>BKCH01001098.1:0-597500 GCA_008635985.1 Ficus erecta
TTAGCGCCTCTTTTGACTGTTCCTTTTTAATGCCCTTTTTAACTCTCTCTTACTATGGTTTAAATGAACTATTAGTTAAGTCTCTTTTTTATGTCTAACACACTAACGATTTCTATATAGGCCGCTTTTAGGAGGTTTTCTTGTAGCCAAACAATGCAAGTGACTCACCAGGGCTTTGCTTAATTAACTAAATTTCCATGTGGAATTTTCTTATTTTGCCATGCCTTTTTTTTTTTTTTTTAATCATGCGTACACTTTCTTTATTTTCATGGTTTGGTCATTTGATGGATGCTTCTCCTTCATAATTTGCTCCGTATGTAGTTCCCCATCTCTCTCTCATGTACGAATCCACATTCTCTATTTAATTTTGATATCTCAAATGATATCTAATCAATAATTATATTTTGACACATATATCATTAAATGAAGTTAAATTTTGAAATATAAAAAATCAGTTATAAAGTATTTTAAACTTTTTAAAATGATTTGACATAATAATATTGATTAGATACCATTTATGACACTAAAGATTGGTTAGAAGATTTCGATCTCTAATGTACATATCTTTCTAAAATTATCATCACCAAACCTACTTAATAGATTTACATACTTTAAATTTTATTTATATGTGGTATAACTCCTAATAGGTCCTATAAAAGTATTTTAACATATTATTTTATTTTATCTTTGCTTCTTGTCTTATCATAACCCATAGTTTAGTATGTCTGACCTTTCAATTGAAAACGAAATAAGAAAATCAAAATAAATTAGTAAAGTAAGAAGAGAATCCAAATAACGTGTTTTGAAAAATGTGTCTCAATTAAGAAAATCGAGATAATTAATTTACTAATAAGAAAGCACTATTAAGAATCTCCCTATGAATATAAATTACAATTATATATGAAGACAGGAACGTTTTCCAAATCTCGCAAACTTAAGAGGTTATCATATTCAAAATATATACAATTAAGTCCAAAATTTTGCTAAAGAATAATTGTCTATAAAAGTAAATTTCCCTTAATATGCTCCTGAAAGATAGAGCTCTAACAAGAGATTCCAATCTAATTTAAAAAAAAAAAAAAAAAAAAAAAACCGATATGAATTTGGCATGATGAGTTTTTCTTCTTCTTTTTTTTTTTAATGGTTTATTATTTTCATTGATTTTCTGAAAAATAAAGATAAAAAATTAGGGATGGAAATCATCGAGGGTGGGATATAAAGAAGGGACGATTTGTCAAGGTGGAACGGATGGGTGTAGAGAAGGGACAATATTCATCAACTAACGTGTGTCGAGTGCATAGAAGGGATGACAACATCGAGGGTAGGGTGTAGGGGCACCGAGAATGGAACAATTGTCGAGGGAAGGATGCAAAGATGTAAGGACGTTAGTTATCGAGAGAGGACACAGAGGCAAAAAGAGGATTAGGAAATCGTTTAAGTGTGAGCTCTCATACAAAATTAAACATAGGGGTGAAAACAAAGATATCGGCCAAAAAGGATTAGTGATTCTCTAGAATATTAATTGTTCTAATACCATAATGAAAATTAAATAAGAAAACAAAAACAAAAGAAAACAAAAGTAAGAAAAGATCATAATACAACTATTTTATATGGCTTGGCAAAGGAACTTGCATCAACAGACTAGGAAAAAGGAGAAAATTCATTAGTAATGAACAGTATAACTGGACTACACTTACATGAACAAGTAAGACCCAAAGCACTTGAAATTAAGGGATTTTCTAAATTCAAAACAAACGTAGATTTAAAATGTTATCAAAAATAGTTGTATACAAAATTCACTAACCATCCCAATATATATCATTTTCCAATCACCTTAATCCAATCAGGGCTTTAGTTTTCTCAAATAAGTCCTCGATCATTTCCTTAATTTCCTGATTTTTGACTGTCAAACTATATGGTTAATACAGAACCCAATTAATATATCTCTTTTATTCATAGTGGGAATTCAATTAGCTGTCATATTCTGAAAATTACGGATTATTAGTTTAATGGAATACTCACATAGAAGAAATTAAAGCTTTACACGCAATGGCACACATTGATAAGCAACAGAGGAATGAGTAATGAAAGCATATTTTGAAGCATACATAATCCTTTATTTGCATTAGATAACAATTTAAAACAACAACAACAACAATTTAAAAAAAAAAAAAAAAAAAAAAAAACAACAACAACAACAACATAGAAGGTAGCATCATAGATCCCTCATAGATGAATTAAGGGGAGTAAGGTACTGGTATAAGATACAGAGGATCTTTCTTATGAACAGTGAGCCCATAAACTTCACTCATGTCCAAATCTTTTGGCAGCATTATTCCATCCTCATCCCCACCAGGCAACTTCCAATCAAACCAATACAAAAGGTTGGCCGTCAGATACTCAGTACTAGCAACCCCAAAGCTCAAGCCAGGGCATCCCCTTCTTCCAGAACCAAACGGAACAAATGGGAAGTCCTGTCCTTTGAAATCAATAGCACTCTCTTGGAATCTCTCTGGAAGAAACTCCTCTGGCTTGTCCCAGATATTTGGGTCCCTTTGGATTGCCCATGAGTTGATGAACACTCTTGTTTTCTCAGGAATATGAAATCCCCCAATGTCGACGCTCGAGATTGTTTCCCGTGGAACTAGAAGAGGGCAGGAGGATGTAGTCTTAGAGTCTCTTTGACGACGCATTTCAAGTAATCCATTTTGTTGAGATCATTCATGTCGATCTTCGGCCTTTTTCCGACCACTATCCTCACCTCTTCTTGGGCTTTCTTCATCACCTTTGGATGTCTCACTAGCTCCGCCATTAACCATTCTAATGCCGTCGATGTAGTATCACTCCCACCGATGAACATGTCCTACAATTTTGTGAACGTTCAAAGACATAATCAGCCTTGGAAGTAAATGAGAGTGAAAGAGAGAGAATCGTGCGTGGTTGTGAGAGAAAAATACCACTAGGATTGCTTTCATGTTGTCCTGAGTGAGCTCAAAGTCAAGCATGCCATTCTTTTGAAGTCGAAGGAGAATATCCACAAAGTCTTTCCTATTAGAGCCCCCAAGACCACCCTCTAGTACTGCCTTGTGTTCCTCGAACACCTCATCAAAAAAGTGTCTATTTCTCTGAAAATTTTTTTCAAGCGACCTATGAGACCTGTGAGATTGTCAACCCATCTCAAAGAAGGTAAGAAATCTCCCACACTAAAGGCCATCAGATTCTCCATCAACTTTCGGGACAGCTCAACAAACCTGCTCCCATCGCCTTCCTTCTCTAAATTCCGCCCAAGGACGCATCTAGATAAGATGTTGTTGGAAGCTGCAATCAACATCTCGCTTAGATTTATAGTAAAATCCTTACTAGATTGGCTAGTTCGACGAATCCTCTCGATCAACGTAATTGTCACTTCATCCCTCACGAACTGAAATTGTTGCACTCTTTTAAGGCTCAGAAGCTCAAGAACACAGATTTTTCGAGCTTGTCTCCAATATTCACCATAAGGAGCAAGCCCACGTCTTGGCATCCATAAAGCATGATATCACCAGCAGTGGTTTTAGGTCTGCTAGAGAAAGCGATGTCATGGTTTTTGATGATTTCTTTCACCATATCTGCTGATGAAACTACCAGAATTGGAACTTGGCCCAATTGTAAGAGCATGAGAGGGCCATATTTTTGGGAGAGTGCTCGGTAAGAGCGGTGTGGATGTGTGCCTAGCTGATGAAGGTTTCCAATCAGCGGTAACCTTGGTGGTGAGGGTGGTAAGTTGAGGTTGGAACGAGACCTAGTACGTATGAACAAAAGGAGCAGAGAAAGGAGAAAAGAAAGACAAGGTAGGCAGGCATTTCCATTTTGTTTTCTTTGCAGCACAAAATGAGTGTCTAACTTCTATTCTTATAGCCGGAGCTACCAATCTGCCTTTTAAAAGTCCTCTCCAAATTGTAAAATACAAGGAAAGCTTTCAACAATAACACAACTGTAGTTAATTGGTATTTAGAAAAGGCCAAAATAATTATAATAATAACAATATGAATAATTTTGGATTAAACCATTATAATAATGATCATCATCATCATCACCACCACCACCACATCATCATTGTTATTTATAGTAATATTACTTCTAGCACTAATCACAAGGTTTCTCTCTCTTTTTTTCTTTTTTTTCTTTTTCTTTTTCTTTTTGGGAGAGGCAACAATCAATTTGGTTCGAAGAGGGAGTTGAGAATGTAAAATAGTTTTTGAAAAAAAATCACGGGAAATCAATTTTTTTTTTTAACTGCCTCTGTTGACTGTCCCTTGTTAATGCCTTTTTTTTAACTTTCTCTTACTATGGTTTTAATAAACTATTAGTCATGTCTCTTTTTTATGCCTAACACACTAACGACTTCTAAACAGGCAGCTTTTAGGAGGTTTTCTTGTAGCCAAACAATGCACGTAACTCACCTGGGCTTTGCTTAATTAACTAAATTTCCATGTGGTATTTTCTTATTTTGCCATGCCTTTCTTTCTTTTTCTTTGTTTTTTATTTTTTATTTTTTATTTTTTTAAATCATGCGTACACTTTCTTTATTTTCATGGTTTGCCCATTTGATGGATGCTTCTCCTTCATAATTTGCCGCGTATGTAGTTCCCCATCTCTCTCTCATGTTCGAATCCACATCCTGTATTTAATTTTGATATTTCAAATAATATCTAACTAATAATTATATTTTAACACATATATCATTAAATGAAGTTATATTTTGAAATATAAAGAATCAATTATAAAGTATTTTAAACTTGTTAAAATGGTGTGACATAATAAGATTGATTAGATACCATTTATGACACCAAAGATTTGACAGAAGATTAGATCCCTCATGTATATATCTTTCTAAAATTATCATCACCAAACCTACTTAATAGATTTACATACTTTAAATTTTATTTACATGTTGCAGAACTCCTAATAGGTCCTATAAAAGTGTTTTAACATTTTACTTCTTGTCTTATCATAACTCATCGTTCACTATGTCTGACCTTTCAATTGAAACGAAATAAGAAAATCAAAATAAATTAGTAAAGTAAGAAGAGAATCCAAATAACGTGTTTTGACAAATGTGTCTGAATTAAGAAAATCGAGATAATTAATTTACTAATAAGAAAGCACTATTAAGAAGCTCCCTATGAATAGAAATTACAATTATGAAGACAAGAATGTTTTCCAAATCTCGTAAACTTGAGAGATTATCATATTCAAAATATATACAATTAAGTCCAAATTTTTGCTATAGAATAATTGTCTATAAAAGTAAATTTTCCTTAATATGCTCCTGAAAGATAGAGCTCTAATAGGAGATTCCAATCTAATAATAATAATAATAATAAAAAACCGATATTAATGTTGGGATGATGAGTTTTTCTCTATTATTGTAGTTTTTCTTCTTTTTTTTTTTTAATGGTTTATTTTATTTTCGTTGATTTTTTGAAAAATAAAGATAAAACATTAGGGATGGAAATCATCTAGGGTGGGATATAAACAAGGGACGATTTGTCAAGGGTGGGACGGACACGTGGAGAGAAGGGACAATATTCATCAACTGACGTGTGTCGAGTGCACCGAAGGGATGACAACATCGAGGGTAGGGCGTAGGGGCACCAAGAATGGAACAATTGTTGAGGGAAGGGTGCAAATATGTAAGGATGTCAATTATCAAGAGAGGACACAGAGGCAAAAAGAGGATTAGATCGTTTAAGTATAAACTATCTAATACAAAATTAAACATAGGGGTGAAAACGAAGATATCGGCCAAAAAGGATTAGTGATTCACTAGAATATTAATTGTTCTAATACCATAATGAAAATTAAATAAGAAAAAAAAAAAACAAAAGTAAGAAAAGATCATAATACAACTATTTTATATGGCTTGCCAAATGTACTTGCATCAACAGACTAGGAAAAGGAGAAAATTCATTAGTAATGAACAATATAACTGGACTACACTTATATAAACAAGTAAGTACCCAAATCACTTGAAATTAAGAGATTTTCTAAATTCAAAACAAACGTAGATTTAAAATGTTATCAAAGATAGTTGTATACAAAAGTCAACTTTCATTGTCGTCACTAACCATCCCAATATCTATCATTTGCCAATCACGTTAATTAGTTTTCTCTAATAAGTTCTCGATCATCTCCTTAATTTCCTGATTTTTGACTTTCAAACTATATGGCTAAGACAGAACGAAATTAACATATCTCTTTTATTCATAGTGGGAATTCAATTAGCTGTATATTCTGAAAATTAATGATTATTAGTTTATTGGAATACTCACATAGAAGAAATTAAAGCTGTACACGCAATGGCACACATTGATAATAAGCAACAGAGGAATGAGTAATGAAAGCATGTTTTGAAGTAGTCTTTCTGAGGTCCATAAGGGGATGATTTTCTTAGCAGTATCATTTATTGAAAATAAATAATAAAATATATATATATACATATATATATATATATACACATACACATATGTTTACCACGAAAGTATTTATCAATAGTGTTTTCATCTTTCTTCCTAGGCTGCCACATGGCTGTATCGCATCGCGAGATTGGGATAAATTGTTAGATCTATATTTTTTTTTATAAAAGCAAAATGAACAAAGAGTAGTCTTAGAAGAAAATTAGGTCACCATACCAAGTTCAATCCTGTGGTAAAATATGCTTTCAAATTGAGAATATAGTGTTTTCTCTTTGATTGCTTCTTTTATTTTTCTTCTTAATATTTAGTTTGCTTTTTAATTGTTTTTTAGTACTCTTATTTGTAGACGTTGATTTTTTTTTTTCTTTTTTATTATTAAAATTTTTACTTATTAAAAAAAAATAAACATTTAAGGAATCACATGAAGGTAAACTAATGTTTTCCAAGCCAACATTTTCTTTATACAGAACTATTGTATTCTACAGACGGACTACTTTGCTCGATGATTCCCACGTGATTAATAGGAATATTTATCGACGAAAAACACACTTCCAAACATCCAAACACAACATAAAAAGTAACTCAAACACAAATCAACAGAAGCGCACAGAAGACAAATATTCATGTAGTTCAATAAAATTACCTACATCTATAGGAAAGGGAGAATAAATTTACTAATAACTTCAGAACCACACAATCAACAAACTCACTCAACCTTTCTTTACCTGAAACCACTTACACCCTTTACTTATTTTTTTTCTCACTTTTTTTTTCCCTTCAAAAGGAAGCACCTTTTACTTGCAAAATAAAACATAGTTAAAAAATTAATTTGAGTCACGCACTAATTTAGGCACTTAATTACTCATACAATGCTCATTTTTAACTTTCATACGTGAATGGATGCTACGCAGCGCCATTGGTATTTATGGGGATGAGAAGATGTAAAATCCTCCTATATATTTACATAATCACTATTTGTTGTTATATAATTGTGTGTGTGTGTATATATATATTTATATATTTGAGTATACATATATATATATATATATGCACATGCCAAAACAAACAAGTTAGTTATGTTATCAAATTGCTTAGATAAAGGTTTTTTCCGCTGACGAAGTGCTACACTCTTCGTGTTTGAAATGATGAGAAGGGAGCCGTACGTGAATAAAACCGGATTAGATTATGCGTTCTTTTTCGTTTCGATCAAGTCTTTTTGTATTGAATTTTTCCGGTAGAGATGGTTTAATGATATCACTATTTTTTTTTTTTTTTATCATTTATTAAGATTCAATTCTTTCTTACTCTTGTCATTGTTTTTGCTTATCTTTTGTGAAGGGTACTTGTTTTTTATCTTTATTATTTTCTTATTTTGTTAGTCTTTTGTGGCTGGATTGGGTTTCTTTATTTTTTGTATCTTTACTTTTAATATAATGAAAAATAATAGCAGGGTTTGAATGCGATGTCAATCTAATTAACCTCTCTCAATAGATTTTTAGCCAAAAAGAAATAGTAGTTAAAGGTACATTAAAATTAGTCTTTGCTGGTTTTGCCGCTTTAAATTCTTGAAGAGTAAAGTGCACTCTAATTATATACTCAGCGTTGTTAAGCTTGAAATAAGAAGGGAGGGTGGGGATATCATCAATTAAGACATACAGAACATTTACATTCCATTTACGTATAACATAGTTAAAATGGAGGAACAAAGAAAAGAAAAACAAGCATCATGCGCGGCATAACAATTCATCGTCAAGTGGAGGCTTCCGTCCAACGTGAACTTCTATATATATATATATATATATATTTTTTTTTTTTTTCAAGTTTACCTCTAAAAATTTTTACGTTTTTCTTACTTTACTCCTATTAGAAATTTATTCTCCCTGCATAATTCCTTGTAGGAACTTTTATCTTTTAATGTACGATCCCATTGAACTAATAAGCTGGCTTCGTCTTGCTCTCATACATAGATGGATCTAGGCGAATAAAGTGTTGGTACAAGCTTTAGAGGAATTTTCTTATGAACAGTGAAGCCCTAAACTTCACTCATGCATGTCCAAATCATTTGGCAATGTTATTCCATCCTCATCACCAGGCAACTTCCAATCAAACCAATACAAAAGATTGGCAATCACATACTCAATACTAGCAACCCCAAAGCTCAAGCCAGGGCATCCCCTTCTTCCAGAACCAAACGGAACGAATTGGAAGTACGTTCCCCTAAAATCAACAACACTCTCCTGGAATCTCTCTGGAAGGAATTCCTCCGGCTTGTCCCAAACGCTCGGATCCCTTTGGATCGCCCATGTATTGATGAACACTCTTGTTTTTGCAGGAATATGAAAGCCTTCCATCTCAATGCTTGCGGTTGTTTCACGAGGCACTAGAAGAGGAGCAGGAGGATGTAGCCTTAGAGTCTCTTTGACGACACAATTTAAGTAAACTATTCGGTTGACAGCATTCGTATCGATCTTAGACCTATTTCCCACCACCCTTCTCACTTCTTCTTGTGCCTTCCTCATCACCTCTGGATGTCTCATTAGCCCTGCCATTATCCATTCCAATGCTGTCGAAGTAGAATCAGTTCCACCGACGAACATGTCCTGTGATTTTCATGAAAATTTCATAAGCATTAAGTCTCGTAATTTTATGACAAAGAGAGGTAGAGAAAATACCATCAGGATTGCCTTCATGTTGTCCTGAGTGAGCTCAAAGTCAAGCATGTCATCCTTTTGTACTCCACGGAGAATATCTACAAAGGCTTTCGTATTAGAAGATCCGCCATCGTTGACACCCTCTGGTACTGCCTGGTGTTCTTCAATCACCTCATCAAAATAGGTGTCCATTTCACGCGACAACGATTTCAATCGACCTATGAGGCCGGTGAGATTGTCAACATATCTCAAAGAAGGGAAGTAATCCTCGACGCTAAAGGTCATCATACTAACTAGAAACTTCCTAGACAGTTCTCCAAACATATCTGGACAATATCATGAAATAAAATTGTTGGATGCATGCTCCGACCGCCTTCATCCACGAAATTCCTCCCAAGAACACATCTGGACAATATGTTGTTGGAGGCTGCAATCAACATCTCGCTTAGATTTCTCGAAGAATCCTTACTAGTTTGGCGAGCTCAACGAATCCTTTTGACCAACGCGGTTGTCACTTCCTCCCTCATGAACTGAAATTGTTGCACTCTTTCAAGGCTCAAAAGCTCAACGACAGAAATTTTTCGTGTTTGTCTCCAATATTCGCCGTAAGGAGCAAACCCCACGTCTTGGCATCCGTAGAGAATGATATCGACCGCAGTAGTTTTAGGTCTATTGGAGAGCGTGACGTCATGATTTTTGATGATTTCTTTCACCACATCTGCTGATGAAACAACAAGAGTTGGAACTTGGCCCAACTGTAAGAACATGAGAGGGCCATATTTTTCCGAGAGCGCTCGAATAGAACGGTGTGGATGCGTTCCTAGTTGATTAAGGTTTCCGATCAGCAGTATCCTTGGTGGTGAGGGTGGTAACTTGAGGTTGGAGCGAGACTTAGAAACTAGTATGAACAAAAGGAAGAGAGAAAGAAGGGAAGGATAGATAAGGAAGGGCTCTTGCCACAATTGCTTCAAAAGAGACATTTCCATTATTTTTGTTTTTCTATGCATAACAAAATGAGTCTCTACCTTCTTTTCTTATATAGAAACCCGATCGAGCTAGTTCTATCTTTTAGAGCTCCTCTCCAATATTGTAAAACAAGAACAGCTTTCCACGGTGACAATTTTAGTTAACTGGTATTTGGAAGAGGTCAAAAAAAGTATAGTAATGGTGGAATAACAATAAAACTAGCATTTCAATAATGATCATTATTGCCATTATCGCCGCCATCATTTTTGGGTGAAGATGGTTCGAAGATAGGGTGAGGCTACAATGGTTCGAAGATAGTGATGCATACAAGGTTAACTTTCCTTCAGCAATACTTCAAATTCTACCGCTTGTTTAATCAGCTAAATGAATAAAATATCAATTAACTTAGGAATAAACAAAACTTATATATTTATATAACAATTGCACTATAAATTTCTTAAATTTACATGAGAAGGCTTTGTTTTACCAAATAAATCCTCAACCTCATTTTCCTGATTTAAACTGCTAATATATAGCCAAATTAAAATATCTCTATCAATAGTATATTAACTTAGAGGTAAGATATTTGAATTTTACACCTTATGATGGAGTCATGTGTAAAATTACTGATATTATGTGGTTACAATTATAGCTGGGAATTCAGTTAGCTGTTATTTATGGAAATTACTGATTATTAGCTAAGTGTGGAGAACACTTATGGAAGACATTAATTAACTTGTGCAATGGCACATTAATAAACAAACAGTGGAGTGAGTGATGAAAGCATATTAATTTTCAAGTAGTCTTTCTGCTATAGGGCAATAGTCATCTTTAGCAATCTCATTTATAAAAACTTAATAATAAAATAATTATTTAAAAAAGAAAAAACCTTTGAGTGGTAAATAAGCTTGTCTTTTTTTTTTTTTTTTTTTTTTTGGCTGGTTCAATATGCTTGCATTTACCTGCTGGATATGAAACTGCCCTATATCAACCTCTGTCAAATTAGAGGCGGCTCGGCAGGGGAGGAAGGGAAAATCGTCATGGAAGGTCGCGTATGCATAGGATTCAAACGTTTACTTATAGTATGATTATGGTCTAAAGGAGTATATTATATCTAGGCTTATTTGTACAGAAGCCCCCTAAACTTTTCAAATTTAACAATTTAGTTTCTAAATTATTTTCTTGACAATCAACCCCCATAAATTTTTAATTTTCAGCAATTCAATCATTTTCACATAAATCCATTAAAATTAGGAAGCTTTTTGTGCACAGTATTTACGCATTAGAGCCCAAGAGGAACAATGCTGATATTTTTATTTAATTTAAATACAAATTTTTTTAAACAAAAAATTAGATTTAAGTTTGAGTATAGGTTAATTAGGTTCAAATTTTCAAAGGAAATTGTATTGAAGTTAAGCAAAAATGATCAGCAATGCTCTTTTTGGACTATAATGTGTAAGTTATGTGTAAAGAACCATTCGTGTTTTAACAAAATTGAGCAAAAATAACTGAATTCTTAAAAATTATTAGAAGGCTAATTGTCAAGAAAAAAAATTTAGGAACTAAATTGTAAAATTCAAAAAGTTCTGGGTATATTGTACAAATATGCCTTATATCTATATAATCTCCACAAGTTTTAGCAATTAAAAAACTCAAATATTGATTTACATCAAATAATGTATAAGTTAGTGTCTATATACGTATTGTTATTATTATTTTTTTCTTATTTGATTTTTCTTTTTTAACAATACCATAAACAATTAGTTAAAAAAAGACCTGTCATATTTCGATTTTGAGACCTAATACTCCGAATCTCGTTCCCAGCCGTCGAGCTACATATCTGATAGGGTGTTGGCAAAAGATGACGAGGGACTTTCTTGTAAACGGTGAGTTGAAAACCTTCACACGTGTCCAGTTCCTCTTTCAACATTACACATGTCAAACCAGTACCAAAGGTTTGCAATGACACATTCAATACTATCCATTTTGTTTTTCTATGTAAAACAAATTAAATGAAGTCTCTACCTTCTTATACGGAAAGTTGAAGACTCCTCTCCAATAATGTAAAAAAAGAAAAATGCATACGAGAGTGACTAAAGAGTTGTAATGTTGTGACTAAAACTTATAGTAATGAAAAAAATGGTATGATTAATAATTTAATTTTGTTTATTTGTAATGAACACTCGTAACACCCGATTACTAACACTAATAATGACAGTAATTAACAATTACGATGGATAATAATTTGATTTGATAATCTAACGTCAATAATAATGACGCAGAATGTGAATTCCACAATAGAGTTTTCACAATCATTTTTAAAAAATGGTCGTAGAAGGTATGTCAGAAATACGGTACAGAAATGAATTTTCAAAAACGGTTGTGAAAGCACAAGTTTCCATGACAGTTCTTCTAAACTGTTGTGGAATCATTCCACAATCATTAAAAAAAAAAAAAAAAAAAAAAAAAAAAAAGGGTCGTGGTATGTTCTTTTTTATTATTATTTTCCTATTCTATATAAAACTAAGGGGTTTTGCATATTACCGGTTTGATAACATGCTTGAATGTGAGAATACGGTTAGAGTATTTGATATTGTTTTGGAGTATAACATTTGTATTTTGGTTTTGCATATTACGTATTCAACATAATGCTCAAATGTGAGAATATTTGAAGAATTTCAATTGCTAATTGTGAGAGTAATTTGGGTGATTGTTTTTCAAAAAAAAGTGTTGCTTTGTCTGTTGGTGATTGCGAATATTTCATAAGAATTGTTTTAGGTATAATTCTTTCGCTTTTATGACTTTTTTTTTTTTTTTTTGGAGAAAAAAGTGTGTATTGTGACAACATGAAATGAGTTTGAAACTTGAATTATGGATAGTGAAGGTTGAGAGTTATATTTGATCGTGTTTTGGAGTATAGTATGTGTATGTTTGGTTTTGCATATTACATGTTCGATAAAATGTTTAAATGTGAGAATATTTTAAAAAAAGTGTGTATTGCGATCATGTAAAATTAGTATGAACCTTGAATTGTGTATTGTGATTATGAAAAATCAATGTTTTTTTTCTATTTTTTGTTATGTACAGATACATGAGAATCTACAATAAACTACGTGTTGATTGGTACAAGTTTTATAATAGTCTAAAGTTATATTGAAAGTTATATTGAATTGAAAACAAAACAAAAACCTTTGCTTACTTGAAGGTTCTCTCGGTAATATGCAGATGACACAACTCTCTTACTTATCGCGTGCAATTGTGGTAATTTTACTATCCCTACTTTACTAGTTCCTATCCATTGCATGCCTTACTGGTTTTGACTATTTTTGCATTTTGAAGATCTTTTTTAGGAAATAAATTTCAATCTTACTGATTTGTTCTTTTGTTTGGTCACTCTTGGTCGGTTGTAGTTTCATGATGACAAACCATGTGGGGTCTTCATCTTCACGACAAAAAGGTCATGAAAGCCATAATGAGTATGATTAGAATATAAGACTTTATGTAATCAGACAGTTAAATAGATATTCATGACAATGATGAATTGTTTTTCTTTTTGAAAAAATTATGGATAAAAACTAGAACTGACACCAGTTTTGGTTTGTAATGTTAGATTGCAACTCGTAGCATGCATAATTAAATTAACTGCTTGAGCATTTTTCAAAGTTTTAAAGTCAATTTCTTATTTGATTGAAACTTTGAAGGATCTACCTACCATAAACATGAATTTGCATGTTTGTATTAAGTTGGTTTTGAAGCTTCTTAGATCAACTGCAGAAAAGAAAAGAAAAAAAAAACATAAAAAATGTGTTTCTTTCCCTCTATTTTTTTTTTCTTTAGCTGAAAGGTTTTTTCATTTATTATATCTTTATCTCTTTTTAATGAAGTAGTTTTTGGCTTTGCAAGTTTAGCATGTAGTTAACAGTTATGGGGTGCAAATTTTTTTTTAAAAAATTAAGGCATATTTCACGACGGTTTTTCATGGAACCCGTTGTGGAATGTTATGTGCCAAAAATAGAATGCTAGGTAACAATGGCCTTCCACGATGGTTTTAAAACTGTTGCTGTGTGTCATGACGGTATGTCCATGACATACCACGACTGTAGATTTCGCGATGGTTTTTTAACCATCGTGATATCTTTCGACGAGGGTTAAAAACCGTCGTGGAATCTAGTTTCTCTACTAGTTAATTGTGGGTTTTAAGCCAACCCATCACTCCAAGAGTTTGGGCATGCATCTAAACAATTGAACACCCCGTAGCACCAAAGATCGGAACAGGATGACCATTCGGATATGTACTTTTTGTTCGCAGGACAGGTTGGTGAGAAGACAATTTTGTCCTGAACTCTCTCCGTTGTCATCTCTAATTTACAAGACCAAATGCCGTACACAAAGGTTGGAAAAATCAACCTCGGTTTCGAGAAGGGGAAATCAGCAGGCAAATAGGTGAAGTGAATGATGTGAAAACGTGTATGAAGAAGTTAATCTTTGTGAGCTGCATCTGGCTATGATTTTCTTAGCAGACACAACTTGGTCGTCTTTGGACTTGTATCATCATACGAATCCAGAGAAACATAACCCCTAGTTGAGGTTAATTTGGACAAATTAATTAGACCATAAATTCATAATTTAATTACAAATGTGTTCAAGTTGATAATGGACGATAAAATTTTGGCAAAATATCACACATGATGCGCAAAACTTAATTTGTGTCAAATTTGGTAAAATATCCAACAAAACATAACCTATAATCTAAAAATCGACAAATTGTTCTGGTGTTTGATATGAAAAGCTCAGCCAAATTCTGTTCTAACCGTTGATTTAGAGCAGGAAAATTAAAAGATGTAGCAACTAAATGCACCATTAATTAAAAGAGGAGTTTTCATGATTAGACCTCTTATTTTTTATTATTACGTAGATATTATTGTCCGATTATTAATATACTAATTTCTTAAATCGTATTATTGACTGGAGCAATTTTGTGTAATGCATTTTATATTTTTAATGTAAACACTCTTTAACCAAACTATTAAAAATTAATCCAATAATTAAAAGACTGTTTCTATGAATAATGCAAAATAAGACATCCCTTTGTAGTACAAATACTTTTTTATTTCATGCTATAAAAATTTATTATCCCTAAATATAAGTGCCTATAAAAACTTTATTTTTTTTATATAGGTTCCCACTGAGCTAATATTGGCTGACTACGTCAATGCTCTCATACATAGATGGATCAAGGCGAATAAAGTGTTGGTACAAGATATAGAGGAACTTTCTTATGAACAGTGAGCCCATAAACTTCACTCATGTCCAAATCATTTGGCAATGTTAATCTATCCACATCACCACCAGGCAACTTCCAATCAAACCAATACAAAAGATTGGCAATCACATACTCAGTACTAGCAACCCCAAAGCTGAACCCAGGGCATCCCCTTCTTCCAGAACCAAACGGAACGAATTGGAAGTACGTTCCCTTAAAATCAACAACGCTCTCCTGGAATCTCTCTGGAAGGAATTCCTCCGGCTTGTCCCAAACGCTCGGATCCCTTTGGATCGCCCATGTATTGATGAACACTCTTGTTTTTGCAGGAATATGAAAGCCTTCCATCTCAATGCTTGCGGTTGTTTCACGAGGCACTAGAAGAGGAGCAGGAGGATGTAGCCTTAGAGTCTCTTTGACAACATAATTTAAGTAAACCATTTGGTTGACATCATTCGTATCAATCTTTGACCTATTTCCCACCACTCTTCTCACCTCTTCTTGTGCCTTCTTCATCACCTCTGGGTGTCTCATTAGCTCCGCCATTATCCATTCCAATGCTGTCGAAGTTGTATCAGTCCCACCAACGAACATGTCCTGCACTTTCACAAACATTTCATAAGCATTGTCTCGTTATTTTTATGAAAAAGAGAGGTAGAGAAAATACCATTAGGATTGCTTTCATGTTGTCCTGAGTGAGCTCAAAGTCAAGCATGTCGTCCTTTTGTACTCCAAGGAGAATATCTACAAAGTCTTTTTTATTAGAAGATCCGCCATCGTCGACATGCTCTGGTACTGCCTTGTGTTCTTCAATCACCTCATCAAAATAGGTGTCCATTTCGCGCGACAATGCTTTCAAGCGACCAATGAGGCCTGTGAGATTGTCAACCCATCTCAAAGAAGGGAAGTAATCTCCCACACTAAGACCATCATACTAACAAGAAACTTCCTAGACAGCTCTCCAAATCTGCTCCGACCGCCTTCCTCTGCGAAATTCCTCCCAAGAACACATCTGGACAATATGTTGTTGGAGGCTGCAATCAACATCTCGCTTAGATTTATCGAAGAATCCTTACTAGATTGGCGAGCTCGACGAATCCTTTCGACCAACGCGGTTGTCACTTCCTCCCTCACGATCTGAAATTGTTGCACTCTTTTAAGGCTCAAAAGCTCAACAACAGATATTTTTCGTGTTTGTCTCCAGTATTCTCCGTAAGGAGCAAACCCCACGTCTTGGCATCCGTAAAGAATGATATCGGCCCGCGGTTGTTTTAGGTCTGTTGAGAAAGTGATGTCATGTTTTTTGATGATTTCTTTCACCATGTCTGCTGATGAAACAACAAGAGTTGGAACTTGGCCCAACTGTAAGAGCATGAGAGGGCCATATTTTCCGGAGAGCGCTTGGAGAGCACGGTGTGGATGTGTGCCCAGCTGATGAAGGTTTCCGATCAGCGGTAACCTTGGTGGTGAGGGTGGTAATTTGAGTCTGGAACGAGACTTAGAAACTAGTATGAACAAAAGGAAGAGAGAAAGAAGGAAAGGAGAGACAAGGAAGGGCTCTTGCCACAATTGCTTCAAAAGATACATTTCCATTATTTTTTGTTTTTGTATGCATAACAAAATGGGTCTCTACCTTCTATTCTTATATAGAAATGACAGCTGGTTCTGTCTTTAGTGCTCCTCTCTAATAAAACAAAAGAGCCTTCAACGGTAACACAATTATAGTTAATTGGTACTTGTTAGAAGAGGTCAAAATACTTATAATAATAGTGGAATAAAAGTAAATACTACCTTTGTATAATGATCATTATTGTATATAAGTTGTATTCATAAGTGTTTTTTCAGTCCGCAATTATCTAGTTATAATTTAATAATAATATATATATATTATATTATATATGAGTTCATTTAGATCTCCTCTTAAAATCTCTCATAGTAAATCTGTCTTATAAAAAAAATATGTGCTTTCCTTATATATATAAAAAAATAATTTTAAAAAATGATCATTATTGTCATTATCGCGGTCATCATTTTGTTGCTATTTCTTCCTAACAGCATTCCCATGGTTTTCGCTCACAATAAAAAATAAAAATAAATAATAAAACCTTTTGGGTGAGGCAACAATGGTTCGAAGATAGGTTGTTTAATCAACTTAATTAATAGCATATCAATTAAACTTGGGAATACACAAACTTAGATATTTAGAACAATTGCACTATAAATTTCTTAAATTGACGTTTACTTTCTCAAATAAGTCCCTCAATCTCATTTTCCTGATTTGTGAGTTAATTAGTATTTAGAAAAGGACAAAATAATTATCATAATAGTGGATTAACAATAATACTTCCATTATAAGAATGATCATTAATCATCATAATCGGCACCCAATTCATTAGTGTTACCATTACTAACACTATTCCATGGTTTCAAGTTTCACACCCTCCTCCACACGAAATGAAAGAGAACGGTATGAATGAACTTCCTTTTGAGAACAAGTATAACTAAATCACCTGAAATTAAGCCATTTTTCAGAATTAAACGTTAATACATCAAAATAATATTAAACATAGTCGTATAAAAAGTTTATAGATATAACAATTGCACTATATAAAGCTCTTAAATCATTTACCTCTAAAAAGGCCCTTTTTTTTTTCCCTCAAATAAAACCTTAATCTCATTTTCCTGATCGATTTATGAGATTAAAATATATCGGTTAATTTTACTTGAGAATATAATTAGATGTCATATTTGAAAGTTTCTGATAATTACTAGTTTCGTTTGGAGTGAGTGATGAAAGCATACTTTCAAGTAGTTTTTCTGGGGACCATAAGGGGATAATTTTCTTGTAGTAGTATAATGATTAAAAAAATAAATATATAATTATTTATTATTTATTATTTATTATTTATTATTAAAAAAATGTAATCTTTGAGATCAATTCTTTTGTCTTTTACCCCCGGGGTTTAAACTATCATATATATCAATAAGACGTAATAAGAAAAATCAAATTGAAAGCAACACGTTTTGAATTATTTAACGTAGCTTTTACTCTTACACGTGTTTAGTTGGTCTGTATGCTGGTCTGGCTGCTGGTCTAGGCGATATCCTGCTAGCAGCCGCCTAGATTGAGAGAGATTATGCATGATTATACACGAAAAATCCTATTTTTGGCTCTCTCTATGTAAGGCTCTTGGGATTATATTCAAACAAGTCCACAATCTTCTTTGTTTCATTATGTCTATATTGAGAATTGTCGTCCAAGACGCCCACGGCCCTCTCTCTCTTGACGATGTGTTGTCCAGGTGCCCATGCAGCTTTTCCTCTTCTTTTGACAATTGTCATTCCTGCGCCCATGCACCCTCTCCCTTCTCTTGACAATTGTCATCTCTATGCTTAAGTACACTCACTACTACAAAATGTGGATACCACGATGGTTTTTAACCGTCGTTGGTAACATTTTCACGACGGTTTCTAACCGCCATTGAATCCAGGATCGTGGAATCTTTTCAGACTCTACGATGGTTTTTTAACCGTTGTGGAATGGGTAAAAAATAAGGCACTAAATATGGACATTTTAATAATATACCACGACGGTTCTACGAAAAAAAACCGTCATGGTAGGACCCCTACCACGACGATTTTTCCAAAAACCCACGTGGTAGGGGGGTCCCACCACGACGGTTTTCCTTACCACGACAGTTTTTTTTTCGTAGAACCGTCGTGGTATGTTATTAAATTACGAATTCCAAAAAACCATCGTGGTAGGTAACAACGAAAAAAAAATTACGAATTCCCACTAAATCAATATTTTTTTTTCCGAAAACACATTTAAATCACAAAATTAGCACTTTTTTCCGGAAAATTCTCAAATCCGTGCCTTACCCAACCCAATTTAATTTTCAATTTAAAACACAACTACAATGAACAATCACCGAAAATGTAGGGGACAGATTTTGACCATTTTGGACGGAATATTCCCAATCAAACAATCTACCAAAATCAACATTTTGGACGGAACATTTATCAACAACCATAATCAACAAAATCACATTTTAGACAAAAAATTCCCAAATCCATGCATTACCCAAGCAATATACATTACAACTTACCGGCTTGTCGAGCGTGAGTACGGGCGGGAGTGCGGAGTGGGTATGGGCGAAGTGCGGCGAGAGAGAGAGAGGGGAAAGCCACGTGAGTTCCTTGGTGGACCCGTCGGAGAATGGAGGAGGCCGCGTGAGTGGTGGAGGAGGCCGTCGGAGAATGGAGCCAAGAGAAAAATTTGAGAGGTGAGATAGAGAGAAGAGGCGTGGTAAGATATAGTGAGTTTTTGGAGATTTTAAGTAGGGAGGGAGCGGAGAGAGAGAGAGAATAGAGGGAGGAAATTGGGCGACTTTGGGTATGGAGTTGGGAGAGTGAAAATGTGAAAAAAAAAAGGCTCGGAATGTAATGGGTGGGAAAAATGGTATTTTTTGGGTTTTAAATAACACGCTCCAAAAATTGAATTTAATTCAAAAATTTTCAAAATTCCCGTCTTAGTACCTACCACGACAGTTTTCCCCAAAAAACCGTTGTGGTAGAGTCCAAAAATTAAAAACATTTTGAAAAAAAACCCTTCCACAACCGTTTTTACAAAAATCGTCGTGGGAAATGCGATAAAAACATGGAGCAGAAACAAAGTTTCCGAAAACCGTCGTGGAAGTCGAAGCTTCCACGACGGTTATAAAAACCGTCATGGAAGCTTCGGCTTCCACAATGGTTTTTCGGAAACTCTGTTGCGCTCCGTGTTTTTGTCGCATTTTTCACAACGGTTTTTTAAAAAACAGTCGTGGAAGCTCCGTCGTGAAATCCACATTTTGTAGTAATGACTGTCGCCTATCTTAATGATTATTATCCCTTATCTACGCCCCTGCGGCCCTGCCCTCATCTCTTCCTTGGGTCCTGACATCTTCGATGATTTCCATCCATATTTTTGTAATTTTTATGTCTATAAATTCAAATTTTAAAAATTAAAAAAAAAAAAGGAAAAAAATTATTAATTAATCTTTCATTCATACAAGTTCCTTCTATTATAGTCCAAAATTAGAACTCATATTGGTATTTCCCATCTTGAGGGGGTAGTATAGGGAAAGTTATTATTTTTGTATATAATGTATTAGGAATTCTGAAGTTATTTTAATTGTTTTAATTTAGGAAATTTCTTTATTTAGGTTGATTTGTTAGTGTTAGGCAACTTACCTTAATTTTGTGTATTACACCTTGTATTTATATCATATCTCATTTATAATGCTCTTACCTAGTGAATTATTCTTCTCTGGGTCCTAGTCAGTGGACGTAAGCATGACCCACAGACATTAAATATTTTTATATTCTCTTCTCTCTTATAACTTAGATTTTTTTTTTTCTTATTAATTCATATTTATAATATCTTCACGAGTTTTAAAATTTAACAAGTCTAATATTGACCTACATCAAAGAATTTATAAGCTGTTATTAGATGTAAGTGTTTTCTTCTTTTCTTTAAGGTCAATAGACAATCACTAGAAAACCTTTAAGATTTTAAACTTGATACCTAAACCCTGAATCTCCATCCCAACTGCTTAGGGGCATTGGCACAAGATGTAGATCAGGGATTTTCTTATAAACGGCAAGTCCAAAACGGTCAATCATGTCCAATTCCTTTGTCAACAATACGCCATCACGACCACCAGGCAACTTCCAATCAAACCACTACAAATGGTTGGCAAATGACAATTACAATACTAGCCACATATTTTTCTATGCATTACAAAATGAGTCTCTACCGTCTTATGATACAAGTCAGACTGAGCCAGCGCCTACTTTCCTTTCCAAAAATGTAAAACAAGAAAATGCATCACTTGTAAAAAAAATAAACGAAAACTTCAACGTCCGTTCTAGATGGGGAAATCAACAGGCAAATAGCTAGGTGAAGTGAATGTGAAAACGTGTTTGAAGAAGTCTTTGTGGTTCTGTATCTGGCTATGAGTTTCTTAGCAGACATAACTTGGTGATCATTTTGACTGCAGTATTAAACAAATCCAGAGAAACATTATCCTTTGTTAGTAAAATGGTACAATTGTTTTTTAAGCGAGTGAAAGGTGAACGAGAAATTGTTTCCCATATTTCATACTTGGGCAAATTAATAAATCCATAAATCCCTAATTTAAGTACAAATGCACTAAAATTGATAATGGACGATAAAATTTTGGCGAAATATCATACATGATGCTCATCATAACTGAATTTTTGTCAAATTTTAAATAAAATCCAACAAAAATCTAACAACCTATAATTTAAAAATCGCCCAATCGTTCTGGTGTTTCACATGAAAAGCTCAGTCATCAGCTTCTGTTCTAACCGCTGATTTGGTATTTAGCTAGAAAATTAAAAGATGGTTGTAACTAAATGCTCTGTTAAAATGGAATTTTTACAATTGGATCTCTCTTTTTTATTTTCTTATTAGTAGGTATTATCCGGGTCGTTATATTAATTTTTTTCAACAGTCTAATTTATTACTGGAGCAGTTTGGCGTTGTACACTTGAAATTTTTAACATGGATGCTCCTTAACTAGACTGTTAAAAAAGAAAGAAAAAAAATCGATCCAATGATTAAAAAACAGTTTCTACAAATAGTGTAAATAAGATAGTCCCTTATTACACAAGTACATGCATATCTCATCAACGAGAGTAGGATATTGGGACAAGATGAGGAGGGACTTTCTTAAGAAGTCAGTACGTAGTTTAGTTATAATAAATTTTCCTTTCATTCACTTTTTTTTTTTTTTTCCTTTCAATTTTGATTGTCACTTTTATTTATTTGAGGAATTGTAGCCCCTGAATTTGACAGTGACGGATTAAGCGAAGTCCTACCTATTTTTGAAAGACGGAAACGACTGCAAAATGTACCTGTATGATAGCTTCTACATCGTCTTTGGTGAGCTCAAACCCGCTTATGCTATCCTTTTGAAGTCTGAGGAGAATGTCCACAAAGTCTTCAACATCAGTACCGATCTTTGTTGCCTTGTGTTCTTCAACGACCTTATTTGAAAAATCATCCAGAGCTTTAGAAGTTGATCTCAAGCTCGCCGTGAACCCTCGAAGATGGTCGATCCATGTCAAAGAAGGAAAGAAATCCCCCACACTAGACGCCATGAATTGCATCATCACTCTTCTTGTCAGCTATTCATACCACCCCTCTCCTCCTTCTTCCGCACTACTTCTCCTTCCAACAATACATGTCTAAAGACAGATATTTTTAGAGGTTTCCATCAACATCTCGCTCAGATTTATTATGGGAGTTCCATTATCACCATGATTAGTTGATCTGCGTATCCTATTATTCAATATCGCCACCTCTTCTTCCCTCACATACTGAAATTGTTGTACTCTTCTTAGGCTCAAAGGTTCAAGAACACAAATCTTTCGAATTTGCCTCCAGAACTCACCATATGGAGAAAATCCCAAGTCATTGCTTCCATATGCTATGATATCACTAGCCATGGTTTTAGGTCGGTTTGAGAAAGCTATGTCATGCGTCTTAACGATTTCTCTAACCATATCTGCCGATGAAACCACAAGAGTCGGGAAACAACCCAAGTGCAAGAGCATCAGAGCGCCATACTTGTCAGATCCCTAGCTGGTGGAGGTTTCCAATGACTAGTAACCTTGGTGGTGACGGCGGTAAGTTGTGCTTATTATCACTAGATCTATGGCGTTTGAACAAAAGGAAGATCAAGAGAAGGAAAAAGGAGACGATGAATAAGGGATGCAAGAAGAGTGGTAGTACTTCAGTCATTTCCATTTTAGATAATCCTGGTGAGAAAATGAGTCTCAAATTTGTTTCCATTCTTTCATTGTGTAAAATTATATTGCTTCTCGTCAAACAGCAAAGGATCAACCTTAATACATTTGGTTTCCGACAAGGTTCACCGTGGATGTTTTATAAGCCACGAGGATGGACTATGGAGCTTACACATAAGAAAATTGGTTTTGTCCCTTTTCGTTTCCGGATTAAACTTTCGCAAAAACAGAGTACGTAACGAGCCAAAGTGTCAGAGAAAGCCAATAAGCCATATATCATCATTGTAGTATTTTGGCATGTACACAGGTTTGCAAGGGAAGACAAACATTTGTAAGGGATAATAAGTATGCATCACAGGTTTGTCGCACTCGAGCATACGCCATTCATGTGTGGAATGCTGGTATCTCGAATCCTCTATTGTGATATCCATACTCAAAAAAAAATGTTGTCTTTTCTTTTGTTTTCCCCTCTATTTCAGTTACTTTAATGCCACGCGACAATTCTTGCAATACCCTTAAAAAAAAGGTTTTGAGTTTGAACCTTATTATCCCCTTGTTTGTATGGTCTCTCTAATAATGTTAAGAAATTGACATTTAGCCAAGAAATGACATTTAGTTTGCGTTTGTTGTATCAATTGGAACTTTCAAAAAACTTATTAAAATTTTTATCAACATTTCAAAAACAAGAACAAAAACAGAAATGAACTGAAAATTCGTTATTCCAACTGGTCTTCCAAAATCGAGTTAAAAAATTTTATTTGACTTTTTATAAACTCGTTAATATATATATATACATATATATAACTATATAACATTGAAATGAATAGAAAATTGAAGGCATATCATAGATAAAAGGATCTTTCTCATTAAAAATATTCAAAACGGTCGACTTGGTCTTGCACCACAAATACTATACAACGCGGTAAAAGTCAAGATCACGGGCTACCGCAATTGGGGTTAGTATATGAGTGGGTTTTGGGCGCCTGATTCATTCGCAAGATCTGGTTATTATTTACACAGGCAAAAACCCCTCCACAGTACGGCAACACTTCCCCGAGATGTCAACCGCCTGTTTTCTCATTTTCGGTGCACATTGCATTGCATACTTCACCTTCGAAGATGATCCCGAGAAAAAAATGGATGTCTGAGGGCTTCACGAGCTGATAGCCGATCAGAAGGATCATACCTAAGTAACCCCTGCAACAGATGAATCAGATCGCCAGCAGAATGATCCACATGCTGCATTATGAGGTTCTGCACAAGATTCGACGCAAACAAAGTCATAAGTATCTGATTCCTTTAATAGGCGAAACACGTTGATATGCAACAGAGTACAAACATCCAGTAAAAATACAAACCTGGAGTCGAGGGAGCTTCTGAACAGCTTTGATACTCTCCCTTGAGGTTGCACCTTCCGGCCAATCTAGTCTACATTTCCTAACATACTTCTCAGCATGCCGGCTGAAAACATCAATAATAGAATGAGCATCATATATTTGTTTCGTATTTTCATTCCAAACAAAGAGTACATTAGAGGAATATAGCACGACAACTTACTTTACTCTCCTCAACATATGTTGGGGAAGCAGACCCATAACTCGTTCCATCATGGCAAGGTGCTCCAAATTCTCATGAGTTTGAAACAATGCCTCACCCTGCGGCAACAATCACAACTAATAAGTATACATGCAGATGTGGTTCGTGCTACTAAATGATCAATGCTAGCAACCATTTCACAAACTTACCGTACACAGTTCCACCAATATACAGCCAACACTCCATATATCACAAGGGTAACTCCATCCAAGTCCTAGGAAGAATAATCAACAAGATTAATCACTGGATAAATTACTGCAGAATGGGACCAAAAGATGTTATCCTTAAACTTACCAAGGATAACCTCAGGCGCACGGTAGTGTCGTGTTGATACAATGTAATTTTGATCTTGGCGCTCATAAGTTGTGCTACCAAAATCAATCACCTTGATAGCACTTGTTTTTGGCACTCTTTTAAAGTAAGAACTATCCCTTGGAGAACGAGAAGAACTCTGAGAATGCAATACCCATCAAACAAAGTCAACAACCATTATAAAGCTAAAGTGGGATAAGAAGGCAGCAGAAGAAGTTGGAGATTACCTTGTAATCCGGAACTTTAACATACTCCGGAGAAACAAGAAGGATGTTCTCAGGCTTCAAATCAGTATGAATCAAATGCAGGTCATGCATGACTGAAAACAAAGAAAAAAGAGGAACGCAATTAGAAAGTAGAACCAAAAGAAAGAACACAATATTACGATGCTCTTCCACTTAAAGTGAAGTGGCCCACAATTTCCAAACTATCTATGAAACAAATATTAATTAAAACTTTTGATGAAAGCAGATTATGACCCTTTAAGGGTAAAGCTAAAATCCAATCACTAAGGTATACCATATCACAATGGAAGTATAAAAGGAATTTGCAAGGAGGATGAAAAAGAAGCTAGCTAAAGTAATTACTACACACATGCTACACATTCCAACAGTTGTCTTCCAATCTCACGGACAAGGTCAATGGGAAATGAGCGGTAATTGTTTTTGCGTAGAAAATCGTATAAGCTTGGTCCAAGCTTCTCAAAGACCTGTTGAAACCATTTGAATTCACCCAAAAGGCTTAAGCTTAACCCCCAAAACTACTTTGTTAATTGGGGAAATCAATCCATCACAAATCAACAAATACTTACAATACAGATATGGTTACGATAGTCAAACCAGTTCCGTAATTGCACACAACTGCAAGGAATAAACTCATTTAACAATTGAAACAAAGTACAGGAAACCTTTTCTAAGATGTCCGATAAGTACCACAGAGGAGTTAAAAAGTGTAGAATTACTCACCGATTTCCATTTTTATCATGCTTTCCAAGTTGCTGCAACATTTCAATTTCGATCATTGCTGCTTCACGGTATTTCTTAATTCCACGAACAACTTTTATGGCAATCATCTCCCTTTTTTCTCTGTCCCAGCATTCTAAAACCTGACCAAACGTACCTTCACCCATCTTACTATGGATTCTATCTGCAAAAAACACGATTAATAAGTTAGATCTTACGCACTTCATCACCCAACATCTCCGACACGGTGTTTGAGAAAAACAAAACAAAAAACAAAAAACAAAAAACATCCTCGGAACCTCCTGTAACAAATTAAAACCTGTATCTCTCTCATCAAAATACCGAGTTTTCATTAAAAAAAATCAAAGCGTAAGTAGGACCTAGGAACATGTTCAAAAGATGCAAGTATCTTGATGGGTAAAAGGTGTAATTACAGCGAGAAGTTAAATTTTCTCCAAGCTCAAAGATGTAATGCCCATCCTTGTCATCCTCACGCAAAGGGGGAGAACCATTTCGAGCGACTCCCTTTAGAAATAGAGAAGAACTACTAGTAGTTTGGTCCGAGGGTGCGGTCAAAGATGCAAAGCTTGTGAAATTCCCAACCTCTTGTCCACATAACATTCCTACCTGAGCCTACACATAGCCATTATATATACTCTATCTGAGATTAAATCAAAATCCTACCAACCAAACGCCTTATCCCGAATCTCAACCCATTAGTCAGCGAGAAAGAACAATAATCTCCATCAACAGCAATAGAACAGAACACTATGTCGAAAGTCAATTCAGCTCTTAATTGCCAGAAAAATTCAGATAGAATGCAAGAAAATACAAGATTTATATTTAAAAAATGAATAAAAGGAAAATCAAACTAATTTTCTCACTAAAAAATAAAGTTTTTAACAGATTAAAACAATCATATAAAAGTTTGTAGAAAACGATAAGCGAACTATTTCATATCAAGAAGAAAACATTTTCAACAAAAGTTTGTAGAAAAACGATAAGCGAACTAATCTTTTCAATTATCAAAAGAAGAAACAAAACACTTTTCAACAACAATCTTTTATCTATAATTATTATCTATTATTTTTCTTAAAAATCCACAGATCTAAAGACATTAATACACGGATTTATTGATTTATACCAGTACCCATAGAAACGAATTAGAAGCTGAAATACAAAGCAAATCGCGTAAAATAACACCAAAAAATACTACAAATTTTGAAGAAAATCACAAAAATAAAATAATTAACAGATCAAGCCATACCTGATCTAAAAACAAAACCTAGATCAAAATAAACTCCAGATCAAGAAAAGAAATCGTAATCAAATAAAATCAAACAGATCTGAGAGTTTCGGAGAAGAAAAAAGTTACCTTTGGGGCTTGAGGAACATCCCAGCCCAATCTAGCCCTCTTTCGCGGCCGACGATCGAAATGAGTGAGGGGAAACTCCGTCACGCGCTCCATCTCCATGATCAACGGCAAATTCCCAAAGAAAAACAGAGAAAAATCGATGAAAAATCGAGAGAAATCTCGAGGTTGAAGAAGAATCTGAGGAGAGAGAGATGTGACCTTTGGGGGAAAAGCAGAGACCCTAAAGCGAACGCTAAATTTAACCTAACAACGAGGCGTGAGACGGCATAAAACAGATCCAACCGTACACGTGTCGAATTCTTGGCCGTGTGTTTGACCGATCCTTGTTGTCCTGTTAAATGCTTTCTTAAAAAGATAACCGGGGTTAGCTTTGTGCTGATTTATAATAACTATGGTTAAGTTAGTCTTTATAGAACGGAATCTGAGGAGAAGGGCTCTCGTCAGACGCGCGTGTTGATTTACGTGAGACTCAACATTGTCGTTTTTAAAACTCATTGTCGTCGTCTATCCATAATAATTAATAAGGATTGGAAAGAGACAATTTTTGACATCTCAAGATAACTTTTTTTTTTTTTTGGATAAATTACTTTTTTTTAATTATTATTATCAGTATATTGGTCAACTGATTTTTTTATTTTACAATGAGAAATTCAAATTTATATTTTAAGATAAAGTTAGGTACAGTTATTTTATATTTATAGTTATTAAATATAAGTGATTTATTAATCATGTTGTATGCTTTTTTTTTTTTTTGAAGCTAGCTAATTGCATATGTAAAAAAGTTTCTTAACTAGTTTCACTGCTTGTTTGAATGGTGAACTTTCAAAACCATATGTTAATTTTTTTAAAGACTTTCTAAAGTATCTCATATATTTTATTACAATATTTATAAATTTATTTATTTTATTATTAATTCATTCAATTTTAATATATAATTTTTTCGATTACATCAAATAATCTCACAGACCGATACCTTTATTAAAATAATTTTTTAATTGTAAACAATTTAAATGCACATTAAATTTGAATACAAAATTAAAAAAAAAAGATATATAAATGCTAATATTATATAATGCAAAATAAATGTAATCTTTCAAATCTATCATAATTCATACTATGTAGCCAACTAAGCTGTGGTACGCGCTAGAAGTGAGAATCGAGAAAGTATATATGGTTTTTTTTTTTTTTTTTCTTGCCCTGAAAAAACGCACCTAGAGTTTAGCAAAAGGATCAAGACGAATACAATGCATAAAGTCCACGTGGGACCATGGCAGATTGCGTACAAGAGAAGACAAGTGATTGAGATTTATGGATCTGACTAGGACCCATGAACTCTTAACGGGCTTCGTCAGTAGACCCAATATACTCAGTCCAACAGATGTTACTGGCCCAAGTTAAAAGGCTTTTCGTTCACTTTAAGGCCCAATGATAACAGCAATGTTCCCAGGCATGTGGTTTAAAAACAAACAAAACAAAACAAAAAACAAAAAAGCGGGACATGTTTGACAATTATTGGGTATATGATATATCTATATACATATATCGATATGGATATATATATTTCCTGTTACTGGGAATGGACACAGAACAACATATAACTTGATCAATTTCTTTTTCTTTTCTTTTTTTTTTTTTTTGTCAACGAGTAAAAACCAATCAAAAAAGAAAGAACGGAAAAGAGAAAAAAAAATGTTGAATCGCAGCTGGTTGGTCTCTGCACTTCCCGTTCCGATCATAATCTTCACTTCAATCTTCTTCATCAAACGAATACTCTTCTCAACCCATCGAAACCCCACAAAAACTTACCTCCTTCCCCACCAACCTTCCCCGTTCTCGGAAACCTCCACCAGCTGGGCCTTTTCCCCCACCGCTCCCTCCGACGGCTGGCTCAACTCCACGGCCCACTGATCCTCCTCCACTTCGGCAGCCGCCCGTGGTGGTCGCCTCGTCGGCCGCCACCGCGCCGACATCATGAAAACCCACGACCTCGTATTCTCGAACAGACCCAAGATGAAGATTTCCCACAAGCTTCTCTACCAGGCAAGGGACATCTCCACAGCGCCGTACGGCGAGTACTGGAGGCAGATGAGAAGCGTCTGCGTCCTTCAGCTCCTCAGCGCCAAAAGGGTCCACTCGTTTCGAAACGTTCGGGGAAGAAGAAACGGCCCTGCTGTTGGAGATCATAGGAGACCAGTCGTCGTCGTTGTTTCCGGTGAATCTGAGCGGAATGTTTGGGACCCTCTCGAACGACATCATTTGCAGGGTCGTTTTGGGGAGGAAGTACGGCGGAGAGGGAGAGGTAGGGGGGTTTAAGGAGCTGCTTGGGGAGTTCATGAGGCTGCTGGGGAGTTTTAGCGTGGGGGATTTTATTCCGTGGCTGTGGTGGGTCAACAGAATCAACGGCCTTGATTCGAGGGTGGATAGAGTTGCTGAGGCGTTTGATGAGTTTCTTGATCGGGTGGTTGATCAGCATTTGGAAGATTCTAGAAAGTTCATCAAAGGAGAGGAAGGGAAGGACTTTGTGGATGTGCTGCTTGGGATTCAAGAGGACTCAGAAAAAGATGGTTTTTCCATGGATAGAGAGAGCATCAAAGCTGTCATTCTGGTAAAAGACTCTACTCTAAACTGCAATTTATCTTCTGTCTTTCTAGAATGTTCTAGAGCTTATTCATTCTTTTCTAGGAATCAGATGAGTTATTGGGGTTTTGTGTTCTTTTTGGCTGTAAAATGGATAGTAAATACGTGTTGCAGGCATACTAGAGCGATAATTCGGAGACAGAGTTCAAATCCTTCCACCCAAGTTCACAAAAAATATTTATACACACACGCACACATTCCAATTTAAAGTTCCTTAGGGAGAGTAAGAATTACAAATCGAAACATAGGCAACTATAAAAGCCAATATAAATCACTCTGCAATCCATTTTGCGTTTTGTTCTTTAATTTGCACCAAAAATTTGGAAAAGAATGAAATTTTAATTTCGGTGTTTTCGAAGGTGAAGATAAGTCGATCGTCACTGTTGATGTTTGTAGGTGATGGTTGGTAGGTTGTAGCGATCGCGCTATTTGAATTGGGCTCCTTAGCTGGAATTAGATAACACTTTCCCCTATTTATTGCAATGTGAGCAAAGATGTTTTGGTACTTTTAGGATTGATCAAAATTACACAAATGACAAGGCCTCATCTGAAGTTTGATCACGTATCTACCAAGATGAGAAGGTCGAGTCTCAAGCACGTTTACTGCTCTTCGCAATTCAGAACCTGTGCCTCTTTTGTATTGTTTGAAAACTAAAGGGGTTCCTGTTTTTCATCCAGAAAAAATGGAAAGGGAGAGTCTCGTTGGTTAACAAAGATAGTGGCGAAATCTTGTACTGACTTTGCTGAGAAATGGTTTGTTTTGTGGTGATCAATTTGTTTGATGAAATAAGAGGGACAAGTGACCTTAAAAGATGGCAACTTCTCTTCCATAATATCCTAAAAGAAAAAATCTTTTAAACCCTGAATAAATTTAGCCTGCAAGACAGCTAAATTTGGAAAGATCATAAGAGTATCCTATTTATTTTTTTGTTTTATTTGTTGTAGGACATGTTCGTTGGTGGGACTGATACAACCTACACGGTCTTAGAATGGGCAATGGCCGAGCTCCTGAGACATCCAAGAATTCTCAAGAAATTACAAGACGAGGTTACAGAAGTCTCCAAAGGAAAACCGGACATATCAGAGAGTGACCTAGACAAAATGCCGTACTTGAAGGCGGTGATCAAAGAGACTCTTCGCTTATATCCTCCAATACCACTTCTAGCTCCAAGAGAATCAAGTCAAGACGCCAAAATAAAGGGATTCGACATACCAGCAGAGACCATGGTAATTGTCAATGCTTGGGCAATAGGAAGGGACCGCGAGTTGTGGGACGAACCAGAGGAGTTTCGACCGGAGGGTTCTTGAATTCCGCTGTGGATTTCAAAGGGAATGATGGTTTTCAGTTGATCCCCTTTGGAGGCGGAAGGAGAAGTTGTCCTGGAGTCTTGTTTGCCATGACTACTAATGAGCTTGTATTGGCGAATCTCGTCCACAGATTTGATTGGGCATTGCCTCATGGGACCAAAGTTGAGGATTTGGACATGACGGAATGTATTGGCCTCATTATTCACAGAAAAGTTCCTCTTCTTGCCATTCCCACTCCAAGATTTTGATTTGCTTACATTTTTTCATGTCACTCTCTGCCATAGAAATATTATGGGAGTTCATAAATTTTCCTGTTTCCTTAATTTTACCCCATAGATTTACAACTTTGCAGTCAAAAACATAAATAATAAATTAGCTAGCTTGCAAAAAGAGTGATTCCCAAATTTATTTATTTTTTCTTTTTCTTTTTCTTTTTTTTTTTTTTTTTTTTGGGAAGGGAGTATTAGAGTGGGATCTTGAGTTCACAGGATAGCTGATTGCGTGATAATTCTTATGCTGGTTTCGTGATTCAAGTGTTAAAAGCGTCTCATTTGCAGAATACGAAGGATTAAAGTCGTTTTTGGATAATATAGAGGATATTTTAGGTTAATTTTCCTTTTCAATAGAAAAATCATCTCCTGCAAGTTTTTTTTTCCCCTTTTTTTTCTTTTATATTTTATTTTGTTTTTTTTTAATTTTTTTTTAAATGAAATCGTCCGTCGTCGGACAAGTTGGCATGAAAGAAATGAAACTATAGGATGATGATTGTGACCATAATTTCTAATAAACAAGATATGAATCGTTTGGTAGAGTTTTTATTTTTACTTCTAGTCAATAAAAAAAGAGAAGTAAAAATTATGGTTTTTCACTAAGTATTTGAAACCAAATAACTTTTGATGTCAAAATGATATTTAAAGTATTCTAATAAGTATTTTAATGTTAAATATGAAGTTTATAATGTCTAATTTAAATTTGTTACAAGTTTTAAAATTTACTTAGAAGAGCTTTTGTCATACTATATTTTTTGGTTTTGACAGAAAGCACTTCTGGAGACTGGAAGTTTTTATGACAGATTATCCAAACACTTCCAAAAGCTACTTTTGGACGTACAGAAGCAGCTTTTAGCCGTCCAAAAGCAACTTCTAACAAGCTCTGCCAAACAGGTCCTATGTAGATAGCGAAAGCTAAAATAAGTAACTGAACAATATATAACCTCAAATATACATGTATGTATATACATATATAGGGTGAGCATTGAATTGAAACAAACTTTATATTCTTTTGTCATCTGTTATCCAATCCAATTTTGAAAATTCTTTTTAAATCCAATCAATCTAATTAATCCAATATATTTTATCATTCAATCCAAAATTCGTTAGATTGAATTGGATTAGATGATCGGATTGTATATAAGCTTTCTTAAGAACTTTTTAAAACTTGCTAAATTTCATGAAACTTACTCAAAATGACAAGTAGCATTTTCATGACACCAATTTAATTATCTATTATCCATTTAATATTATAACATAAACTAAATCAGTCCAATATAACAATAGAGAAAAATAAATCTCTCAAATTCACACTCCTAAGGGATAGTGAGCTTGATGATGACACAGAGAAAAGAAATTGATGCGAGATTGGAGCTCGACAATGGGCAGTGGCCCGTGGGTCTTCAAAAGGATGTTTCTTGGTTAGTGAATTGCTAGAGAAAAGAAAATGGTATGACCTTAAAGGATTTTGAATTTTGAGAGAAAAAAATTGATGTTTTATATCTAAAAGAAAGACCAATTATAAAAAGACCAACGAGAACATGTTAAAAAAAATAAGAAATAATACTATATATAGTATGTAGATAATTATTTTCATGTATATTAGAAGTATATTTAATTGGATTGGTTTTATTGGATTTTTAAAATTAACATGCAACATCCAATTCAATTCAATCCTTTTTTTTTTTTTTTGGCTAAAAAAAGATCTGGTGACCCGTTAATTTTCCTTTTTGAAGTTCACGCAGGCATGGACACTTCCCTGAGTTGGTTGGGGATTTGAACATCTAACTCTCAATTGGTGAAATCCTAAGGTTACCTCTCTTGTCAACTCATCCACCCCTACGTATTTAATTCAATTCAATCCAATTGGATGAACAAAAATGCCATCTAAAATCCAAATTTAATTACATCTTTTTTTTTTGTATGGATTAGATTAATTTGATTGGATGAATTTTTGGTAGAATTTGATTGGATGAATGAATTTTATACTTACCATACAATGGCCGGAACTATCAAAATCCTTCTAATTTATCCTTCATATTTTTTCCTTGCTACCAAAACACACCTTTAAAAATGGAAACTTTTACTACCGACCATGCCGACCATTATGCATAATGTGAGCCTGCCGAAATTTCTTTGTAAACCTATATATGCAGAGGAAGGCACCAATGAATATATAAAGCATCTCTCATATATCTTTAAAAAAAAAAAAAAACAAAGCAAAAAAAAAAAAAAAACCTACCAGCCATGTTGAGTCCCTGGTTTGTCTCTGCCTTCATCTTCTTCACTCTACTCTTCCTCATCAAAAGACTACTCTCAAAACCCCAAAAAAACTTGCCTCCATCACCACCAACCTTCCCAATTCTCGGAAACCTCAACCAACTGGGCTTCCACCATCACCGCTCCCTCTGGCGGCTGTCGGGAAGCCACGGCCCGCTCATGCTCCTCCACTTCGACAGCCGTCCGGTGCTCATCGCCTCCTCCCCGAACACCGCCCGCGAGATTATGAAAACCCATGACATCGTCTTCGCCAGCAGGCCTAAAACAAATTTAGGCCACAAACTTCTCTACCAACAAAGGGACATCTCCATAGCTCCTTCCGGAGAGTATTGGAGACAGATGAGGAGTATTTGCGTGCTTCAGCTCCTCAGCGCCAAAAAGGTCCACTCCTTCCGGTCCATAAGAGCGGAAGAGACAGCCCTCTTGGTCGAGAACATGGGTTCGATGTCGGTGCGGTGAATCTTCGCGTCGCTGTCGAACGACGTCGTTTGCAGGGTCTTTTGGGAGGAAGTACGAGGAGATTGGGATGAAGAAGTACTTTAGGGAGTCGGTCGGAGAGTTGATGAGGTTGTTGGGGAGTTTCAGCGTTGGGGACTACATTCCGTGGCTTTATTGGGTCAAAAGAATCAACGGTCTTGATGCTCAAGCTGAGAGGGTTGCTAAGGCGTTTGATGAGTTTCTGGACGGAGTGGTTGATCGGCCTATGGAAGATCAATCTATTAAGATCAAAGGAGAGGACAAAAAGGATTTTGTGGATGTTTTGCTTGAGGTTCAAGAGGAGTCCCAAAAGGCATGTTTTTCCATTGATTGAGATGACATCAAAGCTCTCATGTTGGTAAGTACTACTTTATTACAAGTTGAATTTATTTCACATAGTTAAATTACCAAGTTATTAGCGTTTTATGATGAGTTATGTATCCAAATCGATTAAATATCATATTAGAATTAAACTTTTATACGTGTTGATAGATTTAGTCCCGACCCATTTGCATGAGTCAGAAGTTGAAGTGATTTTGAAAATGAGTTATATCTAAATCCATTCAACAAACAATTATTCAAGTACTTCTAATAACACCAATTTTAACTTATTTGTATTATATCAAAATATTTCAAATATAACAAAATATTTCATTTTCTCTTTAAAAAATTAGTGTCTATATATATACACACAAATGGTCTTAAATCCAGTACCTGATGGTATCCGACGATGTGAACTTCAGTTACAGTGAATGAGAGATTCAGTTATTAGAAATGTGAATTCATGAAGAAAATAATATAAAATATGGAGAATTCACATTCACTTTAACTATATTTCTTTCTGTATGAATTCTCATTTCTAGTAACTAAAGTTTATATTAACAGTAATTGAAATTTACATTGTCGGATATCATCCGATACCAAAAAAAAAAAAAATCCCAAAAAATACCACGCCAAGTCAACTTTTTATATTTAGAGTATCAAATATACTCTTGAGTTATCAATAGATAATCGCCATGGTATTGATCGGTAAACGCCGATATCTACAGTAATATTAATTACTAACGATGACAACCCGTAACTTAAATTTCTCACCTTTTTGAAATATACACTGCACTCATTTTTTCTCCCTCTTAAACACTAATTTGATGTCAAATAGAAATTGTACGCACGCATCTTCAAATATGGGGACTAGAATTCATTATAAAAACATGAAATGTAAATAATCTCACTTGTAATAGGAGGGATTTCCATGCGATTAAATCACGGAATGTGCTATTTGGATTGGATAAGGTATCCAAGACAGAGACCAAAGTCACTAGCGATCGGCATGTTAAAACAAAAGGCTATAATAATTGGCTCATCTTCTAAATAGCTTATAAAGGCACTATATGAGAGAAATGGTAATATGATATTAGAGTAAGATCTTGAATTCGTAGAATAACTCATTATTTAGCACGGAACTACATGGTATAAGTGGGGCACGTGTTCCCACTGAGAAAATAAAAAAAAATCTTATTAATATACCAATTTTAACTGAATTTTCATTTATGTTCTCACTGATTTGGTCTCTATAGTTTTTTTTTATTGGGTTTTTTGTAATTTAAGTTGAGTTAACTTATGGGTTTTTTTTAATAGAAAGGTAAGAGCATCTCCAATGCAATACTAAATTAGTGTGTCAATGTTAAATTTTGGCATTTGCATGAAAAAAGTGGTCTCTAATGTAGTGCTATCTTTCATGTCAAATTTGTCATATGCTTAACTTATTGCAAATTTACCACAAGGTAGAGCCGATGTCAAATTTCACTTTTGATTCTCATTGGTTATTGTCTTATACAATTATTACAACATTTTTATTTTTCATTGATTTTTTTACAACTTTCAAAGCACATGATAATGAAAAAAAAGTAGAAATTGCATTATAAATAGCATAATGCATTAGAGTTTAAAATAAGATAATGCTATTTTTCACACTATTTTGTAATAAATTTAGCAATGACATACATAAATATATTGGAGATGGTCTAATTAATTGGAATTTTTTATTTTACTTTTATAAAAGACATCAAATTATCAATCTTTTCATATCCCTTCTACTTTGTCCTTTGTGTTTCCCACTCTAACGTATTTTCTTTTCATTCTTGTTTTTTAACCTTTTTCTCTTCATCTGCTTGCTCCTCCCTTGTCGACCCTTCTCTCTTGTCCTTCCGCACCTTCAACATCAAACTCAAAAGGTACGACACAAAACTCCAAACCATTGTTGATTGCTATTTTATTTATTTATTTATTTTTAACCTTTCTTTCTTCCGTCTACGTACAGATTACAACTCTACAAGTATGGTATGTTAATTCATTTTATTTTCTATCTCTTTGATTTGCATAATTTATAATCGATCTTAGATGGACTATTTCTTTTTTTTTTTTTTTTTTTTTGATAGTATTGATAACGAGACTATCATAAAACTATTTCAAAACATTGACCTCGTCGAGTACAATTGTAATTTGTTATTTATCGTATGAAAGTTATACTTAAGAAACTTGTCTTTTTTTTTTTGGTGCTATTGTTTTAATTTGAAATTTTGGTCTTTAGTTATGCCCTTCCTGAATTTAAATCCTAGATCCGTCACTCCCTCATGTTAAAGGGGTTCACGACATTCTTAAAAGGTTGGAGAGCCTACACTTAGTTTTAAAAAGGTTGGTATTAGCATTAGGACTCGAGTACTCATTGTGATTGAATCTCAACTGCCGCGGTGGAGTCGTGCAGAAGAGAAGGTGCACTAATGCGCTAGTGTTGTATTGTCTTTTTCAGCGCTTCTTTGAAGCGCCAATCTAGTAAGGAGCGCTAGCCCTTCTTTTGAAGCAGCAAGCGGGCTGCAGCCCCTCTTCCACCAAATCCTTAACCTCTTCATCGGTTGGAGAGAGGGGTTCCCATGTAAAATTATTATTGTTGATTGCAGCTCCTAATTAACTTATACTTTTTGAAGAAATGGTAAACTAAATGTGAGTTTGAGAAACCTTTCACGGAAAAATAAAACAAAATTTCATTCGAAAAGTTGGTATTCACCGACCTAACAGTTCGTTAGCTAAACACTTAATTTTTTTTTTTTTTTTGGGAAGCTAACTATAAATCATCTTACAAGTTTTTCCTTTTTCCTTCCTTTAGGAAAATAGTGAAGACAACTCTTATTTTTAACCAAAAATAACACATTTTCCCCCCTTCTGATTATACAAATGCTTAAAGTATTTTTTTTTTTTATCTAAAAATTCAGTCACAAAATATTTCATAAACTCATCAAATTTTTTTTTAAATATCAATATTATTCTTACCAATATATATTAAATACTTATTTTAAATATTAATCAATTAAAAATTAATTAAATTTTATTTCAAACTTTAAATTTCTTTTTCTTTTTTAAGGAAACAAAACAAAAAGGAGTAGGAAAAAAAGAAAAGAAACGTGGTTAACAAAGCTGTAATTCAATACCTAACTTCATCACAAGTTAAAGAGTTCAATTCTCCCATCTTCAAATTTATTTATATATAAAAAAATAAAAATAAAAAGGCCCCCAACGTCCGCACATTGCAAACCCCGGCCACCACCCCAGCAACGGGGTGATTTTTATTTTTATTTTTTTTATTTTTTTATTTTTTTAAGAAATAAAGCAACGGGGTGAGTTTAGAGCTTTGTGACATTAGCTGCTTCATAATCTTAAGTCCTCCAACTTTTCGGTCATACCATTTAGTATTTGGACAGTGTCCTATTATCCTCTATATTTTTCTCTCTTTAATCAAAAACTTTCTTTCTTCTGTCTAAGTTTCAAAAGGCCATAATATCTTTGCGTTCATATAGTAACAAAAAAAAAAGGACAAACTTCATCCATATATTTGATCAAATTCTGCCATAGATATTGAGATTTGTGAGATTCAAATACATTCAAATGTTTTTAGTTTAACGATTGTGTTCCGATCGCGAATATCCAAAAATCAGTTTATATGACTATTATATTTTTATTCAAATGTGTTCATCCCAAATGTTGTTGGTTTATATTCAAATACGTAAATCAAATGGATCGTAAATCATTTCAAATCCAAGATCTAAAATTTAAGATCTTAGACCCCTTTTCCACTTGCTAAATTAGACTCGACGGAGTAAAACAAATAAACTTGATATAGCAAGAACTAAAAAATACAAAAAATAAAAAATAAAAATTTGAAACGATCTTTCTCATTTAGTAGCGAACTCTATTGTCTCTCTTGTACCTTTCATCAATTGACAAAGTAGTATAGGTTAGTACAGCTCACACGATCGGCTTAACGTATGGGCGTTTAATGCCACAATTTCATATTTTCTGGGTTCGTAAATTCAACCACAAATATTTTTTTTTTGTTATTTTCCTCCCATTTTTATGATTCATTTTTTTTCAAACATTTTCAAAAAATCTATATTTTAAAAATTCATAATTTTATCACTTTAAGTTGAAATAAAAGGATTTTTTTTTCTTTTCCAAATTGCATAGAATTTCTTTTCAAAATGATTTAAAGTCGAAATATTCATATTACTAATTTTTTTTTCGAATATATTTCAAGTTTTTATACTATTTTACTCTAAACAGTACATTTTCACAAAATAAGGCCTTACTTGGCAAAAAGTTTAGTTTAAACTAAACTGTATTTTTTCATCATGTTTTTTGTCTTTTTTCCCAAAAAGTTATTTGTTTTTTCTGAAAATTCAAAAAAATTCAAAAAAATTTACTATTTAAACTTACAAATCTTAACTCAAACTTACACACCAAATATTTTCAAAACTCAAACTATCTTTGACTTCCAAAATATCATCTCCAAACGTAATCCCAAACAAGTCCTTAGAGATCATTATTATGGCCTTTAAATTAGAGGCCTAGTTTCCTCCCTATGTCACTTCTTATTTGGTAGATATTTCTGACACTTGATGTCTTGTAAAAAGACGCGTATATAATTTTCTCATGTGTTGTCAGCTATATATATGTATAGACGTAACGCGTGTGTGTGTGTATATATATGTTATATTGAAAACCTGTGTTGTATGCCTATAAATCACATACCAATGAAAGAATACACTAGCTCCTTCTTTTTCAATCCCTCTTATCTAATGACCATCTCATTAGGCATAGTGTTCCTCATCTTTCTGTACAAATGGTCTTCCAATATAAAGAAGAACAAGAACTTCCCGCCGTCTCCGCCGTCGATTCCGGTCATCGGAAACCTCCACCAGCTCGGCCTTCACCCTCACCGGACGCTGCGGGACTTAAGCCGTCGACACGGCGGCCATGACCTCATGCTGCTCCACCTCGGCAGCGTTCCGGTCCTCGTGGTCTCCTCCGCGGATACCGCCCGAGAGGTCATGAAGACGCACGACCTGGCCTTCAGCGACCGGCCGAAGGCTGCCACCTACGAGAAGCTTCTCTACAACTATAGAGACATAGCATCGGCGCCTTACGGTGAGTACTGGCGGCAGACGAGGAGCGTCTGCGTCCTCCATCTTCTCAGCACCGCTGCGGTTCAGTCATTTCGAGGGGTAAGAGAAGAGGAGACCAAGCTCTTGATGGAAAAAATCCATCACTCTTGTTCCTCCGCCTCAGCAGTGAATCTTAGCGAACTTTTCGCGACCCTTACGAACGACGTCGTGTGTCGGGTGGCTTTGGGAAGGAAGTACAGTGGTAGTACTAGCGGCGGCGGAGGCGAGAGTGGAAGGACGTTTAAGGAGCTACTTGGGGAGTTTGTGGAGTTGGGGGGGATTCAACATAGGGGACTACATTCCGATGCTAGCTTGGTTGAGGCATGTCGATGGCGTGGAAGCTAGAAGAATGAATAAGGTGGCTAAGGAATTCGATGTGTTCTTGGAGGGAGTTGTTGAAGAACATGTTCAGAGCAGAGACCGGAACAAGAATCTTGTGGATATTTTGCTTTGGATTCAAAAGGAAAACTTGATGGGATTTCCCATTGATAGAACTTGCATTACGGCTCTCATCTTGGTAAGCATTTATGTGTGTGTATATATATATGTCTATTTATAATATTCAGCTTGCGGTTTGGTTCGCCGGTTGGAAATGAGATTTTTAAGTTAGAGTCAGTTGATTTTTCAAAAACTAATTATAAATTTTGTTCACTTTTTAGAAAATGATTAAAATTAAAATGAAAAAGTATATTTTAGTTAGAGTTAAACTGAAACTCCAAACAAAACTTAGTATATTTAAATCTCCATTTTAATTAGCTCCTTGTTCTTTTTTGGTGTCGGCGTTTGTCTCCTTGTTCTACTAGAGATCATGAACACCTCACGTTCAAACTAAGGGTTCGTTTGGTGTTTGAATTGAGTTTGAAATATGATGAAATTTTTAAGTTTGAGTTGAGTTAACTTTTTAAAAAGTAGTTATAAATTTTGTTGACTTTTCAGAAAAAGACAAAAATTGAGATAAAAAATTTGAGTTGAGTTTGAGTTAAACTCATTCACTAAACATAGGCTAAATAGAATGAGCACCATATATATATATAAGATAAGGTGCTCTGTTAGAGAAGGAGCACCGCAAGAAGATTTATGTTATATATGTCTGTCACATGATTTTGTTTCTATATATATCTATGTAAATGAACATGAACGGATTTTGTAGGACATGCTTGCTGCTGGAACTGACACCACATTCACGGTTCTAGAGTGGGCAATGACTGAGCTCCTCAGACATCCAAAGGCAATGAAAAACCTTCAAAACGAGGTGAGAACAAACCTTGGCCACAAACAGACGTCACAGAGGAAGATTTAGAGAAACTGCCTTATTTGAAGGCAGTTTTCAAAGAGACTCTCCGGCTACATCCCCCTATCCCACTACTAGTTCCGAGGGTGGCAACTAAAGACGTCAAGGTTAAGGGATACGACGTCGTAGCTGGCTGTCAGGTTTTCATCAATGCATGGGCGATTGGGAGAGATCCGGCGACGTGGGACGAGCCGGAGCAGTAGTTTAGACCGGAGAGGTTCTTGAACGACGGCCCCGCCGCGGGCGTGGACTACAGAGGGCGGGACTTCGGGTTGATTCCGTTCGGGGCCGGGCGGCGGGGTTGCCCCGGCACTCTCTTTGCCATGGCTGTTAACGAGATTGCTTTGGCCAATGTCGTTCACAAGTTTGATTGGGAGCTGCCTGGTGGAGCTAGAGGGGAGGACTTGGATATGGCTGAGACAAGTGGTTTAACTATTCACAGAAAGTTTCCTCTTATGGCTTTGCCAAAATTTGTCTAATATAATATATCTGTTCTAGCTAGTTGTATTTCCAAACCCCGCTGGAATCGCCCAACGGGGAGGACGTGGATTTGGATAGAAATTCTTCACCAAAACTAAATGTATTTTATATTATTTTATTTTAATTTAATATAAATGAGTGTATAGACTCTTATACTTGTTAAAAGAATAAGCTAGTTGTATTTTCACATATAAAAATTAATGGCTTATTTGGACCATTTATTGTTCTAAATCCATCACTCTTGTTCCTCCGCCTCGGCCGTGAATCTTATTAGCGAACTTTTCGCGACGCTTACAAACGACGTCGTGTGTCGGGTGGCTTTGGGAAGGAAGTACAGTGGTAGTACTAGTGGCGGCGGCGCCGGCAGCGGCAGAGAGAGTGGAAGGACGTTTAAGGAGCTGCTTGGGGAGTTGTTGGGGGATTCAACGTAGGTAACTACATTCCGATGCTAGAATTGGTTGAGGCATTTCAATGGCGTGGAAGCTAGAATGAATAAGGTGGCTAAGGAATTCGATGAGTTCTTGGAGGGAGTTGTTGAAGAACATGTTCAGAGTAGAGACCAGAACAAGAATCTTGTGGATATTTTGCTTTGGATTTAAAAGGAAAACTTGCTGGGCTTTCCTATTGATAGAACTTGCATTAAGGCTCTCATCTTGGTAAGCATTTATTTATGTGCATATATATATATATATATATTTATGTCTGTTCATTATGTTTAGCAGTGAAGCTAAAACTTTTTCTTAGAAGACTAATAACTATATCATAGATAATAAGAGGGTTATAATGATAAGTTTTTTATTTTTAGAAGGGTTACCATGAAAATGTAGTTAAAATCATAGACTATTTAAAGAAAAAAAAAAAACTAAAAGTTGAGGGGGCTTAAACAATGGCGGAGCCAGAGGTTTTTTTCAGGACAGCATTACTCAAATTAAATTTTATACTGAAAAAATATTCGATTTTATATTCTTCTTTTCTTATTATTTAAACTTTGTAATCTAACTTAACCAATTTCAAAAAGTATAAGATATGAATTTAATTAGTAATGTAAATAACTTTTTGTTTATTTGAAATTTTAAATGTAAACATTTTATTTATTTTAAAAAAATCTAAGTAATTTTATAATTTTAAAATTTCAGGGACAAATTAGGGACTTAGTTAAAAATAAAAACACCATTTAACCGTGAGGTTGGACCAGAGGGCAGCTGCCCCCGGGCCCAATATGGCTTTGCCACTGAGCTTAAAGCCCCTAGGCCTTCTCTCCCTTCATCTATGATATTTATGTATTAAATCTCCAAAGCTCCTTTTTCTTTCTCTTTTTTATTTTTATTTTTATTTTTTATTTTTTGTCTCTGTTAGATTTAATCAAAACACCTGTTAAACAATGATTTATAGTTAGCTTCCAAAAAAAAACAAAGTGTTTAGCTAACGAACTGTTAGGTCGGTGAATACCAACTTTTTCGAATGAGATTTTGTTTTATTTTTCGGTGAAGGTTTCTCAAACTCACATTTTAGTTTACCATTTCTTCAAAAAGTATAAGTTAATAAGGAGCTGCAATCAACAATATAATTTTACATGGAACCCTATCTCCAACCGATGGAAGAGGTTAATTAAGGATTTGGTGGAAGAGGGCAGCAGCCCGCTTGCTGCTTCAAAAGAAGAACTAGCGTTCCTTACTAGATTGGGGCTTCAAAGAAGCGCTGAAAAAGGCAACACAACATTAGCACATTAGCGCGCCTTCTCTTCTGCGCCACTCCACCACGGCAGTTGAGATTCAATCACAACAAGTACTCGAGTGCTAATGCTAATACCAACCTTTTTGAAACTAAGTGTAGGCTCTCCAACCTTTTAAGAATGTCGTGAACCTCTTTAATATGAGGGAGTGACGGATCTAGGATTTAAATTCAGGAAGGGCATAACTAAAGACCAAATTTTCAAATTAAAACAATAGCACAAAAAAAAAAAAAAAAAAGACAAGTTTCTTAAGTATAACTTTCATACAATAAATAACAAATTACAATTGTACTCGACGAGGTCAATGCTTTGAAATAGTTTTATGATAGTCTCGTTATCAATACTATCAAAAAAAAAAAAAAAAAGAAATAGCCCATCTAAGATTATAAATTATGCAAATCAAAGAGATAGAAAATAAAATGAATTAACATACCATACTTGTAGAGTTGTAATCTGTAGACGGAAGAAAGAAAGGTTAAAAATAAATAAATAAATAAAATAGCAATCAACAATGGTTTGGAGTTTTGTGTCGTACCTTTTGAGTTTGATGTTGAAGGTGCCGGAGGACAAGAGAGAAGGGTCGACAAGGGAGGAGCAAGCAGATGAAGAGAAAAAGGTTAAAAAACAAAAATGAAAAGAAAATACGCTAGAGTGGAAAACACAAAGGATAAAGTACACTACTACAGAATAGAGATTCGACGACGGTTAAAAACCGTCGTAGTAATACTTAAACGACGGTTTTCTAACCGTTGTGGAATCCACAGTCGTGGTATATATTTGGATTCCACGACGGTTCGAAAACCGTCGTGGGAGGGTAACAACGAAAAAAAAAAAATTACGAATTCTCACTAAATCAACACTTTTTTCCGGAACAACATTTAAATCACAAAATCAACACTTTTTTTCGGAAATTTCCCAATCCGTGCCTTACCCAACCAATTTAATTCAATCTAAAAGACAACCACAATGAACAATCACCGAAAATGTAGGGGACATATTTTGGTCATTCGGACGGAATATTCCCAACTCAACAATCTACAAAATCAACATTTTGGAACGGAACATTTTATCAACAACCACAATCAACAAAATCAACATTTTGGACGAAAAATTTCCAAATCCGTGCATTACCCAAGCAATATACATTACAACTTACCGGCTTGTCGAGCGTCAGTATGGGCGGAGTGCGGCGAGAGAGAGAGGGAAAGCCGCGTGAGTTCCTTGGTGGACCCATCGGAGAATGGAGGAGGCCGCGTGAGTGGTGGAGGAGGCCATCGGAGAATGGAGCCCAGAGGAAAATTTTGAGAGTTGAGATAGAGAAATGAGGCGCGGTGAGATAGAGTGAGTTTTTGGAGATTTTAAGTAGGGAGAGAGCGGCAGGAGAGAAATAGAGGGAAGAAATTGAGTGGCTTTGAGTATGGAGTTAGAGAGTGAAAAGTGAAAAAATGCTCGGAATGTAATGGGGTGGGAAAGAAGATATTTTTTTGGGTTTTAATACCGCTCCAAAAAATTGAATTTAATTAAAAAATTTCAAAATTCCCTCCTTAGTACCTACCATGACGGTTTTTGGGGAAAACCGTCGTGGTAGAGTCTAAAAATTTTAATTTTTTTTTTGAAAAAAGACCCTTCCACGACCGTTTTTTAAAAAAAACCGTCGTGGAAAATGCGGCAAAAACACAGAACGGAACAGAGTTTTTTGAAAACCATCGTGGAAGCCGAAGCTTCCACGACGGTTATAAAACCGTCGTGGAAGAGCATGCTTCCACGATAGTTTTTAATAACCGTCGTGGAAGCTTGCAAAAAAACAAAAAAAAAATTTGTAAAAAATTTTTTTTTTTTTTTTTTAGCTTCCACGACGGTTTCATTATATGTTTTTATAATGAATTATAGTCCCCATATTTGAAGATACGTACGCACAATTTCTATTTGACATCAAATTAGTGTTTAAGAGGGAGAAAAAATGAGTGCAGTGTAGATTTCAAAACGATGAAAAATTTAAATCATCAGTTGTCATCATTAGTAACTAATGTTATTATAGATATCAGCGTTTATATCGATTAGTACCATGGCAATTACCTATTGATAACTCAAGAGTATATTTGATACTCTAAATATAAAAAGTTGACTTGGCGTGGTATTTTTTTGGGATTTTTATTTTTTATTTTTGGTATAACTAAATCGTAGGCATGGATATGTGGCATTCCTGTAATGAGGCCCCATTTAACTTAACAAACATGCATCTCACGTTTTCTTGCTTTTATAAAAATAAAATATAATAATAATAATAATAATAATTAGTTAAAAAGCAACAGAATCATAAACTTCAAAAGTTCACATTTGTAAGGCGTACGTGTCAATTTCAAACATTACTATATATGTTATAATAATGAAAGACCAAGAGCAAAAGAAAAAAAAAAGCAAGCATGAAAATTTTCAAAATTAGACATTTATTAGGTGTAATATTTCAAAGAGTGCTTCATTGTAGTCAAATACAGGACGAGAGAATAGGGTAATCAAAATCTTGGAGTTCCAATTGCAAGAAGAGGAACTTTCTATGGCTAATTGAAGCCAACACGTTCCTTCATGTCCAAATCCTCTCCGCTAATTCCATCCGGCAATGCCCAATCAAACCTGTGCACAATATTTGCAAGCACAAGCTCAATACTAGTCATGGCAAACAAGGCTCCAGGGGCATCCCCTCCTTCCAGCTCCAAAAGGAATCAACTGAAAATGGTCATTCCCTATCTTGAAATCTACGTCGGAGTTCAAGAACCTCTCGGGCTTAAACGCCTCCGGTTCATCCCACAAGGCGGGATCTCTTCCGATCGCCCACGCATTGGTCATGACCATGGTCCCCGCCGGTATTCAAATCCCATTATTTTTGTGTCTTGACTTGAATCCCGTGGAACTATCAAAGGTATTAAAGGAGACAACCGAAGGGTACTCTCTTTGATAGTGGCTTTCAAGCAAGGCATTTTGTCTGGATCACTCTCGGATATGTCTGGTTTTCCTTTGGCGATTTCAGTTACCTCTTCTTGTAATTTCTTCAGGATTCTTGGATGCCTCAACAGTTCTGTCATTGCCCATTGTAACACCGTGTTAGTCGTGTCAGTCCCACCAACAAACATGTCCTATAATTATTAAACCAAAAAGTTGAAAAGAGATCAGATTATAATAAGCAAATTAGATTTTAATATATATATATATATATATATATATATTTTATTGGGGTCAATTTTGTCTGCTCCCTGCCTAATTTCTTTGGTGATGTTATAAGTCCAACTAAATGAGGAGGGGGGGGGGGGGGGGGAGAAATATATATATCTATATATCTATCTACGGTTCCTGGACTATCTTTTCTTAGAATATATGAATTATCTAAACTTACACCGACTTTAGTATGTTAACAACATATATAGTCTGGACAAACTAAATGTTTTTGCTATTACATTTGAAGTAAGAACTATTATATATATTGTTACGAAATTAGAACGGCAACAGGAAACTGGAAGAAAAAAAAAAAAACACCAAGATTTACGTGGAAAATTCTAGACGGGAAAAAACCACAGATAGAGGAGAAGAAAATCTACTAAATCAAAAATTAGTATAAGATGAACAGCTATAGCAAAGAGCATGATAATGAAATCATAAATCACATTATATATATACCCAAAATCCTAAATCGAAATCGGGTATCCTATCCCTCTGCTACCACCACAAGGTCCCAAAAAAATCTCATGATTAAAGCTGCATCAAAAATATCGCACCAACGAGTTTTTCAAATCGGATTATAAGAGAATTTCGGATCACCAAACTCTAACATATATCATATAATGTCAGTTATGCTTTTCAGTTTATATGTTATGGAAAAATGGTGATATGTAGACGAAGCCTATGTAAATAACGAAGGTATATATATTGCTTGAAAAGTAAAAAATTTCCTAGAAAGATATATATGGTTGACTATTTGTGTATTGTTGGAGGACCTTCTGACTGGAATCTGACAGGCTGATATTGTTCTGATTCTGAACTGGTCTCAGGTGCTAAAGCATATAAGTAAAGATACCAACTGGGGTACTTTGGCATATGTATGGGCAGGGTCACGATAAGCAAGTCTGATGCACAACTGGGGGTACTATAAGATATATCAAAATATAGAATGACAATAACATATATTAAATAAATAAAGTTTAAATAATAATAAAGAAGTATATAAAATCAAATATTTTTTTAATTTAAAATTTAATTTAAGTAACGTACGTCGCCCTGAAAAAGCTCTGGCTCCGCCACTGTTTAAGCCCCCTCAACTTTTAGTTTTTTTTTTTTCCCTTTAAATAGTCTATGATTATAACTACATTTTCATATTAACCCTTCTAAAAATAAAAACTTCTTATAGTAACACTCTTATTATCTATGATATAGTTATTAGTCTTCTAAAAAAAAGTTTTAGCTTCATCACTGCTAAACATAATGAACAGACATATATATATATATTTATGCACATAAATAAATGCTTACCAAGATGAGAGCCTTAATGCAAGTTCTACCAATAGGAAAGCCCAGCAAGTTTTCCTTTTGAATCCAAAGCAAAAGATCCACAAGATTCTTGTTCTGGTCTCTACTGTGAGCATGTTCTTCAACAATTCCCTCCAAGAACTCATCGAATTCCTTAGCCACCTTATTCATTCTAGCTTCCACGCCATTGAAATGCCTCAACCAATTCTAGCATCGGAATTTAGTCCCCTATGTTGAATCCCCCCAACAACTCCCCCAAACTCCCCAAGCAGCTCTTTAAATGTCCTTCCACTCTCTCTGCCGCCGCCGGCGCAGCCGCCACTAGTACTACCACTGTACTTCCTTCCCAAAGCCACCCCACACACGACGTCGTTTGTAAGCGTCACGAAAAGTTCGCTAAGATTCACGGCCGAGGCGGAGGAACAAGAGTGATGGATTTAGAACAATAAATGGTCCAAATAAGCCGGTAATTTTTATATGTGGAAATACAACTAGCTTATTCTTTCAACAAGTATAAGAGTCTATACACTCATTTATATTAAATTAAAATAAAATAAAATACATTTAGTTTTGGTGAAGAATTCTATCCAAATCCATGTCCTCCCCGTTGGGCGATTCCGCGGGGTTTGGAAATACAACTAGCCAGAACAGATAATATTTCATTAGACAAATTTTGGCAAAGCCATAAGAGGAAACTTTCTGTGAATAGTTAAACCACTTGTCTCAGCCATATCCAAGTCCTCCCCTCTAGCTCCACCAGGCAGAACCCAATCAAACTTGTGAACGACACTGGCCAAAGCAATCTCGTTAACAGCCATGGCAAAGAGAGTGCCGGGGCAGCCCCGCCGCCCGGCACCGAACGGAATCAACCCGAAGTCCCGCCCTCGGTAGTCCACGCCCGCGGCGGGCCGTCGTTCAAGAACCTCTCCGGTCTAAACTGCTCCGGCTCGTCCCACGTCGCCGGATCTCTCCCAATCGCCCATGCATTGATGAAAACCTGACAGCCAGCTACGACGTCGTATCCCTTAACCTTGACGTCTTTAGTTGCCACCCTTGGAACTAGTAGTGGGATAGGGGATGTAGCCGGAGAGTCTCTTTGAAAACTGCCTTCAAATAAGGCAGTTTCTCTAAATCTTCCTCTGTGACGTCTGTTTTGTGGCCAAGGTTTGTTCTCACCTCGTTTGAAGGTTTTTCATTGCCTTTGGATGTCTGAGGAGCTCAGTCATTGCCCACTCTAGAACCGTGAATGTGGTGTCAGTTCCAGCAGCAAACATGTCCTACAAAATCCGTTCATGTTCATTTACATAGATATATATAGAAACAAAATCATGTGACAGACATATATAACATAAATCTTCTTGCGGTGCTTCTTCTCTAACAGCGCACCTTATCTTATATATATATATATATATGGTGCTCATTCTATTTAGCCTATGTTTAGTGAATGAGTTTAACTCAAACTCAACTCAAATTTTTTATCTTAATTTTTATCTTTTTCTGAAAAGTCAACAAAATTTATAACTACTTTTTAAAAAGTCAACTCAACTCAAACTTAAAATTTTCATCTCATTTCAAACTCAACTCAAACATCAAACGAACCCTTAGTTTGAACGTGAGGTGTTCATGATCTCTAGTAGAACAAGGAGACAAACGCCGACACCAAAAAAGAACAAGGAGCTAATGAAAATGGAGATTTAAATATACTAAAGTTTTGTTTGGAGTTTCAGTTTAACTCCAACTAAAATATACTTTTTCATTTTAATTTTAATCATTTTCTAAACAGTTAACAAAATTTATAATTAGTTTTTGAAAAATCAACTGGCTCTAACTTAAAATCTCATTTTCAACCGACGAACCAAACCGCAAGCTAAATATTATAAATATACATATATACACACACACATAAATGCTTACCAAGATGAGAGCCTTAATGCAAGTTCTATCAATGGGAAATCCAAGCAAGTTTTCCTTTTGAATCCAAAGCAAAATATCCACAAGATTCTTGTTCCGGTCTCTGCTCTGAACATGGTCATGACGAACATGTTCTTCAACAACTCCCTCCAAGAACTCATCGAATTCCTTAGCCACCTTATTCATTCTAGCTTCCACGCCATTGAAATGCCACAACCAAGCTAGCATCGGAATGTAGTCCCTATGTTGAATCCCCCCAACAACTCCACAAACTCCCCAAGTAGCTCCTTAAACGTCCTTCCACTCTCGCCTCCGCCGCCGCTAGTACTACCACTGTACTTCCTTCCCAAAGCCACCCGACACACAACGTCGTTCGTAAGCGTCGCGAAAAGTTCGCTAAGATTCACGGTCGAGGCGGAGGAACAAGAGTGATGGATTTTTTCCATCAAGAGCTTGGTCTCCTCTTCTCTTACCCCTCGAAATGACTGAACCCTAGCGGTGCTGAGAAGATGGAGGACGCAGATGCTCCTCGTCTGCCGCCAGTACTCATCGTAAGGCGCCGATGCTATGTCTCTATAGTTGTAGAGAAGCTTCTCGGAGGCGGCCGCCTTCGGCCGGTCGCTGAAGGCCAGGTCGTGCGTCTTCATAACCTCTCGGGCGGTATCCGCGGAGGAGACCACGAGGACCGGTACTCTGCCGAGGTGGAGCAGCATGAGGTCATGGCCGCCGTGTCGGCGGCTTAAGTCCCGCAGCGTCCGGTGAGGGTGAAGGCCGAGCTGGTGGAGGTTTCCGATGACCGGAATCGATGGCGGAGACGGCGGGAAGTTCTTGTTGTTGTTGTTGTTGTTCTTTATATTGGAAGACCGTTTGTACAAAAATATGAGGAATACTACGCCTAATGAGATGGTTATTAGGAAGGAGGGATTGAACAAGAAGGAGCCAGTGTATTCTTTCATTGGTATGTGAAACATGCTTTGCTTATTATACGTGTCTGCTCTACCGGCGATATATAGGCATACAACACAGTTTTTCAATATAACATATATATATATATATATACACGTCTATATATATATATTGCTGACAACACATGAGAAAATTATACACGCGTCTTTTTGCAAGACACCAAGTGGCAGAAATATCTACCAAAGAAAAAGTGACATACGGAGGAAACTACGCCTCTAATTTAAAGGCCATAATAATGATCTCTCTAGACTCGTTTCAGGTCACGTTTGGAGACAGATTTTTGAAGCCTGCAGATAATTTGAGTTTTGAAAAGATTCATTTGGTGAAAATGAACAATTTAGAGTGAAAAAATATAAAAACTTTAAACATATTAGAAAAAAAAAATAATAATATGAAAATAGTTGCACTACTCTCAAAATTCTAAGTAATTTGGAAAAGGAAAAAAATCATTTTATTTAGACTTAAAATGATAAAATATATTATGAATTTTTTAAAATTTATATTTTCTAAAAATATTTAAAAAAAATGAATAATTAAAATGGGAGGAAAATGACAAAAAAAAAATTGTGATTGAAATTGCGAACCCAGAAAAAATGAAATTGTGGTATTAAACGCCCATGCGTCAAGTCTATCGTGTGAGCAAGTGCTTACGTACACTACTTTCTCAATTGATGAAAGGGACAAGAGAGATAATAGAATTCGCTACTAAATGAGAAAGATCGTTCAAAAAAAAAAAAATATTTAATCAGTTCTTGTCATGTCAAAGTTTATTGTTTTACTCCTGTCATGACTAATTCAGCATATGGAAAAGGGGTTTAATGTCTTAGATCTTGGATTGAAATGATTTACGATCCGTTTGATTTACGTATTTGAATATAAAATAACAACATTTTTGGATGAACAAATTTGAATAAAAATACAATAATCATACTAATTGATTTTCGGATGTTTACATCCGGAATACAATTGCTAAACTAAAAACATTTGATTGTATTTGGACATATGTTGAAAAAACTTCTAATGAATCTCTCAAATCTCAATATCTATGGCAGAATTTGATGAAATATATGGATGAAGTTTGTTATTTTCTTTTTTATTTTTTTACTACATGAACGCAAAGATATTATGGCCTTCTGAAAGTGACCTCTATTTATTCGAAATTAATTAGGTTTAGTGCCAGCAAACTTTAATAATCATAAACCTTATCGAAAAAATCTCTTATTTTCTTCAAAGTTGACACAATTATTAGTCTTATCATTACTATTACAATTAGGAAATTTTAATGAAGACCGAAAGTACTCTACAAAAAGAGAAGTGGGATTGGAGGGGAAGGGATAAGGAAGAAGAAAAGGAGAGTTAACGGAAGAAAGCTGAGCGATAAGTAGTTGAGAAAAGGAATTTTAAGGTCTAGAAAGTAATTGACAAAACTAGAATTTTCTTTCCATGGAAAATATGGAATTAATCAGGCCTAAAACAAGTCAAATCATTACCATCGTCTTCATCGTTGTGAGTGGTGTATGTGTCGTAAAATTATAAGGTAATTTATCCATTTAGTCACGAGCGATCAGTCACTTTGATTTCTAAAATTCTAATTCAATATATTAATCTTTGAATTTTTGTTTTTTGACAGCTTTGGTTCTAGAGTGGGCAATGACTGAGCTTCTAAGGCATCCAAAGGCAATGAAAATCTTCGAAACGAGGTTAGAACAAACCTTGGCCACAAAACAGAGGTCACATAGGACAATTTACAAGAGAAACTGACTTATTTGAAGGGTAACAATGTCCTAGCGATCAGAAAAAGTAACTACAAAGAAAGGGCAAAATCATCTATAAATAGTTTTAGAATGACAAAGTTATCCCAACACTGTAGCAAGATGTAAAAGTGACTAAAATCCAAGGGCAAAATTGCCAATTGACCAAAAAAAAAGAAGGTAAATTCAGAACAACACTGTAGCAAAAAAAAGTAACTAAAAAGGAATGGCAAAATTGTCCATAAATAATTTTAGATGGACAAAGTTGTCCCAATATTATAGCAAGCTGTAAAAGTAACTAAAGCCCAAGGACAAAATTGTCAATTGACAAAAAAAAAAAGAAATGGTAAAACCGGCATAATACTGTAGCAAAGGAAAAAATAATTGGTAATGAAGGGTAAAAAAGTCATAACACTGTAGAAAAAACAATAAAATTTTGCATCCTTTTAGTATATTATAATAATTTATATAAATAGTCTAGCGTCGATGTTGAATATTCGGGGTATTTAGAAAATTAGCTAAAGAATCACTTTTTTTTTTTTATCAATTAATCAATATGACATAAATTATTCATTTTTATACAAATTTAGTTAATTATAGTTTAATTTTGTGTCATATTTTTCTAATGTTAATATTTTATGTCATATTGGTGCAATGATTTTTAAGTTTGTGTCATATTTTTATTTTGATTACATACTTATTTTAATTGATACATAAAATTGAATTTCGGTTTGTTAGTATCCTTAAATGGATGGAAAAATAATAAAAGAGTTTTTTTTATCCAATTTTTTTTTCATCATTCTTCTTATTTTATAAAGGGTGAACGTTTTATTCTTAAACATATTTTATACAAGATCCACCTTTTATTAATTTGCAATATTCAACATCATTGATACCGCATAACATTGTTCTAATAAAAGCATTACTTTTAGTCTGCGGACTAAGAAGCTATTCAAGCTATTAGTAATTCCAAAACACAACTGCATCCCTTTCAATAAATCCATTAGTTGATTTTTTCCCCCCCTTCTCATATATGAGACTTAGAAGCTCCAATTGATTTAGGTGGGTGAGTTTCTACTAGAGACGTGGGCACCTCACGTTCAAACTAAATAGAATGAGCACCGTATGTGCACACACACACACACACACATATATATATATATATATATGTATAGGGCGCTCTACTTAAGAATGAGCACCACAAGATTTATGGTATATATATCTGTCACATGAATTTTTTTTTTTTTTTTTGCTGGAAATCTGTCACATGATTTTGTTTCTACATATGTATATACGAATAATTGTACGGCTTTTGTATAGGACATGTTTGTTGCTGGCACTGACACTACATTCACTGTTTTAGAGTGGGCAATGACTGAGCTTCTAAGGCATCCAAAGGCAATGAAAAATCTTCAAAACGATGTTAGAACAAACCTTGGCCACAAAACAGAGATCACATAGAACAATTTAAAAGAGAAACTCCGGCTACACCCCCTATCCCACTACTAGTTCCGAACTAAGGCTGAAAAAAACTTCAATATGGCTCTCCTTGATAATTATTTGCTTCTGTTTCCCACCATTTTCTTTGTAATTCTACTCAAGTTCTTCATCTTCAAGAAGAAGAAACCAACAAAACCAGGATTCAATCTCCCACCAAACCCTCCAAAACTTCCCATAATCGGAAACCTCCACCAGCTCGGAAAGAACCCTCACATCTCTCTCCGTGACTTGGCAAAAAAATACGGCCCAATATTTTACCTAGACCTAGGTCAGATCCCAACAGTTATAATTTCATCTGCCCGACTCGCGAAAGAAGCACTGAAAACACATGATCTTCCTTTCGCTAGCCGTCCCAGACCTCACCGCCGCCAAGTACCTCTTCTACAATTGCACTGACATGGCCTTCTCACCTTACGGAGCTTACTGGAGGTACGTTAGGAAGATCTGCATACTCGAGCTACTCAGTGCGAAAAGGGTCCAATCTTTCGGCTTCGTTAGAGAAGAAGAAGTCTCTCGCCTTGTTCGTCGCCTCGCTGAGCCTTATCCCGGCACGGTTAATCTTAGCAAGATGCTAGCGCTTTATGCTAATGATGTTGTTTGCAGGGTGTCTTTTGGGAGGGACTTCTCCGAAGGAGGAGACTTCGATCATAAGGGTTTCCAGAACCTTCTTGAAGAGTATCAAGAGTTGCTTGGAGGGCTCAGTGTTGGAGATTTCTTCCCTTCCGTGGAGTCGTTTGTGCTCAGCTTGACGGGAATGAAATCGAGACTTGTTCACACCTTTAATCGGTTCGACGAGCTTTTCGATCAGATTGTGGCCGAACATCTCAATTCTGAGGGAGAAAAAGATGAGGCCAAGGAGGACCTTGTGGATGTCTTGCTTGATATACAGAGGAAGGGCTCTGGCGAGATGCCTCTCACCTTGGATAATGTCAAGGCTCTCATTCTGGTATTTTTTTAATTAATTTATTGCTATTAAGTTTTTAATAAATGATCAGAGAGGAGAACTGATAAAAGAGAAATATAGCGCGCAGCTTAGGAGAAGCCTGCAACTCTATATCATTAAAGGACAAAATAAACTACCATAAGTTTTTAATTAAAAGAGTCGAAAACACTTTACTGACCAAATAAGTTCACTGAAATAAACACCAAAACATGCTAAACAATAAAATAAATCCAAAGTGATCAGTCAGAGAAGGACTTAAATTGACTCATGCTGGTAATGAGTAAATCTATTTTCCCTTTTTTTTGCTGCCTTAATTATAACAGAAAATTTTCTGCACCATAGTAAATATCCTTTTTAATTAAGATTATTCTATGATTGATCTAATCACTCATGAAAACCAATCGTTCTCGTCTATATGTTATTTTGCTTCCACGATATCTCTTACACTTTGGCAAAGTAAGCCAAATATCCAAATGTCTGGATAAGATATATAAATTTTTTTTTCCTAATTAAGTCATATTAAATAAATGTCTCAAGTTTTCTTTATCTATGAAGGTAGTCGTCGTCTTACAATTATTATAATTTTTTATTTGGTGATTACTCAATGATTAACCAATATGAAGCAATAATTTACCGATACAGGACATGTTTGCTGCGGGAACTGATACAACCTTCATAACCCTTGATTGGGCAATGACAGAGCTGATCATGAACCCGAAAGCCTTGCAAGAAGCTCAATCCGAAGTGCGAAGTTTATTGGGAGAAAGAAAAGTCGTTTCAGAGAGTGATCTGCCTCAACTCAACTACATGAAGGCAGTCATCAAAGAGACGTTCCGATTACATCCACCAGCTCCGGTTTTAGTCCCAAGAGAATCCCTGGAACACGTGGTCATCGACGGGTACGATATTCCAGCCAAGACAAGGATCTTTGTCAACGCATGGGCAATAGGGAGAGACCCGGAAACTTGGGAAGATCCGGAGACCTTTAAACCCGAAAGATTTCTCGATAGTCATATCGATTTTAGAGGGCAGGATTTTGGGCTGATACCTTTCGGAGCTGGTAGAAGAATTTGCCCTGCGATTACGTTCGGAACAGCGAGTGTCGAGCTTGCTCTGGCTCAGCTTCTCCATTGCTTTGATTGGGAGCTTCCTCCTGGCGTTGTGGCTAAGGATTTGGACATGACTGAGGTTTTTGGCATTACAATGCACAGGAAACATGGTTTGGTTGTCCTTGCCAAGCCACGTTTCCCTATTGTTGATTGATGTTGGAGTACTATTGTCCATTTGCATGATAAACTTCTGTACTATTTCTCTGTGATCTTAAATTAATAGTGTGTCCTATATGTTAAAGTCTTCTACTCTGCCATTAATTATTTTCTGTCGTTACTTTCCGGCTTGTACAAAAATTTAGTAGTATTATTTCTGACTATAAGTGGAGCACTCTTTTTTTTTTTTTTGATAAAACACAAAGACAAGAACAGAGACCTTCGGGAGGACGCTACTCTTGTATCATAAGGGAGGGCACCTTTTCATGATCTGTTGATAGGACAAGTTCTTGTTAGATTAAATTTTGACGAAATTACTTAAATAATCATCTATTTTTTAACTATTGATCAGTATGATATAAATTCTCTTATCTTGATTAACATGATACAAATTTTAGTTTATTTTAGTTTAATTTTGTATTATATTGGTCTATTGTGTTGTTTTTTTTAGTTATATTAGTGCAATAGTTTTTAAATTTGTGTTATTCAAGTACTTTCTTCTTAAATTTTAACTATTGTATTTATAAATAAACCACTTTTTGTGTCAGATGATGCATTTTTCTAATACCTATATATTTAGAGTAATGGTCTTAAACACAGTACCTGATGATATTTAGCAATGTGTATTTTAGTTACTAAAAATGTGAATTTAAGTTACTAAAAGTATTAATTCATGCAGAAGAAAATGTAAAATAAAAGGAATTCACATTCATTTTAAAGACATTTTCTTCTGCATGAATTCACATTACTAAGAACTGAAATTCACATTTACAAGAACTGAAGTTCACATTGCTATTACCATCAGGTATCGGATTTATAAATCTTACCAATAAATAGTATTGTTTTTATGCGGAAGTATTTGTTTTTATGTGGTACTTACATTGAGTATTGTCTTTTATAAAACTTGTTCAACATGCAACTATAAAAGGCCACACGCCATAAAAATTATAGTGTTTCATTTATATGAATAGTCTAACGTCGATGTTGAATATTCGCGTATTTAGAAAATTATCTAAAAATCATAAAAAAAATTTCATCTATTGATTAGTATGACATAAATTACTCATTTTTATACAAAATTTAGTTAATTATAGTTTAATTTGTGTCATATTTTTCTAATGTTAATGTTTTATGTCATGTTGATGTAATGGTCTTTAAATTTGTGTTATATTTTTATTTTGATTATATATTTATTTTAATTGATACATAAAATTGAAATTTAGTCAGTTAGTATCCTTAAATGGATGGAAAAATAATAATAAGAGTTTTTTTTTTCCAATTTTTTTTCATCATTATTCTTATTTTATAAAGGGTGAACGTTTTATTCTTAAACATATTTTATACAAGATCCACCTTTTATTAATTTGCAATATTCAACATCATTGATACCGCATAACATTGTTCTAATAAAAGCATTACTTTTAGTCTGCGGACTAAGAAGCTATTCAAGCTATTAGTAATTCCAAAACACAACTGCATCCCTTTCAATAAATCCATTAGTTGATTTTTTCCCCCCCTTCTCATATATGAGACTTAGAAGCTCCAATTGATTTAGGTGGGTGAGTTTCTACTAGAGACGTGGGCACCTCACGTTCAAACTAAATAGAATGAGCACCGTATGTGCACACACACACACACACACACATATATATATATATATATATATGTATAGGGCGCTCTACTTAAGAATGAGCACCACAAGATTTATGGTATATATATCTGTCACATGAATTTTTTTTTTTTTTTTTGCTGGAAATCTGTCACATGATTTTGTTTCTACATATGTATATACGAATAATTGTACGGCTTTTGTATAGGACATGTTTGTTGCTGGCACTGACACTACATTCACTGTTTTAGAGTGGGCAATGACTGAGCTTCTAAGGCATCCAAAGGCAATGAAAAATCTTCAAAACGATGTTAGAACAAACCTTGGCCACAAAACAGAGATCACATAGAACAATTTAAAAGAGAAACTCCGGCTACACCCCCTATCCCACTACTAGTTCCGAACTAAGGCTGAAAAAAACTTCAATATGGCTCTCCTTGATAATTATTTGCTTCTGTTTCCCACCATTTTCTTTGTAATTCTACTCAAGTTCTTCATCTTCAAGAAGAAGAAACCAACAAAACCAGGATTCAATCTCCCACCAAACCCTCCAAAACTTCCCATAATCGGAAACCTCCACCAGCTCGGAAAGAACCCTCACATCTCTCTCCGTGACTTGGCAAAAAAATACGGCCCAATATTTTACCTAGACCTAGGTCAGATCCCAACAGTTATAATTTCATCTGCCCGACTCGCGAAAGAAGCACTGAAAACACATGATCTTCCTTTCGCTAGCCGTCCCAGACTCACCGCCGCCAAGTACCTCTTCTACAATTGCACTGACATGGCCTTCTCACCTTACGGAGCTTACTGGAGGTACGTTAGGAAGATCTGCATACTCGAGCTACTCAGTGCGAAAAGGGTCCAATCTTTCGGCTTCGTTAGAGAAGAAGAAGTCTCTCGCCTTGTTCGTCGCCTCGCTGAGCCTTATCCCGGCACGGTTAATCTTAGCAAGATGCTAGCGCTTTATGCTAATGATGTTGTTTGCAGGGTGTCTTTTGGGAGGGACTTCTCCGAAGGAGGAGACTTCGATCATAAGGGTTTCCAGAACCTTCTTGAAGAGTATCAAGAGTTGCTTGGAGGGCTCAGTGTTGGAGATTTCTTCCCTTCCGTGGAGTCGTTTGTGCTCAGCTTGACGGGAATGAAATCGAGACTTGTTCACACCTTTAATCGGTTCGACGAGCTTTTCGATCAGATTGTGGCCGAACATCTCAATTCTGAGGGAGAAAAAGATGAGGCCAAGGAGGACCTTGTGGATGTCTTGCTTGATATACAGAGGAAGGGCTCTGGCGAGATGCCTCTCACCTTGGATAATGTCAAGGCTCTCATTCTGGTATTTTTTTAATTAATTTATTGCTATTAAGTTTTTAATAAATGATCAGAGAGGAGAACTGATAAAAGAGAAATATAGCGCGCAGCTTAGGAGAAGCCTGCAACTCTATATCATTAAAGGACAAAATAAACTACCATAAGTTTTTAATTAAAAGAGTCGAAAACACTTTACTGACCAAATAAGTTCACTGAAATAAACACCAAAACATGCTAAACAATAAAATAAATCCAAAGTGATCAGTCAGAGAAGGACTTAAATTGACTCATGCTGGTAATGAGTAAATCTATTTTCCCTTTTTTTTGCTGCCTTAATTATAACAGAAAATTTTCTGCACCATAGTAAATATCCTTTTTAATTAAGATTATTCTATGATTGATCTAATCACTCATGAAAACCAATCGTTCTCGTCTATATGTTATTTTGCTTCCACGATATCTCTTACACTTTGGCAAAGTAAGCCAAATATCCAAATGTCTGGATAAGATATATAAATTTTTTTTTCCTAATTAAGTCATATTAAATAAATGTCTCAAGTTTTCTTTATCTATGAAGGTAGTCGTCGTCTTACAATTATTATAATTTTTTATTTGGTGATTACTCAATGATTAACCAATATGAAGCAATAATTTACCGATACAGGACATGTTTGCTGCGGGAACTGATACAACCTTCATAACCCTTGATTGGGCAATGACAGAGCTGATCATGAACCCGAAAGCCTTGCAAGAAGCTCAATCCGAAGTGCGAAGTTTATTGGGAGAAAGAAAAGTCGTTTCAGAGAGTGATCTGCCTCAACTCAACTACATGAAGGCAGTCATCAAAGAGACGTTCCGATTACATCCACCAGCTCCGGTTTTAGTCCCAAGAGAATCCCTGGAACACGTGGTCATCGACGGGTACGATATTCCAGCCAAGACAAGGATCTTTGTCAACGCATGGGCAATAGGGAGAGACCCGGAAACTTGGGAAGATCCGGAGACCTTTAAACCCGAAAGATTTCTCGATAGTCATATCGATTTTAGAGGGCAGGATTTTGGGCTGATACCTTTCGGAGCTGGTAGAAGAATTTGCCCTGCGATTACGTTCGGAACAGCGAGTGTCGAGCTTGCTCTGGCTCAGCTTCTCCATTGCTTTGATTGGGAGCTTCCTCCTGGCGTTGTGGCTAAGGATTTGGACATGACTGAGGTTTTTGGCATTACAATGCACAGGAAACATGGTTTGGTTGTCCTTGCCAAGCCACGTTTCCCTATTGTTGATTGATGTTGGAGTACTATTGTCCATTTGCATGATAAACTTCTGTACTATTTCTCTGTGATCTTAAATTAATAGTGTGTCCTATATGTTAAAGTCTTCTACTCTGCCATTAATTATTTTCTGTCGTTACTTTCCGGCTTGTACAAAAATTTAGTAGTATTATTTCTGACTATAAGTGGAGCACTCTTTTTTTTTTTTTTTGATAAAACACAAAGACAAGAACAGAGACCTTCGGGAGGACGCTACTCTTGTATCATAAGGGAGGGCACCTTTTCATGATCTGTTGATAGGACAAGTTCTTGTTAGATTAAATTTTGACGAAATTACTTAAATAATCATCTATTTTTTAACTATTGATCAGTATGATATAAATTCTCTTATCTTGATTAACATGATACAAATTTTAGTTTATTTTAGTTTAATTTTGTATTATATTGGTCTATTGTGTTGTTTTTTTTAGTTATATTAGTGCAATAGTTTTTAAATTTGTGTTATTCAAGTACTTTCTTCTTAAATTTTAACTATTGTATTTATAAATAAACCACTTTTTGTGTCAGATGATGCATTTTTCTAATACCTATATATTTAGAGTAATGGTCTTAAACACAGTACCTGATGATATTTAGCAATGTGTATTTTAGTTACTAAAAATGTGAATTTAAGTTACTAAAAGTATTAATTCATGCAGAAGAAAATGTAAAATAAAAGGAATTCACATTCATTTTAAAGACATTTTCTTCTGCATGAATTCACATTACTAAGAACTGAAATTCACATTTACAAGAACTGAAGTTCACATTGCTATTACCATCAGGTATCGGATTTATAAATCTTACCAATAAATAGTATTGTTTTTATGCGGAAGTATTTGTTTTTATGTGGTACTTACATTGAGTATTGTCTTTTATAAAACTTGTTCAACATGCAACTATAAAAGGCCACACGCCATAAAAATTATAGTGTTTCATTTATATGAATAGTCTAACGTCGATGTTGAATATTCGCGTATTTAGAAAATTATCTAAAATCATAAAAAAATTTTCATCTATTGATTAGTATGACATAAATTACTCATTTTTATACAAATTTTAGTTAATTATAGTTTAATTTGTGTCATATTTTTCTAATGTTAATGTTTTATGTCATGTTGATGTAATGGTCTTTAAATTTGTGTTATATTTTTATTTTGATTATATATTTATTTTAATTGATACATAAAATTGAAATTTAGTCAGTTAGTATCCTTAAATGGATGGAAAAATAATAATAAGAGTTTTTTTTTTCCAATTTTTTTTCATCATTATTCTTATTTTATAAAGGGTGAACATTTTATTCTCAAACATATTTTATACAAGATCCACCTTTTATTAATTTGCAATATTCAACATCATTGATACCGCATGACATTGTTCTAATAAAAGCATTACTTTTAGTCTGTGGACTAAGAAGCTATTCAAGCTATTAGTAATTCCAAAACACAACTGCATCCCTTTCAATAAATATTTTTTTCCTCCTTCTTATGTATGAGACAGAGTACTTAGAAGCTCCAATTGATTTCGGAGGGAGAGTTTCTACTAGAGAAGTGGGCACCTCACGTTCAAACTAAATAGAATGAGCACCATATGTGTACACGCACACACACACACACACACACACATATTTGTATAGGGCGCTCTACTTGAGAATGAGCACCACAAGATTTATGGCATGTATATCTCTCACATGCTTTTTTTTTTTTTTTGTTGGTTTTGCTCGAAATCTGTCACATGATTATGTCTCTACATATGTATATACGAATAATTGTACGGCTTTTGTATAGGCCATGTTTGTTGCTGGCACTGACACTACATTCACACTACATTCACGGTTCTAGAGTGGGCAATGACTGAGCTTCTAAGGCATCCAAAGGCAATGAAAAATCTTCAAAGCGAGGTTAGAACAAACCTTGGCCACAAAACAGAGGTCACATAGGACAATTTATAAGAGAAACTGCCTTATTTGAAGGCAGTTTTCAAAGAAACTCTCCGGCTACACCCCCTATCCCACTACTAGTTCCGAGCTAAGGCTGAAAAAAACTTCAATATGGCTCTCCTTGATAATTATTGGCCACTGTTTCTCACCATTTTCCTCATAGTTTTGCTCAAGTACTACTTCTTCATCTTCGCAAAGAAACCAACAAAACCAGGATTCAATCTCCCACCAAGCCCTCCAAAACTACCCATAATCGGAAACCTCCACCAGCTCGGAAACAACCCTCACATCTCTCTCCGCAACTTGGCAAAAACATACGGCCCAATATATTACCTAGACCTAGGTCAGATCCCAACAGTGATAATTTCATCTGCCCGACTCGCGAAAGAAGCACTGAAAACCCATGATCTTCCTTTCGCTAGCCGTCCTAGACTCACCGCCGCCAAGTACCTCTTCTACAATTGCACTGACATGGGTTTCTCACCATATGGAGCTTATTGGAAGTACATTAGGAAGATCTGCGTACTTGAGCTTCTCAGTGCGAAAAGGGTCCAATATTTCGCCTTCGTTAGAGAAGAAGAAGTTTCCCGCCTTGTTCGTCGCCTCGCTGAGCCTTATCCGGGCACGGTTAATCTTAGCAAGATGCTAGGGCTTTATGCTAATGATGTTGTTTGCAGGGTGTCTTTTGGGAGGGACTTCTCCGGAGGAGGAGACTTTGATCAGAAGGGTTTCCAGAAGCTTCTTGAAGAGTATCAGGAGTTGCTTGGAGGGCTCAGTGTTGGAGATTTCTTCCCTTCCGTGGAGTCGTTTGTGTTCAGCTTGACGGGAATGAAATCGAGACTTGTTCGCACCTTTAATCGGTTCGACGAGCTTTTAGATCAGATTGTGGCCGAACATCTCAATTCCGAGGGAGGAAAAGATGAGACCAAGAAGGATCTTGTGCATGTCTTACTTGGTATACAGAGGAATGGCTCCGGCGAGATGCCTCTCACCTTGGATAATGTTAAGGCTCTCATTCTGGTAATGTATATTTTTTTAATTAACCATGAGAGAAGACAATTAAAAGTGCTTTTGGCCTCGAAAAGAGCTTACCGTCAATATATATATACTTTAAGAAAAAAAAATTCGTTTTAAGTAGATTTTAAAACTTTTACCAAAGTTTAAATTATACATAATAAATTTTATTTTAATTTTTTTATTATTTTATTAAAAATTTAAAAGTCGTTTTAATTTTAAAAACTCTTTTAAAAATGTATGCATTCCAGACATTACTAAAAAGCCAAGGTCAAATCCACATTTTTTTTTAAACCGACTAAAAACAATAACAAAAGCTCTAGTAAATGGCCCTATGTTATATGCTTCCATGAGAAATCCATGATTTCTCTTACGCTTTGGCAAAGTAAGCCAAATATCCAAATTTGTGGATTCATCTAACTAAGTTATTATTTTTAATAAATGTCTTTTTTTTTTTTTGAGAATTAATAAATGTCTTTAGTTTACTTTATTTAGGAAAATGATCGGTTTTTTTCCTTTTTTTTTTTTTCTTGATCCTGTCGGTGGCTACTCAATGTTTAATAAATATGAAATAATAAATTATTGGTCATCAGCGATATATCATAATGGGGTCCATTCACAAACTGGGGCACTAACAAATATGAAACTCGATAGGATTAATTATTGCTGCTTGGCAGAACATGTTTGCTGGGGGAACGGATACAACCTTCATAACCCTTGATTGGGCAATGACAGAGCTGATCATGAACCCGAAAGCCTTGCAAGAGGCTCAATCCGAAGTGCGTAGCTTATTGGGAGAAAGAAGAGTGGTTTCAGAGAGTGATCTACCTCAACTCAACTACATGAAAGCAGTCATCAAAGAGACGTTCCGATTACACCCACCTGCTCCGGTTTTAGTCCCGAGAGAATCCCTGGAACACGTGGTCATCGACGGGTACGATATTCCTGTCAAGACAAGGATCTTTGTCAACGCATGGGCAATAGGAAGAGACCCGGAAACTTGGGAAGATCCGGAGACCTTTAAACCCGAAAGATTTCTGGATAGTCATATCGATTTTAGAGGGCAAAATTTTGAGCTGATACCTTTCGGAGCGGGTAGAAGAATTTGCCCTGCGATTACGTTCGGAACAGCGAGTGTCGAGCTTGCTCTGGCTCAGCTTCTCCATAGCTTTGATTGGGAGCTTCCTCCTGGTGTTTTGGCTAAGGATTTGGACATGACTGAAGTTTTTGGCATCACAATGCACAGGAAATATGGTTTGGTTGTCCTTGCCAAGCCACGTTTCCCTATTGAGTGTTGATTGATAAACAATTGATATATGTATATCACGATTAGATTAAACATCCCAATTAAATTGAACGGATGTCAACCTAATTGTAATGTACTAGCTAATGCTAGTTGAGAATTTTAAAAAAAATTGGAGTTAGAGTTGTTATCCTTAACATTATTCATTTATAAGATATCATTTTTACATTATTTCTACTGATAAATCATATGTTTGTAATATTGTATACGCATTCTAACAAGCGACGACACATACATAAAATATTTGTAATTTTGTGTATGCATTTGAGACGACAACACATGCAGAAGGATTTTAAAAGATATAAAATGATTAAAAAAAGGATTTAAAAAATTTAGAAAGAAAAAAAAAAAAAAGGACATCTGAAGTTTATAAAATAAAAAAAGATTTTGCCACTTGCCCCATATCTGATTTTTGTCTTGCTGTTCGTCTTCTAAGAGTTTCCGTTTTTCGTTTTTTCTCCACCACGAGCGGTTTCCAACAGTTTGTGTTCAAGCACATATTTGTCCTTTCGTGATCATTGATCCAAGAACATAGAATCGATAAGAATAATATACACATAAATATGTATTTTGTTGTTTCTATTTACCGCTTCATCCATCTTTTTTTTTTTTTTTGTTAATTAAATACGTTACAAAATGTTGAGATTTTAACTTTGTTGCAAATTCTGATAAGAATGTCTGTTAAAGGTCCTACAAGTTAACAAGAGGAGCACGTCATTTTAACTCAACTAAAAGAGTTAATGATAATGATATATGATACATGATCTCAAACACTTATCGAGTACTAAATTGGGAGAAAACAAGCTTTCACGAATGAGACTTTTAAAAAAGTCATCCAATATTCGAACTTTTGATCACAGACTCGTCATAGTTATCCTTTGCCGAACCTTGCATAGATATTCATTAAAAAAAAAACGAGGGAAAAATGACGAACTCTTTTGAGTTTGGGACAAGCGACAGATAACAAACAAGAATGCATAACTGTAATAGAGACGAGCAAAGCAATCTGTGGTACTGAATGTTTTGGAAGTCTCAAATCCAAAGATCACTTCAATAATTCCGAATTTGATCCACGAGATTCTAGTTTCAAAAAATTCTTGAAAAATGAAAGCTAATTATGTCATCAGTTTATTGCCTTTTAATTAAAAGAAGAGACTCCATTAATGGCTTTCCTTCAGGGGCCGATGTGCGAACCGTCGAGGTCCTTGCTCTTTGCCATCATTTTCCTTGCAATTTTCCTGGAGTTCGTCTTCAAGAAAATCGCAATAAGAGAAAGTCGAACATCATCAAATCTCCCACCAAGGCTTCCCATCATTGGAAACCTTCACCAACTTGGCAAAAACCCTCACATCTCTTCCCCGCAGCTTGGCACAAAAGTATGGTCCAATTCTTTACCTACAACTCGGTCAAGTCCCAACCGTGATAGTTTCATCGGCGAGAATTGCAAAGGAAGCGCTGAAAACTCATGATCTCGCCTTATTAAGCCATCCCCAAATCGTCGCCGCCAAGTGCCTCTTCTACAACTGGACTGACATGGCCTATGCACCTTATGGAGATTATTGGAGATACGTTCGGAGACTGCATACTCAAGCTTTTCAGCGCGAAAAGGATCCAATCTTTCAGCTCTGTTAGAGAAGAAGAAGTTGCCCGTCTTGTTCTTCACATTGCCGAGTCGTATACTCGTACGGTTAATCTGAGCAAAGATTCTGGCACTATATGCTAATGATGTTATTTGCATGGTAGCTTTAGGAAGGGATTTCTCTGGAGGAGGTGAATATGACGAGTATGGCTTCAAGAAGTTGCTTGAAGATTATCAAGAATTGCTCGAAGCGCTCGGCGTTGGAGAATCCTTCTCTTCCATGGAGTTGGTGCACATCTTGAGAGGAATTAAATCAAGACTACTGAGAACTTTCAAGAGCTTTGATAGACTTTTGGATCAGTTGTGGCTGAACATCAAAATAATCCCAAGACAGAAAAGGATGATAAGCAATATTATAAGGACCTGGCTGATGTCTTGCTTGATGTACAAAAAAATGAGTCTGCTGAGATGCCTCTAACCATGGATAATGTTAAGGCTATCATCTTGGTAAGTACTTTTAGATTCTTATTTTCTTATTATCCCAAAATTTTTAGTGTAGAAGTCCTTTCCTCTTTTCTAAATAATTCTCTAAATTTATTTTCCTGCAAGCACTTCTACCCTGTTTTGGATAACAAATAACAACATGTGAAGTAGTTGTTGAATAAATATGGTTGAAGGCAAAAATCATTGGATTTGGTTTTATTTTTATTTTTCACTTTTCGTACAAAAGGCTGTCAAATTGACAACATCAAATACTGAAAGAGATGATTTTACAAGTTTTTTGTTTTTAAATTTTAATTTATTACATAATTACTTTAGATTAATTCTAATTCACTATTGTTGCTTCAGGACATGTTTGCTGCGGGAACGGACACAACTTTCATCACGCTTGATTGGGGGGAATGACAGAACTCATCATGAACCCTAATGAAGAAAGCACAAGCCAAAGTGCGAAGTGTCGTCGGAGACAGAAATCTAGAAAGTTGGGAAGATCCAGAAACATTTAAGCCAGAAAGATTTGTTGATAGCCCTATCGATTTCAAAGGGACGGATTTTGAGTTTATACCTTTCCAGGCTGGTAGGAGAATCTGCCCGGGTCTTGCATTCGCAATGTCGACTACTGAGCTTGCTTTTGCTCAACTACTCCATAGCTTCGATTGGGAGCTACCTGCAGGTGTTACAGCTAAGGATTTGGACATGGCTGAAGTTTTTGGCATCACCATGCACAGGAAAGTCGGTTCGGTCGTCGTTGCCAAGCCGCGCTTTTAACTAAGCTAGCTACAAAAATATGTTACAAAATATTACATGTAACATACATAATAAGTAATATCTTGGTAGTTTATTAGTGTTCACATTAAAATAATTTATATGTAACAATTAGAGATAATGAAATACTAGAACGTTTGTTGTGCAGCATACAGCTTTGGTGCTCTGTACTTAAATGGCATGCCATATAGCCTGTTGGACAAAACAGATTACCTGTAATCTTGTATTAAAATTCTATTTTTTGTAATGACACATTCTTATTGGCAATTCTTTTACATATCTTAAATTTTAAGGTCTAAAATGGCTTATCTCCTAGCAGAGGGGACTAGAACAAGTTCAGCAACCTCCTCTGCACCTTGAAGCAAAACAGAATCGCCGCTCATCATTACACGTCCAGCCGCTGCGCACCTCTTGCCAGCAGCACGTGTGTTTCGGATTCAGAAGTTTATAATTCAAGTTTTAAAATATCATAATTTCTTTGTTTTATTTCCAATTAAAATGACTCTTTTTTTCAACGCAAAGTATTTTTTGGACATTTTAGATGATATGGGATGTCGGGGTGTCTATCAACAAAAAAACACCAATGGAGCAGAACATTAAACTTTGACTTGAAGATAGGAATCTTTTTTCTGATGTGGGTATTTATCATTGTTTAATAGGTCAATAGCTTTATAAATCCGTCATTTGGCCAAACTTTCTATTTTCCCCGAAAAACCCATCTTCATGCGGCACTTCAAACTTTGCGATACTAATGGCCCGTTTGGGCACATTTGGCATTTGATTTTTTTTTTTTTTTTTTGTCTTTTTCCTCGATTCAAAACTATTTTTCACTATTCAAATCTTCTAATGCTTGCAATAAACTCAAATTTTAGAAGTCCATAATTTTGTTATTTCAAGTCTAAAATGAGATGATTTTCTTTTTTTTTAAAAAAATTTAATTACATAAAATTTCGGGAAAAATGAAAGAAGATGCATATTGATATATATATATATATATATATATATTTGTTTTTAACTCATTTTAAGTTTTCACACTTTTTTACTCTAAACAATACTTTTTTTAACCAAACACATATTTTCAAAACTCTAATTTAAAATCTTCAAAACTACATCTTCAAAATCTCCCCCAAAGGAACCCTTAAGCAACAACAATGTTTTCTGCTAATCAAACTACCATTCACATCGCTATCGATGCTGTTTTTTATGTGCATACCAAGCATATTGAAATAGATTGTCACTTCACCTGTGTGAAAATCCAACATGGTTTGGTTCAAATATAGCATATATTTCCACAATGCAACAAGTTGCTAGTAATTTTAGCAAGCCATTGGCCAGTGAGAATTTTCAACATCTAACTGGCAAGTTGGGCATGATTGACGTTGACGCTCCAACTAATATCGCTCCAATTCTTCCTCCACTAATTTTTTATATGTATAATCTTTGGTTTTTTTTTCCCCCTTTTTTTATATTTGTGTGAAGAAAGCGTGAAATACGAAAAGGCTTTTTCGATTATTTTTTTTCGTTATAGTGTTTCAATTTTCCAAGTATACGCGTTGTGGTATTTGTAAGTTGTATGGATGATAAGCATGGTTATCTCTATCTTAAATCCCAATCCAGCTTAACCACCACTTGTTTTTACGTCATTGATGAACCTTTTTTTTTTTTTTTTGTAAGAATTTTTGATGGAGGATTCGTAATCAATACCTTTTAATAGAGTCGGGTATGGAATTATCGTTAACTCATGCCTACAAAAAAAATTGTTTTTAACTCTTATATTTTCTAGTAAAGTTGTTAGTTACCAACGTTTCATGCACAATATGGTTAAACTGTAGTGCTTGGAAATTTCTTATTAACTATTATTTATTGTGTAAATCAATTGTTATTTATTATGTAAATCATTTGTTTAATTTTATATGTGGATTGAGCCTTCCCCCAAGAAAGTACCTAAATAATCATATTTTTTTTTAATCTATTGATCAATATGACACAAATTTCTCATTTTTGACTAGCATAACACAAATCATAGTTAATTTTAATTTAATTTTATATCAAATTAGTCTAATATTAATTTTTTATATCATATTGATGTAATGATTTTTAAATTTATGTCTTTTTTTTTTTTTTTTTTTTTTTTTTTTTGAGTTAGTTTTTCAGATGCCTTCTACCTCAGATGCCTTCTACCTAACCTCGTTGAATTTTAGACCAGAAACTCATTAATAAATGCCGATTAGAAACTATTGATCATCACTTTACCTTTTAGACCAGAAAACTAATCCAATAATGGCTGTTCTTGAATGGCTAAAGGAACCCACCTTTCTCTTTTCAACGATTTCCCTTGTGATTCTTCTCAAGTTCATCATCTTTAAGAAATCTAAAAAACCAGCCCTGAATCTCCCACCGAGCCCTTCAAAACTACCCGTAATTGGCAACCTTCACCTGCTTGGAAACAACCCTCATATCGCACTCCGTGACTTGGCACAAAAGTATGGTCCAATACTTTACCTCCAACTAGGTCATGTCCCAACCGTCATAATCTCATCGGCTAGACTAGCCGAAGAAGTCATGAAAACCCATGATCTTTCCTTCGCAAGCCGTCCCAAAATCATCGCCGCAAAATACCTCTTCTACAACTCCACTGACATCGGGTTCTCGCCCTATGGAGCTTATTGGAGATTCGTTAGGAAAATATGCATGCACGAGCTCTTTAGTGCAAAAAGTGTCCAATCCTTTAGCCGCGCTAGAGGAGAAGAAGTTGATCGCCTTGTTCGTCGCATCGCGGATCCTTATCCTGGCCCCGTTAACCTTAGCAAGATGCTTGCAAAGTATGCCAACGATATCGTTTGCAAGGCTGCTTTCGGAAGAGAGTTCTCCGAAGGTGGAGACTATGACAAGCAGGGTTTCCAGAAGCTGCTTGAAGAGTTTCAAGAGTTACTGGGAGGGCTCAGTGTCGGAGATTTCTTTCCATCCATGGAGTTTTTGCTTGGATTAACCGGAATGAAATCAAGACTTGTGAACACATTTAAGGGCTTCGATCAACTCCTCGATCGGATTGTGGCTGATCATCTCAATCCTAAAAGAGATAGAGATGAGAGTAAGGACCTTGTGGATGTCCTGCTTGATATTCAGAGGAATGGATCCGGCGAGATGCCTCTCACTATGAATAATGTCAAGGCCATCATTCTGGTCAGTATATTTTCTCCTTGGTACTCAAAATTTTAGTTGAAAAGTCCACAGTATTTATCTCTTGAGTAGTGTCACCAACACCAACTTTAACAATAATTTTTAAATATCAACTCAAATGGTGGTGAGTTGTCATCTTTTAATTGATAAGTACAATCAATTGATGTGATAATATTTAAATGATAATTTGTCATATAAAGAAATATTCAAAAAAAAATTAAATAGAGTGATCTTTTCTAATCATCTAATTTAATAGATGGCTCAACCTTTTTTTTATTTAAAGAAATGACCGTGTGTCATATTTCAGATTTGATAATAAATTCATTTCAATGACCCAGTATAAACCGTCATATTTGAAAAATTTTATTTCCTATAATGAGCTTTACATTATTATGTTAATTTATTGTTTTTAAAGCTCTAGCATTATAAATATGCAACCGTTTAAAATTTATTAAAAAAAAAAAAAAAAAAAAAAAGGGCTGTAGGTCCTACCGTCCTACAACAATTTCAACCTTTGGTCCAATATGAAGCCTTATAGACATCCTTTTTATTATATGAAACAGAAGAAACCTCTTATATTTCGAATTTGAGACCCCTAAATCCTCTTCTCGTCAATTGAAATAACCCCAACGGGTTTTTTTTTTTTTTTTTTTTTTTTTCGTTCACTTTGGTTTTGAATAAAATTTGATAATTAAGTGTCATCACTCAAACATTCCTGCCTGGCAGAATATGTTTGCTGCAGGAACAGACACAACTTTCATCACCCTTGATTGGGGAATGACAGAGCTCATCATGAACCCTAAAGCCTTGGAGAGAGCACAAGCTGAAGTGCGAAGCGTTGTCGGAGACAGAAAAGTGGTTTTAGAGAGCGATCTGCCTCAACTTAACTACATGAAAGCAGTCATCAAAGAGACGTTGCGATTGCACCCACCAGCTCCGGTTCTACTGCCAAGAGAATCCTTGGAACATGTCAAAATTGACGGCTATGATATCCCGGAGAGGACAAGGATCTTTGTCAATGCTTGGGCAATCGGGAGAGATCCAGAAAGTTGGGAAGATCCAGAAACATTTAAGCCAGACAGATTTGTTGATAGCACTGTTGATTTCAAAGGGACGGATTTTGAGTTCATACCTTTCGGGGGTGGTAGAAGAATCTGCCCCGGTATAACGTTTGGAATAGCTGTTGTTGAGCTTGCTCTTGCTCAGCTTCTCCATAGCTTTGATTGGGAACTTCCTTTGGGTTTTACAGCTAAAGATTTGGACATGACTGAAGTGTTCGGCATCACCATGCACAGGAAGGCTGGTTTGGTTGTCCTTGCAAAGCCACACTTTCCTAATTAACGAAGAATATTGTTCATTATTTCTTGGTCTAGCCGTCTTAAATAGTACAAAATTGAAAAATATTTCTTGACACCACCGATGCTAAACTCCATCTTTAGTTAAGGTGTCCTTCATCTGTGAGTTTCATGTTATCTGATCTATTTTTTATGAGTAGTGCTTAATACCACCGGTACCTTATTTGGCATTGATCAATAACATTATAAAGCATACTTTGCCACTTGCCTTATGCCTCTGTTATTTCTTGGCACACGAATTTGATTAACATAGTTTTGATAATGATGTATATTTTCATGATTAATACTATTGGGGAACAATCAATGAGAAAGGAAATACATGACATGAGATCTAGACTCCATTTTAGATATAATTGAGCACGCGCTCTGCACATGTGAAGTAGTGTATTTGTCTAAATGATATAAGAATTTAAAGAGAAAATGAAAAAAGAAAAAGAGAAGAAGCACAAAATGACAAGAAAAATAATATTTAAAAAAAGACCAAAACTGCTTAGCGAAACTTAAAAAAACAAAAACCTTGAATCTCCAAACAAATCTTAGATGAAACCCTTTTTAAACTGGTTAAAAAAATCATGATGAAACAATCCCTTACGAAAGTCTAAAAAAAATTTAAAAAATTTTATTCTCATTTTTAATTATGTAATAGATAGATAATCCTTTTTGGTCATTTTCCCCTCAAAGTAGTATCGATACGTTCTCGAGAAGAAAAAAAAATTCGCAAGAGACAATAATATAAGAGTAAGAGTTTATGCATGTTTTTGAATAATAGATTTCATTTGGATCATATAAAAAATAAAAAATAAAAAGTGTATACTTTGCATTTTTCAAGGAAAATTAAAGCCCTCATAATGTAGGCTACAAAGGAGATCGTTGAAGACCTAAAGCTTTCTGCATATATTTGGAAACACTATCTTTTCCATTTTCATTTCTCATATCTTGTTTTATTTTTAATATTGTCATTATTTATTTTGATGAAAACTCTCATATATCTTAATTAGACGTATGTGTATAGGTTTCTTAGATTGACACGGCACATCCTCTTACAAAGACAAATTAAGTAATTACAAAAAGTCTATTCCATTGGCCCAAGACTTTATACATATATAGAAAAGAAATTCAAATTAAGAAGCAATTGGATTCCAATAATGTTTAGCTCAAATTCATGTCAAGAAAACAATGTCCAATTGTCCACTAAAAAAGAAAAGAAAAGTAAAGAAGATTACCGACTTATTTTCTTTTCTTCTTTTGATACCCATGCATACATATCTTCGAAATAATTACACAAATTATTTATTTTTAGGACTTTTTTTAATATAAAATATGTCTGTTTCTTCATAATAGTATGTTTATAATCTTAAAAAAAATAAAATCATTACTTATGTACTTTTTTGTCCATTTTCTATACTTAGAAACAAATTCTTTAATTGGTAGGACATGTGTTCATTTTTTAAAAAATTCTAATTTATTTTATCTTATTTGAATTCTTGACATTTAGCGAGTGGTCATTTTGCTAGTCTTTTACATCCGTGTGCTTTTAGACACTTTTGCCCTTCAAAAAACGAGTTACGTTAAGTAACCATAAAAAAGTAAAGCACTCTGTAATACTTAAAAAAAAAAAATTAAACTCTGGAGATTGAACAACTAATTGATATAAAGATACGATGTTTTATTATTATTATTACTATATTTTGATAAGTAAGATCGCGAAGTTTTATTAAGTTCTAGGGGTAAATTAGTAAAATTAAAAACTGAAAATCAGAGCTTATTACCTGCAAAAATGTCCAAGGATATAAGTGTCAAATAGTCAAAACAAATTCTCGAGAACTTAATAGTTTATCAAGTAGTATCGATACGTTCTCGAGAAGAAAAAAAAATTCGCAAGAGACAATAATATAAGAGTAAGAGTTTATGCATGTTTTTGAATAATAGATTTCATTTGGATCATATAAAAAATAAAAAATAAAAAGTGTATACTTTGCATTTTTCAAGGAAAATTAAAGCCCTCATAATGTAGGCTACAAATGAGATCGTTGAAGACCTAAAGCTTTCTGCATATATTTGGAAACACTATCTTTTCCATTTTCATTTCTCATATCTTGTTTTATTTTTAATATTGTCATTATTTATTTTGATGAAAACTCTCATATATCTTAATTAGACGTATGTGTATAGGTTTCTTAGATTGACACGGCACATCCTCTTACAAAGACAAATTAAGTAATTACAAAAAGTCTATTCCATTGGCCCAAGACTTTATACATATATAGAAAAGAAATTCAAATTAAGAAGCAATTGGATTCCAATAATGTTTAGCTCAAATTCATGTCAAGAAAACAATGTCCAATTATCCACTAAAAAAGAAAAGAAAAGTAAAGAAGATTACCGACTTATTTTCTTTTCTTCTTTTGATACCCATGCATACATATCTTCGAAATAATTACACAAATTATTTATTTTTAGGACTTTTTTTAATATAAAATATGTCTGTTTCTTCATAATAGTATGTTTATAATCTTAAAAAAAATAAAATCATTACTTATGTACTTTTTTGTCCATTTTCTATACTTAGAAACAAATTCTTTAATTGGTAGGACATGTGTTCATTTTTTAAAAAATTCTAATTTATTTTATCTTATTTGAATTCTTGACATTTAGCGAGTGGTCATTTTGCTAGTCTTTTACATCCGTGTGCTTTTAGACACTTTTGCCCTTCAAAAAACGAGCTACGTTAAGTAACCATAAAAAAGTAAAGCACTCTGTAACACTTAAAAAAAAAAAATTAAACTCTGGAGATTGAACAACTAATTGATATAAAGATACGATGTTTTATTATTATTATTACTATTTTTTGATAAGTAAGATCGCGAAGTTTTATTAAGTTCTAGGGGTAAATTAGTAAAATTAAAAACTGAAAATCAGAGCTTATTACCTGCAAAAATGTCCAAGGATATAAGTGTCAAATAGTCAAAACAAATTCTCGAGAACTTAATAATTTATCAAGTACTATCGATACGTTCTCGAGAAGAAAAAAAAATTCGCAAGAGACAATAATATAAGAGTAAGAGTTTATGCATGTTTTTGAATAATAGATTTCATTTGGATCATATAAAAAATAAAAAATAAAAAGTGTATACTTTGCATTTTTCAAGGAAAATTAAAGCCCTCATAATGTAGGCTACAAATGAGATCGTTGAAGACCTAAAGCTTTCTGCATATATTTGGAAACACTATCTTTTCCATTTTCATTTCTCATATCTTGTTTTATTTTTAATATTGTCATTATTTATTTTGATGAAAACTCTCATATATCTTAATTAGACGTATGTGTATAGGTTTCTTAGATTGACACGGCACATCCTCTTACAAAGACAAATTAAGTAATTACAAAAAGTCTATTCCATTGGCCCAAGACTTTATACATATATAGAAAAGAAATTCAAATTAAGAAGCAATTGGATTCCAATAATGTTTAGCTCAAATTCATGTCAAGAAAACAATGTCCAATTGTCCACTAAAAAAGAAAAGAAAAGTAAAGAAGATTACCGACTTATTTTCTTTTCTTCTTTTGATACCCATGCATACATATCTTCGAAATAATTACACAAATTATTTATTTTTAGGACTTTTTTTAATATAAAATATGTCTGTTTCTTCATAATAGTATGTTTATAATCTTAAAAAAAATAAAATCATTACTTATGTACTTTTTTGTCCATTTTCTATACTTAGAAACAAATTCTTTAATTGGTAGGACATGTGTTCATTTTTTAAAAAATTCTAATTTATTTTATCTTATTTGAATTCTTGACATTTAGCGAGTGGTCATTTTGCTAGTCTTTTACATCCGTGTGCTTTTAGACACTTTTGCCCTTCAAAAAACGAGCTACGTTAAGTAACCATAAAAAAGTAAAGCACTCTGTAACACTTAAAAAAAAAAAAATTAAACTCTGGAGATTGAACAACTAATTGATATAAAGATACGATGTTTTATTATTATTATTACTATATTTTGATAAGTAAGATCGCGAAGTTTTATTGAGTTCTAGGGGTAAATTAGTAAAATTAAAAACTGAAAAGCAGAGCTTATTACCTGCAAAAATGTCCAAGGATATAAGTGTCAAATAGTCAAAACGTTAATCATTAAGTTGCTTTTTCTTATTTCTTTATCAAATCTGTCTTCTTCCTATATTTCTAAACTGCTAATATCAAAAGTTCGATGAGAAAAACGTGAATGCACAGAAAGTTTTTTAAAAGTAAACAATTACCACTACATTTTTATTGGCTAAAGATTGTCATTATTAGCCCTTCGCATTTTTATATATATACACATATGTAAATAATTAATATAATATATTAAGATTAGGCTCCGTTATAATTGCGGTAATTTCAGTAATTATACCGTAAAAAAATTAAAGGCGTTAGATCGAGTGCTAAAAAGATGTTGCATTAAAATATGATCATATTACCATAAAAAAGTAATTGTTCATGTGTCTCTATTAACAACTCTCGTGAGATATAGAATTTTTTTCACTTTGGTTTTCATCAAATCACGTTGAGCGCAAACAAATCTGATAACAATCAAGCCATTATTTTCATTCTCATGTCACAATTATTATAATATTGAGTTGATATCAATAATATTACACAATAAATTGTCAATATAACATAAAAAAATAAAACGTTAATAGTTATGGTATACTTAATAGCTATGGTATACAATAAAATGTAATTACCGTAAATGATAACAAGGTAAATGAGACAGAGTATTATATATAAACTAGTTTAAAAATATGTGTGATGCACATAATTGGATATATTTGAGAATATTTATCTAAATAAGAAAAAATGTATAAGTAAAAAGTAGACCAATAAAATACCTAAAGATGAAAAAAGAAAGCATGAAAAAAATCAAAAAGATCAAAGGACTAAAATTTTAAAAATAGACCAAACCAATAAAAAAATGACTAAAATGAAAAAACAAAAAAATTTTGTTTTAAAGACCGTATTTTAATGAAAAGTATTTTCTTAAATTAATATGACTTATTTATAACAAAATGTCTAAAAAAAAATTATAAGAACATACAAAAACTTACAAAATATGAAATATATATATTTTAAAATAGTATATAAATAAATAATTTAACTAAGAAAAAATATTTTTATTTTTTTCTCTTTTCTCTCTCACGTCATCTACACACTTTTTTTTTTTTTTTTACTCTCTCTCTCTCCCTCCCTTCCCCTCAAACAAAAGGAAAAAAAAAAAATTCCAAAAAAAGTACTTCACCCAACCAACCCCTCCCTCTCCCTCTCTCTCTCTCTCTCTCTCTCTCTTCCTCCCTTCCTTACGTGTGTTTGTAGAAAAAAGAAAACAAAACCCACAAAAACACTCCACCCCACTCACTCCCTCACTCACTCTCTCCGCCTCACCCCTCCTTCTCCCCCCTCTATATATCTCCCCCGTGTCAGTGAAAAAAAAAAAAAAAAAAAAAACCCAACAAAAGTGCTCCCCTCACTCTCTCTCTCTCTCTCTCTCCCCCCCTTCTCTCCCCTCTCTCCCCCCGTGTCAGCTGAACAAAAGCCCAAAATTTCCAAAACTTGCGTTTGGACGAAAACAGTAAGAAAAAATTTCTCCTTTCTACATATTGTATAGATGGATGCAAGGATAGACATATAACAAAGACACATATTCTCACTTTCGTTTCAAAAAAAAAAAAAAAAAAAAATTTTTCAACATGGCTCTCCTTGATAATTATTTGCTTCTGTTTCCCACCATTTTCTTTGTAATTCTACTCAAGTTCTTCATCTTCAAGAAGAAGAAACCAACAAAACCAGGATTCAATCTCCCACCAAACCCTCCAAAACTACCCATAATCGGAAACCTCCACCAGCTCGGAAAGAACCCTCACATCTCTCTCCGTGACTTGGCAAAAAAAATATGGCCCAATATTTTACCTAGACCTAGGCCAGATCCCAACAGTGATAATTTCATCTGCCAGACTCGCGAAAGAAGCACTGAAAACCCATGATCTTCCTTTCGCCAGCCGTCCCAGACTCACCGCCGCCAAGTACCTCTTCTACAATTGCACTGACATGGCCTTCTCACCTTACGGAGCTTACTGGAGGTACGTTAGGAAGATCTGCATACTCGAGCTTCTCAGTGCGAAAAGGGTCCAATCTTTCCGCTTCGTTAGAGAAGAAGAAGTCTCTCGCCTTGTTCGTCGCCTCGCTGAGCCTTATCCCGGCACGGTTAATCTTAGCAAGATGCTAGCGCTTTATGCTAATGATGTTGTTTGCAGGGTGTCTTTTGGGAGGGACTTCTCCGAAGGAGGAGACTTCGATCATAAGGGTTTCCAGAAGCTTCTTGAAGAGTATCAAGAGTTGCTTGGAGGGCTCAGTGTTGGAGATTTCTTCCCTTCCGTGGAGTCGTTTGTGCTCAGCTTGACGGGAATGAAATCGAGACTTGTTCACACGTTTAATCGGTTCGACGAGCTTTTCGATCAGATTGTGGCCGAACATCTCAATTCCGACAGAGAAAAAGATGAGACCAAGGAGGATCTTGTGGATGTCTTGCTTGATATACAGAGGAAGGGCTCCGGCGAGATGCCTCTCACCTTGGATAATGTCAAGGCTCTCATTCTGGTATTTTTTAATTAATTTATTGCTATTTAAGTTTTTAATAAATTATCAGAGAAAGACAACTGATATAAGAGAAATTTAGCGTTAGGAGAAGCCTGCAACTCTATATTATTAAAGGAAAAATATTTAAAATAAAAAAGTCGAAAACCCTTTGCGGACTAAATAAGTCCTCTGAAATGAACACCAAAACTTGCTAAAACAATAAAATAAATCCAAATTGATCAGTCAGAGAAGGACTCAAATTGACTCATGCTCGTAATGAGTAATTCCATTTTTACTTTTTTTTTTTTTTTTTGCTGCCTCAATTATAACAGAAAATTCTGCATCAGAGTAAATATCCTTTTTAATTTCAGATTATTGTATGGTTGATCTAATCACTCATGAAAACCAATCGTTCTCATCTATATGTTATTTGCTTCCACGATATCTCTTACGCTTTGGCAAAGTAAGCCAAATATCCAAATGTCTGGATAAGATATATAAATTTTTTTTCCTAATTAAGTCAGATTAAATAAATGTCTCAAGTTTTCTTTATCTATGAAGGTACTCGTCGTCTTATAATAATAATAATTTTTTATTTGGTGATTACTCAATGATTAACCAATATGAAGCAATAATTTACCGATACAGGACATGTTTGCTGCGGGAACTGATACAACCTTCATAACCCTTGATTGGGCAATGACAGAGCTGATCATGAACCCAAAAGCCTTGCAAGAAGCTCAATCCGAAGTGAGAAGTTTATTGGGAGAAAGAAAAGTCGTTTCAGAGAGTGATCTGCCTCAACTCAACTACATGAAAGCAGTCATCAAAGAGACGTTCCGATTACATCCACCAGCTCCGGTTTTAGTCCCAAGAGAATCCCTGGAACACGTGGTCATCGACGGGTACGATATTCCAGCCAAGACAAGGATCTTTGTCAACGCATGGGCAATAGGGAGAGACCCGGAAACTTGGGAAGATCCGGAGACCTTTAAACCCGAAAGATTTCTCGATAGTCATATCGATTTTAGAGGGCAGGATTTTGAGCTGATACCTTTCGGAGCTGGTAGAAGAATTTGCCCTGCGATTACGTTCGGAACAGCGAGTGTCGAGCTTGCTCTGGCTCAGCTTCTCCATAGCTTTGATTGGGAGCTTCCTCCCGGTGTTGTGGCTAAGGATTTGGACATGACTGAGGTTTTTGGCATCACAATGCACAGGAAATATGGTTTGGTTGTCCTTGCTAAGCCACGTTTCCCTATTTGTTGATTGATGTTGGAGTACTGCTGTCCATTTGCATGATAAACTACTGTACTATTTCTCTGTGATCTTAATTAATAATGTGTCCTATATGTTAAAGTCTTTTACTTTGCCATCAATTATTTTCTGCCGTTACTTTCCAGCTTGTACAAAAATTTTGTAGTATTATTTCTGACTATAAGTGGAGCACTCTTTTTTTTGATAAAACACAAAGACAAGATCATAGACCTTCGGGAGGACGCTACTCTTGTATCATATGGCAGGACACCTTTTCATGATCTGTTGATATGATAAGTTCTTGTTAGATTAAATTTTGACGAAATTACTTAAATAATCACTTATTTTTTTATCTATCGATCAACATGATATAAATCTCTCATCTTGACTAACATAACACAAGCTTTAGTTTATTTTTGTATTATATTGGTCTAATGTGTTGTTGTTTTTTAGTTATATTAGTGCAATAGTTTTTAAATTTATATCATTCAAGTACTTTCAATTTTAATTTTAACTATTGTAATTATAAATAAAGCACTTTTTGTGTCAGATGATGTATTTTTCTAATACCTATATATTTATAGTAATGGTCTTAAATATAGTACCTGATAATATCCAGTAATATGTATTTTAGTTACTAAAAATATGAATTCATGTAAAGAAAATGTAAAATAAGATGAATTCACATTTATTTTAGAGACATTTTCTTATGTATGAATATACAACAAAAAAGGCCTTCGATGACATTTAAAAAATGTTGTTGAAGAGATTTGATGACATTTTTGCAAAAGTCATTGAATGGGGGTGCCGTGAAAAGGATAAAACTTTCAACCGACATTTTTTCAAATGTCATAAAGGATGTCATTATTTCATTTTATACGACAATGAAATACCGTCATCAAAATATTTCCATTTCGTAGATATATTTTCTACAACGGCCAAAAAATGTCGTGAGTAAATCTTGTCACCACATTTAGTTAATGTCGTGAATTTGTATTTTGAAAAGAACAATAATTTTTTAGGAAAAAAATTCATTAATTTTCTTGGTAGAAAATAAAATTTTCATCTTTTATAAATTATAATTTCCTCGTGAAAATTTGAATTTAATATAATATTTGGATACTAAACCTCACTAGAAGAATCACCTAAAAAAAAACTCACAAGAATAAAACGATTCTCATGTTCTATATATCATTTACATGCAATTATACAAAATACATTTTTATCTTATACTTTCTTTGGCTTCTCCCGGGGCCTTCAACATACAGATTTAAAAAAAAAAAAAAAAAAATTGGCATCATTTTGGGTCTTCTTCTCCTTTTTGATCTGAAACATAGCATCTCGGGTAGAACAAAGAGGACAGAGCATCAACGGAATCATTAGGATCACAATCTTTTGCTGGTACTTTTATCTCAAGCGTTCTTTCAACCATTCTCTCTCTAGGTTTCCAAGCCGACGTAGTTAAGCCATTGGTTTTCCTTTAGTTTTGCCTTCTAAACCTTTCACCGCCTGAAAAAATAAAGAGCCCATAGAAAGCAATTAAACCTCTGTTCAAATGTCCATTAGATGGATTCATGAAAAAAAAAAAAAAAAAAAAAAAGGAAAGAAAGAAAAGAAAAGAAAAGAACAGAAAAAAAGAGCCCAATAAAAGGACCTTCACTTCCTTGGGGAAGGTGAAATCGGCCTCCACCGCATGTAGGGGGATTACTACAAGAATTTGATGTGTTGCCGGACGAAACCGTAACAGAGGCTCTAATCCGGGCGATTGGATGGCAAATATGAGTGTTCGATTTTGATCTGGCGAACAACCGCACCAAGGAAACCAATTACGATGAATCGAAAGCAAAGAAATAAGACGATAAATTAAATTACCTGTTAGCAGCAAGACGTGCTGAGATTCTTGGGTGAAACAAGAAAAGGGAAGAGGAGTAGAAAGAAGAAAGTTGTTTTTATGTTAGTGGAACTAAATGATTTAAACGTGCAAACAGGATTCCTATATAACTGATACTCCAAAGTTCAAATTCCGAAATAAAGCGCCAAAATTTAAGTTTTTTTTTACAAAGCATTCAAGCGCCAACTACAAAATTTGTTTATATATTTCATTAATATTTGTCAAATTTTTGCTCTTAATGATATAAGATGTGTTTAATAATATAACATGTGTTGTAAAATGAAATTAACAACAAATTTAAAAAAATAAACAAATATATGAAAGTCCAAATTCAAACAATTTATTTTATAGAAATATGAATTTACTAAATATATTTAATAAATTATATAATTCATATTCAAACACTTTCAATAATTGAAATTAAAGAAACATGATAATAGTAATGAAAAACAAATACAAACAATATATATATATAAGTCCTGTACTTATAAATAATTTACACACAAAAAAACCAACAAAAAAACGTTTTTTATATAATTAAAAAATAAATCAACATAATTAAATCATAATATTAAACATAAAAATCAGTTTAAAAATTAATACATTTAAAGAATAAATTAATTCAATTAAACTATAATATTCAAAATAAACAAACAAACTAAAAAATTTAAAATTAAATAATAATTTACAGAAATTCCAAAATATAAAAAGGTCTATAAAATTACAATAAAATTAAAAATCAATAAATGATTTTTCTACTGTAATGAAACGTAATTATCAAAAATGTATATTTATAATTGTTATAGTTAAATTATTATTTATGTCATGTATTATTAATATTATTTAAAATTAAAATTATTCAAAATATTTAATCCATTTCTAGGTTTATTTATTGATTTATTTAATTTTGTTTAAATTTAATAGATTTACTTAAGTTATTAAATTTTTTGACTATTTAAGTTTAAAATTTTTAATTTTATTTATTCTTTCTAATTTTTTAATAACAATATATTATTATATTTTATTATATTAACAACAATTCTTACACTTAACATTTTATTTTAATATTTGATATTATTAATTTTTTATTCTTTGACTTCTTTTTTTTTTCTTCTTTTTTTTTTTTAACAAAATGTTCAATAAGATTCTTTTATATTTATATCTATAATCTTTAGAAATAAATTTTTTAAAATTTCTATTCATTTTTACGTTTATTTATTAATTTAACTGGTTTTTATTTTATTATATTAACCCTATAACTTTGTTATTCTTTTAATTTTTCAAATTTTTTTTAATTTTATTTATTATTTAAACTTTTATATTTTTAAAAAATTACGCTTATAAATATGAATATATGTACTTTAATATTATAATAATAAATACTAAAAAAAATATAATTACTGTAATTATAATCTATATTTTAATTAACTACTTTTATTGTATAATACTTAATTTTTTTAATTTTTGTTTTTTCTTCCTTTCCTGTGTAACGTACGGGTATTAAATTGGTATTACCTAACATGACAGTGATATCAATCTTACATGTGTTGCTATGTCTAATATCTTTACATAATGCTAAGGCGTAATGCCTTTTCACAGTTCATCCGTGTCAATCTTCTGATTGACAAGAATACCCACTGGTTTTTGGCCTATTCTCTCTTATGCTTGGTTCATACATTTGATATTGTTGTGCTTCATGGAGGTCGAAGTTGGAAATGAAATAAATCATAAAAATCTTATAAAGCTGATGAAGTGTATGGCACGTGTCTTTATTAGGTGAAAAAAGAACAAGGTCAAAATACGTGTTTATTTTTTTTTCAAAAAGAAAAAAAAATACGTGTTTATTTTACAAGTACAAAGCACGTGAACACTGAGACCACAATCCTTGAACCCAGCGAAGAAAACTACCGTGGGCTTAGAAACTTGCCAAATAAACATGTTATTAGTATTATGTTATTTCACAAGTACAAAGCACGTGAACACGTGTTTATTTCATAATGGTATTATTAGTATTATGTTGAGGCAAAATAAACATAATGAAATGTTGTGATTGAGACGGATGGTGTAAATAGCCTCCAAAGGCAAAAGGAAATCTAGCATCTGTTCAATAATTATTAAAATTACTTTTTTTTTGTTCTTACTTTTAAAGTAGACTACTATATATATAAAAAAATAATTATATATTTTTTTTATTTTTTCTTCTCTATGATACCAAGCAACATAAAATAAAATAAAATCTTTCGTCTTTCTTTTCTTTTTTTCCTTTTTATTTTTTCTTGCCCTCTTGTTTTCTTTATTTCTTTTTACCAAAGGCAGAATATGATAGTGACTATTATTTGAGCAAACCATTTAAATGCTATTTATTTGTAGTTGTTTTGAAGTTTTTAATTCTACCCTATGAAACTGTTGGGAAAAATTGGATCTCCAAAGTCACCCATAGGAATCAAATAAATAGAAATATCAATAATTAATAGAGAAATAAATGAGGAAATAATCTTAATCACCACAATACAAGAATTTATTTTGAAAACTCAAATTCTAAAATATGAGAAAAATCACGGCCCTAAAAAAAAAAATCTATTATGTGAAACATTTCTGTAATCACACAAATTTTTTCCCCCACTCCTACGACCCTAATACACCCAGTATACACCAACTCACTCCCATGACCCCAATATACTCACACCATACATAAACATACATCAACTCACACCCCTCTGCATTCAAAAAATATAAGAAACAAAAAGCAATTTCTTTATATTCCAATGTTGACCCATAACGGTTTGATTAGATTCTTATAGGTTATTATCATTTCACACTACTGCACGTGTCTTGCACGTGCAATCTTTTTCCTAGTATTGAAAAAAGTCAGTAATATGCTCTTAAAAAATAGTTATTTTGTTGTACTTATAAATATATATATTTTTTAATTTATGATTTGAATCATTTTTCAGTTATTGTTGTTTTCTAAATATTTTGTCGTTTAATGATCTTTTTCAATCATGTAGCTGTTTCTGAATCTCATTGCCTGTTTTAAGTTGGCAGTGATTTTCTAGTTGTCGTCTTTAAATTCCATTTTCGCATTTTGTCACTGAAGTTGATAAATTTGTTGCCATGTCCGATCATCACTCCTCAGCAAAAACAAAATTAAAAAAAAAAAAAATCAATCATCACCCTAATCACGAATTGTTCATAAATTATTTATTTGATAAATTTTTTCCCTAAAAATGTAAGTTACTACCATTTTCGAAGATGGGGGAATTTCTAGTCTAGGTATGATCTTAGCGATGCTCTTAATTATATTTAAATACCATCAATTGTCGCTTTAAAGTTTTGTTTTCCCTTCATTTGTTTTGTCCCAAATTCTTATTTTGAGGTTGATCACGTGTACTCTAGGACTCGTTCAAAGCAACTGACTTGTATGAATAGTTTTTACTTTATGCACATTACCAGACTTAACTTTAATGATCTAGAAAACAAAATTCCAATTAGAGCTATAAAAAAGATATAAAATATGTCACTAACATGAATAATGATACTTTCACATATCCTAATTTCTATTAGTCAATTGGAAAGTGATGGGCCAGGACAGGAGACAAGCTGTGAGTAGTTGGTATTTATTAGCCTTTTAATTTTTCATTTTACTTTTATAATTTTATTCAATTTACAAACGATTTTCAAGCTGCTTTTAATTTTGTTTTAATGGTCACTTCCACAAATACACCATCATTCCAACATGCACCACTTCAAAGTATTTCATTTAATTTCCAATTGGTTTCGTTTGCTTCTTAGAATGGTTTCCTATTTATATATTTCACTTTTATGTTGGTTTTTCATTAAGATTTAGACTGAATTTCGAATTTGTTAATGTTACTTAATTCATTAATTTTACAAATAATTAATTTTACAAATTTGAGTGAAGAATTTAGTTCCTCTTCTTTATTTATTCAAAAATGAAAACTAAAAAAATTGTGTTGTTTCTTTTTGGGTCTTGAACAACAACTAAACTTAATTTTTTTTACAGTATTTCTTCACAAAAATTTGAATTTAAACAAAAATTTTTATGTTCAACCTTATGAACAAAGCAACAACCAAAAGAAAGAAGAGTGGCCTATGTTATTTGTCAATTTTTTTCTTTTGTTTTTTTAAGGCGTCAACTTACTTAATTAATTTAATTAAAATTACTTTAATTAATTTAATGAGAAAAACTGATCAAGTTGGTTCAAGAGGACAAGGATGGACTACTGTAATCTTCTTTTGTCGTGGAATCAACCACCGCTGAAATATCAATAACAAAAACAAAAGTTTTTTAATAAAGATAGGAACATGTCTCCCGTGATATACGTATGAGATTCTCTTTTTAATAAAGAAAAGTAAAAAGAATCCACTGACAACTGTGAACATATGAATAAAAAAAGACCAAGGGATGATATGTATACTGCCGTCTTCACCACAAAAACATTATCGCTTACTTGCTTAATTTGCTAGAAAAACCTTTTGAAACTCTCTCTGCTTTCTCTGAAACTGTTTGAAGCCAAACATGGCAGACGTAATACTCAGTCCTATTGTAGATCTGATCATCGAGACGTTGGGTTCTGCGGCTGTGCAACAGATTAAATCTCTCTATGGCGCAAGAGATGAGTTCAGCAAACTTGAAGAAACCCTCGAAACCATCAGAGCTGTCCTTGTCGATGCGGAGAAGCGGCAGATCCGTGAAGAGCAGGTCAAAGTTTGGCTGCAGAAGCTAGAGGACGTGCTGAGTGCTGCTGATGACTTGGTGGATGAAGTCAAAACTGAAGGTTTGAGACGGCAGTTGATGCCTGGCAAGAAAATAAGGAAGAAGGTACGCACTTTCTTTTCCTCCAACAACCAACTTGTTTTCCGGCGCAAGATGGCTCGGGAAATTAAGACTATTAGGGAGAGACTTGATGCTATCTCAGCGGATAAGGATCGCTTCCATTTCGCGACGCTGGAGACCGATCAGGCGACAAGAGTGAGAGACGACAGTCACTCATTTATAGACGAGGAAAATGTTGTTGGGAGGGATAAAGATAGAAGGGCAATTGTAGAACTCTTGTTGGACCACGAAAACAGGGCTCATCAAGAGAAAGTGTCTGTCATCCCCATTGTTGGGATGGGAGGACTTGGAAAAACTACACTTGCTCAACTCGTTTTTAATGATGAGAGGGTCCAACAACATTTTGCCTTGAAACTTTGGGTGTGTGTGTCGGATGATTTTAGTTTAAAAGTACTCTGTGAGAAAATTATTAAAATCATAACGGCTGAAAGAGTAGAAAACCTTGAGGTGGAACAACTGCAGACAAAACTTCGGGAACAAATTAACGGAAAGCGTTTTCTTCTCGTGCTCGATGATGTCTGGAATGAAGATCCTGGAAAATGGCAAGACTTCAAGGGGTTGTCAAGAGCAAACTGTGCAGAAGGGAGTAAGATCATTGTAACGGCTCGTAATGACGTAGTTGCAGATATTATGGGCACCGTGGAGCCATGTTATTTGGGAATTTTAGATTCTGAAGATTCTTGGAAGCTTTTTAAGAAAATGGCTTTTGAGCATAGAAAAGAACTAACTAACCCCAACACTGTTGAGACCGCAAAGAAGATTGTGGAAAAATGCAAAGGACTTCCCCTCGCCATAAGTATGATAGGAAGAACGTTACTGCGCTCTAGAAATCCAGAAATAGATTGGCCATCCTTCCTTGAAAATGATCTTTCAAACATAACTCAAAAAGAAAAAGGAATTTTATCAACACTAAAGTTGAGTTATGATTATCTCCCGACCCATTTGAAACCTTGCTTTGCCTATTGTAGCTTGTTTCCTAAGGATCATGAATTTGATGTCCAAACACTTGTAACCATGTGGATAGCTCAAGGCTTCATTAGGTCACCAAATCAAAACCAAAATTTGGAGGATGTAGGTTATGATCTGTATTTTATGGATTTAGTTTCGAGATCGTTCTTTCAAGAAGCTAAAATAGATGAACTGAAAAGGGTAACAACCTGCAAAATGCATGACGTAGTTCATGATCTTGCGACAGAAGTATCAGGAGACAAGTATGCAATGTTAGGTTCTTATGAGGATAATATTTCTAGAAAAGCTGTTCATGTTTCCTTCAACGTTGCTATTCTAGAGAGCTTAGGAGTACCACCAAGTTCATGGCTTCAAGCAAAAAGGCTTCGTTCATTTCTTTACACATCAGAATTATATGTCCTATCTGAAGGAGATCACATAACATTAATTTTGGAGCATTTTAGATACTTACGCATGTTGAGTCTGAATTTTTTCTCAATGAAGAAAGTGCCAGATTCTATTGGTAAGTTGAAGCACTTGAGGTATCTTGATATTTCAGCCACTGATATAGTCAGGCTACCCACTTCTATTACAAAGCTAGTCAATTTGCGGAAGTTGAAGCTTAACTATTGTCATGACCTTCGTGAACTGCCAAATGAAATTCATAAACTTGTCAATCTCAAGCATCTTGAGATTGAGGGTTGTGACAGTTTAACTCATATGCCAAGAGGATTGCGAAACTTGACTAAGCTTCAAACATTATCACTAGTTGTATTGAGCGAGAATACCCGTAGTAGTATGACATACAACCGTAGTAAGCTCGATGAACTAATGGGACTCAACAACTTGAGAGGAGAGCTGACGATCAAGGGGATAAGAAGTGGGATGGAAACTACAGTTACAAAGTTGAGAGAGAACAAGCATCTACGGTCTTTATATTTGGACTTCGAAAGTAGAGATGACGGTGCATCAAATAGTGAGCAGGAGTGGAAAACAACACTAGAAGGCCTCCAGCCGCACACAAATCTAAAAGAATTAACTTTATCGAACTATGGTGGCGCCACTTTGTCCCCTCTGCTTCCCCTACCAAATCTGGTTACACTTAGTGTACATGATTGCTCGAAGTGCCTACAATTACCGTCACTAGATGAGTTTCATTTTCTTAAGGAAATTGTACTAGTTCGATTAAAAGCTCTGAAGTGTATTACCATTAATGAGGGTGATTACAACTTTTCCACATCACCATCACCGTCGATATCAGTATTGCCGTCTCTACAAAAACTCACACTACACGACTTGCCCAACTTGAGAGGGTGGTGTATGTCAGACATGGTAGAGAATCGAGTGGATCAAGTTGTATTCCCCTCATTTCCTCGTCTTTCTTCATTGAAGATCGAGTTCTGCCCAAAGCTTACTTCCATGCCGTGTTATCCAAATGTTCGAGATTTGACACTTCGCGAAACTAGTTGGAAGCATTTTGAACAAGCAGTGTTGGTGAGGGACCCACAAGCACAAATTTCAGCGACAACAGCAGCAGAGCAAGCATCACCACCATCAGCTGCCTCTTCATCAATTACTTGTTCAAATATTGTTTCCTCCTATCCTCTCTCTAAATTGACGTCTTTACATCTCTGCTATATGACGGATCTAGAATATTTTCCGGATGAGAGGATGAAAGGCCTCGCTTCCCTCAAGGGACTAGATATCAGGGATTGCCCTGCTCTGAAGTATCTATCTCCGTGGATCCAATATCTCACCTTCCTTGAGGAATTGACGATTGATAGCTGCGATGCGTATGAAGGGATTAAGTGGCCGGAAACCCCCACCCTTACACGCCTACGTGTCCTGAAACTCCGGTGGCTGCCAAAACTAAAGCATCTTTCATCTCCAGGCGCCCAACAACATCTCACCTCCCTTGAGGCATTGGAGATTCACAATTGTAAGGAGCTTCAACTATCAAATGATGACTCGATTGAGTGGCAAGCCCTAACAACCCTACGCTTCCTGGAAATTGATAGCCTACCACAGCTAATGAGTCTCCCTGGTGGGCTTCAATTCCTGACCACTCTGAAAGAACTCCACATTTGGGATTGCCCCAATTTTACGGGCCTTCCGGATTGGATTTGCAAGCTGTCTTCACTCGAAACCCTTTATATTAATGTATGCCCCAAATTCAAATCAGTGCCTGCATCAATAAGCAGCCTCACCTCTTTACAAAAGCTACAAATCCACGGCAAGTTCATGAATCCAAGAGAAATACACGAGGACTTAGATTTGAGCTGTTCAGCTTCAGGTATGTTAAGTCCGTCACCAACCCACTTTTTTCCTTTCATTTACTATTGTCTTCTTTTTTTCCCATTTTTCTGATTTCTTTTAGGTTGAATTTAAAATGTAATGAAATTTTTAGATTGAAATTGATTTACTTTTTAAAAATCAGTTATAATTTTTGTTAACTTTTTCAAAAAAAATTCAAATAAAAACCTTAAAACTTAGGTTAAGACTTGTGGTCAGGATTAATTTTGTGGCTACAGGAAATTTAAATATGAGTACAGCTTCAAGTATATAAAAAGTCAATCACCATCCCACTCTTTTAAATTCTTTTTACTATTGTATTCCTTTTTTCATATTTTACAGATTTCTTTTAATGTTGTGGGTACAGGGCCTTCGTCTTGGAAAATCTTGAACAAGTTTAGAGGACTGCAACTGTGCAACAAATGAACTTCACTGTGGTAATTAACCTCTTTCTCTTGATCTGTTCCATTCCCGATCACGACTACTGAATCTTTTTTTTTTTTTTTTTTGTCATATATATAGGCCACCAACAATTAATAATTTTAATAACTTCGATGTTTTTTGAAGATTTTGGGGGGTTTTTTTTTTTTTTTTTTTTGAAACATTAATATCCATAAATTTTAGAATTTAAACAATGGAGATACACTACAAAACAACACCACTACCACCTTTTTAGAATATCAGCTCGTAGAATTGCCTAGCATATATGAAGGGGAAATCCTTCTGTCATCGGCTTGACCATGATAAAATCACCACTAGAGTGATAATTTCCATTTTTATTTTTTAGTTTCAACTGTTTTTTCTTTTCTTATTCTTCTAATTTAATGGTCCACTATCCCCAAGTTGATTTGCATACTTTTTTTATCCATTTCTAGAGAAGCTTTTTCTTGATTGATTCGAGTTGGAAGCCTATCCCGCAGACACTAATGATGAGTTTTATTATTGTGATGACAATAGAATGTTGTGAGGCATCATCATTATCAATTGCTTTTGCAGTTCCCGCTCCCCTTTCCTCTCCTTTGACAGCAACTATTTCATGGCTATTCGAGAGTCAATCGCGACTGCAAACCACTTTTGGTGTTAGAAATATGGGAGATTCCTTGGTTGACATCCCTGCTGGAGGCAATGTGTAATCTCACCTCATTACCGAGAATGATGATCAAGTCTTGTCCCATCTTATTGCAAAGATACCGAAGAGAGAGGCAACCATGGGACGAAGGTTCTCGCATCCCTGCAAATTTGGATTTCTGCCTGGTGGCATAGTACATGTGGGCTTTCACAATTCTTTCCTTTGTTTGAGGTAAATAAGAACTATCAAGCACTGTGTACCCCCTTTTGTTCATTATCTCTAATATCATCACGTTTGGTAGGAGCTTGTCATTTTGCACAATCTGGAATGGATAAAAATAAACATGGATGAAGCTGATGCATGTAAAATCTAGAATTTTGAGATGTAATGCAGTTTTCTTGAATTATCACGGCTTTTTCATTACTATTGCAGCTGCCAAAAGGTTGGACCTATAGTAATGAAATTTGGATTGAATAATTTGTCCCTTCACGTGCTTGCTTCGAGTAATTTTGATGTTGATGGGTGTATTGTTTGCTGTTGCTAATGCAGCCGATGGAGCTTAGTTGGAGCTTCATTAGGATGGAACGCGATTCAACAAATGTTCCTTTCCTACTCACCTAGTTTCCACTAGAAACGACACTTCCCATTCGACTTGTATGTGTTAAGCATGCTGTCTGCTTCCATCCCAAGCTAGAATTGAACTCTTCGTAAGATTCATAGTTGCATATCAAAGTAATTAGATTTACTTTAACAGAATTGTCTCTAACATGCCCTGTCAATTTTTGTACATTTATAGAGTGGGAAATCAAGTTGACATGCATGTTAGGATTCATCTTCCCTATATGAGAATTTTCATTTTCAGTTATAGACATATGAATTTTTTGCCTTCGTACAACTTCCATTTCTAGTATTAGAAATCTTTTGTTGCATAGTTCGCCCTATGGTTGTACGGACAATTATGCTTTTATTTTTCATAAAGTTTTTTGCGGGGGGCTGGCAAATGAATGTTGACTTTTACTGAAGCCATTGTGATGCTAGCCCACATCTAGCGTACCATTGTTCAATTATAGTTTGATTATGATGCATGCCATTGTTTAATCTTAACAAATGGTGAAGGGACATGGTGAATAATAAAATGATTTTTTTTTTTTAAATTGCTTGTTCTTGTGATTTGACGGTCCATTGTTGCCCCCAAGTTGACTCACATGCTTTTTTTCTACAGAGGCTTTTCTTCATTGATACAAGTTGGAATCCCTTCCAACGGACACCAGTGCTGAATTCTATTATTGTGACAACAATAGATTATTGCGTGGCATCATCTTTATCAACTTCTTTCGCGGTTCCCACTCACTTTTCCTCTCCACAGACAGCAATTATTTTGTGGCTATTCCAGCGTCATTCTTTACTTCAAACCACTTTCAGTGTTAGAAATATGGGAGATGCCCGGTTTAACATCCCTGCCCGAAGCAAAATGTAATCTCACCTCCTTTCAGAGAACGATGATCAAGGCTTCTCCCAGCTTATTGCAAAGATAGCAAAGAGTGAGGCAACCATAGGGTAAGATTCCTGCATCCCTACATATTTGGCTTTCTATCTGGTTGTTTAGTATGTCCTTTCACAGTTCTTTCCTTCATTTGAGGTAAAAAGTATTATCAATTACTGTGTGCCCTCATTTGGTAAGAGCTTGTCTTCTTGCGCAATTAGGAATGGATGATAATAAACATGGATGAAGCTGTTGTATGTTGAATCTGGAGCTTCGAGATGTGGTGTGGTTTTCTTGAAATGACAAGGCCTTGTCATCACTATTGCACCTACCAAAGGTTGAACCTATTGTATTGAAACTTGGATTGAGTAGTTTGTCCTTTCACATGCTTGCTTCAAGTAAGTTTGATGCTGATGGGTGTAACGATTGTTGTCAATATTGCAGCTGATGGAGCTTAATTGGAGTTTCATGAGGATTGAAAGCGAATCAACAATGTTTTCCCCTAGAAACAACACTTCCTATTCAACTTGTATGTGTTAAGCATGCAACATGCTTCCATCTCAGGCTAGCATTGAGTTCTTCATAAGATCCATAGTTGCATATCGAAGTAATTAGTTTTTCTTTCTCAGCTTTGTGTCTAATATGCTCTGCGGATTTTCTTATAACTATAGAAGGGGGAATCAAGTTGGCATTCATGGGAAAACACGTCTTTCGTATGTGGTAATTTTCATTTTCCTTTAATAAATAGAGGTATTACATTTATGCCTTAAAACAACTTTCATTTCTAGTATTAGAAATCTTTTGTTGCAGTGTTTTCCCTGCGGTTGTATGGACATATCTTTTTTAATTTTTCATTAAGTTTGTGGTGGGTGGCTTGCAAATGAATGGTAGCTTTTTTTTAGGTGCCGACAATGATGCTAGCCCACCTATGGCGTACCATTGTTTAATTATAGCTTGATTATGTTAAAAAATGGTGAAGGGACATGCTAGATAATAAAAGGATTTTTTTTTATCAAGTTGCTGCTTTTGTGATTTGATGGTCCATTGTTGTCCCCAAATTGACTTGCATTTTTTTTTTTTCTACAGAAGCTTTTCTTGATTGATACAAGTTGGAATCCCTTCTAAACAGACACCAATGCTGAATTACATTATTGTGACGACGATAGATTGTTGTGAGGCATCATCGTTATCAACTTCTTTCACGTTCCCAATCCCTCTTCCTCTCCATAGACAGCAACTATTTTGTGGCTATTCCAGTGTCGTTCGTGACTTCAAACCACTTTCAGTGTTAGAAATATGGGAGATTTCTTGTTTAACATCCCTGCCTGAAACAAGATGAAATCTCGTCTCCTTTCAGTGAATGATGAACGAGGCTTGTCCCATCTTATTGCAAAGGTACCGAGGAGAGAGGCAACCATAGGCTACGATTCTCACATCTCTGCAAAATTTGATTTCTAGTCGGTGGTGCAGTACATGTGGCCTTTCATGGTTCTTTCCTTTGTTTGAGGTGAATAAGTTTTATCAAGTAGTTTCAACTTCTTTCACATGGTTCATTCATCCTTTTCCTCTCCTATTACTGCGACTATTCTGTTGTTGTTCCAGAGTTCATGGTGACCAAATAACTGCCTCAAGTAATAAGCAATCTCACCTTAGCCCTTGTCGGACCATTATTTCAGAGCAAAAGAGAAAAAAAGAAGGGGAAAAAAAAATTTTGGACCATTGTAAATTTTTCTTACATGAAATTCTCATCATGCACGTAGAGATCTATTTGGTTATTGCAACATGCATAAATGGTCCTTTCTCATTCCTTGTTCACTCTGTTTTAGTACCAGAGGTCGTTTTTTCTTTGACTTCACTGACTTTTGGCAAGAAAGAAAAAGGTGAAATTGCGCAGTAAGTATGGTTATTAATCACATATATTGTTTCTTTTCTTTTTTGCTTTTTTTTTTTTTCTTTTGATCTTCATCCTGAAAATATAAAAATATATATACTTTGGTTTGTGTTTTTTAGGCTCATTGATTGATTTAGAAATGAAAAGCGACTAGAGGTGAATATGCATCTCCTTCTATTCTTGCAACAAAATTATCTTTGTCCATGTGACTTATTTGCAACTTAAATCCTCAAAGATCTAGGGTCAGTTTGGTAAAATAACATGTTTTTTGTTTTCTTGTTTTTCTAGACAAAAAAAAAAAAAAAAGTCATTTGAAGATGAATACTGGTGTTCATGCTTTTGTTGTTCTGGATTCTGAAGAAACGTTCAACCTGCGCACAGTCAATCTCTTCAAAAGGCAAGTTTCATTTCATGTACTTGAGCTATTTGGCATGCTTGATTCACCCTTATTCCAATATGCTTTTATTTCTTTTGATGAGCTAATCCTTTCGGCATCCAAGACAGGAATAATTCTTGGTACGACCTTCTCACTTTGCATGATCTAGAGTGGGTGAAAATAAACACGGATGAAGCTCAAGTGTGTGAAATTTGGAGCTATGGGATGTAGTGTAGCTTTCTTGAGTTGTCAAGGCTTTATCGTCACTATTGGTTAGACCTGCTGTATTGCAAATTTGGATTGAATGGTTTGAGTAGTTTGATCTTTTTTGGTGTCTTGATTGGTATCAGTGTTGCAGCTAATGAAGGTTGGATCTGCATTAGGATTGAAAGCAATTCAACAAATGCTCCATTCCTACAAGGAAGGGAAGCGGGGTGCAGTTGAACTTACTTCCCATGCCGTTCATAGATGCTCAGTGGTTCAATACACCAGCTCTTTGTTCTTCACTAGTTCATAGAGATTTGGTGAGTTTTTCATATACAGATTTTGTACTTGGCCGACTATAGTAGTAAATATGTACTCTTTTTTCCTTCTAGTCTTTTTCCCACTGGGTTTTGGCTAGAGGGTTTTTAACGAGGCATATATGAAGGCTACTTTCAAGGAAAAAGTCCCGGCTCAATCCTCTGAAACTGCTTTCCGGCTAATATTTGGGCATTTTTATGTATTTCAGCTTTCTTCATTCTCTTCTAGTGTGATGTTTTTGTTTTCCCCCTTTTATGAACTCTTTTACTGTCTTATTTTCTTTTTTTATCAATAATACTTAATGGGATGGGTAAATGATGAGGGTGCTAAAGGGGTGCCGACCTAGTCGGGATGTCTTGGTGCACCTACTGATTCCTGTCACCACTATTTTATTTTATTTTTTCCTTTTAAAATGTACCATTTCCTACATATCCTCACTTGTCTAACAATGGAAACACCACTTCCACATTCAACTTGCTTATATATTAAGCACATTGTCAGCTTTCATCCCAAGCTAGAATTGAACTCTTCATAAGATTCATAGTTGCTTTAGTGCATATCTTGTTATACTCCATGCCTTCCAAAGGCAAGTAGAAGATGGCCTAAACAGAAAAGAGCTGATGACTTGAGAGCACTAGAGATAAGCATTAAGATACTTGGGGATGATGACGATGATTACTTTATATTCTTGGGAGTTTGCTTTGCTATAATAAACGATCTCAGTTTCTCTTCAGCCGATTTAGATTTTGCGGGGAAGAAAAATCCCTAAGCTTTGCTTATTGTCACGCTGCATACCGAAGTACTTAGCTAAGCTTTCTTAGCTTTGTCTCTGGCATGCGTTGTAGATTTTCTTATCTATGAAGAGAAGAATCAAGTTGGCATGCATATGATTCATCTTCCCTCCTTCATGTGGCCATTTACATATTCCTCTAATTACTAGAGATAATGACATTTATGCCTTTATGCAGTTTACATTTCTTGTACTAAAAACTCTTTTGTTGCATGGTTTCCCCTGTAGTTCTACGGACATCTCTTTCTATAAATATCTCAAAAAAGTTTTATGGGCTGGCTGGCAAATGAATGTTGGCTATTTTAGGTGCCCACGTAATTGGAATGTACTAAACCTATAATCTACCCGAAGGAGAAAAAAAAAAATCTTCGAGATTCATGCATTTGCTTTGCCTTTCATATATTCAAAGAAATACTTTGGAGGAGTTCCATTTACCATTCAGTATTTCCATGTGCACAAAAACATATTCAATATATTTCTTGAATGTTGGAGGAGAAGCTCAAGTGGCTGGGTGCGGCTGGGTGCGTGAGTGTGCAATTTAGAGTTTAAATTCAAGACTTTTCATTTCTTGATAGTAGTAATATCTAAACTAAACAAAAACAAAAACAAAAGCAAAACGTTGGAGAAGAAGAAAAATGTCCTATAAATGAATGTTAATTTTGAGTTGGAATGACTAATGATTTGGTGTTTAGAGAAAATTAAGTGGAGAGTTATGTTTTAAATACTTTCTAATAATTTTGTCACTCCAACATTAAAATTGATAATTTTAGTATTATGAAATGATAAAACTATCAATTTTAATATCATAATGAGCATAAATATAAGAAGACATCAAATTTATGGCATTCTTGTAAATAATTATTTGATTTATTACTCAGGTAACTACTTAGAAAGCTACTATAGCACATTAGTTAGATTAACCTTTTATGTCTTATATGGCAGACTGTCATAAGCCAATCAATAAGATTATACTTAATTATTAATTTAATGTTAATCAGCAGCATCATAGCATGTTCAAGGCAATTGAAATTGACAATTCTTATAAATAGATTTCATACTATCAATATTATAGCAATTTAACTTCCTATCACTTTGCAAATAAAATTTCAATTAATAATGATAGTTTCACGTATCCTAATATATGCACCCTTTAATACGAAAGAGTAACTTGGTAAACAAAACCAAGCCATTTTTTTTAAAAAATAATTTAACCATGTTTTATAATTACATGAACCTCATTTTGATTACCAATCTTGTCATGTGAAATGAAATTCGTCTCACCTACTACCAACAATTGTGGATGAGCTGTCTTGTATTTCCCTAGATAAATAGACGATTTTTTCAACATTGGCTAAAAAGAGCGAAAATGTGAAGCAAGGACTTTTGATCGACTATTCACCAAAAAAAGGAGTTTTGATTGACTTTGGGAATTCTTTTTTTTTTTTTTTTTTTGGGGTAAATGACTTTGGGAATTCGATAACAACGCGGATAGGGAGTAAGAACAAATAAGAAAGGGTTCCACACAATTAAATGCCTCCAATGGATATAATTTTTATGGTTTTCATCACTTTATTAGATAAAACTAATTTTAATAAGGAACAAAGTAATTTATCTGAGAAAATTTATTTTTTATAGACAAAAAAAAATAAAAAATAAAAAAAAAAACTAGATTGAGGTAAATTTAAGGTTTTTTATTAATTACAGGACATATTAGCGCGCGCACACAAAAAAAAAAAAAAAAAAAAGTGTCAATGACAAATGAGGAAAAAAAAATTAAGAAAAGAAAAATAACAAAGCTTAGATGCCACATCAAGCATTAAGCAAATTGTGTGGGAAATAAAATAGAAAGAGAAAAATAGGCAACTAAATCAGTTAAAATACCAACTAAATCCTTAAAAATAGTGACGCATGTCAATCATTAAAGGCTACACAAAAAATGTGATAGTTGAATTAGCTATTTTTATAATGTAAAAATAAAGATAACGATTTAAGATCCGTATAGAATAATGGTTGGGGTTAGAATTTTATAATTGGTTTAAACATGTGTATTTGGTGAAAGTGTGAATTGTAATTAAATTGTGATATAAAAAATATTATAAAAATATAAATATACAAAATCGATCTTGTTTCATTTCTCCTCATTGTGAGCATTTAGATACAAGAAACATCTTATTTCGACTTGAGATAAGAAAATAATATACTTTTGACATTTGAGTTTTCTGAAAATAGAAAAGAGAAATAAAAATAAAATATAAATTTGGGAGTTTTGAAGTTAAATAGTAAAATTCTATTTGGAATGGCCAAACAGACTTTAATCTCTATTAAAAAATTCTAAAACTAAATCCAATTTGTTTGACGAATTAGAATAGACTTGAGAGCTAATGGTGTTTTTGTTCAAGATATAGTTAACTTCATATTGGATGGTGGTGGTGGATCTTGTAGCCACATCCCTCAAGAGAGAAATAAGGCTGCTCACCTCTCAGTCAATTATGGTTTTCATTTATCAGATTTTGTGGGTACTAATGTTATGTCTTTATTTTTTTGTGGGTACTGATGTTATGTCTTTATTTGTTTCGAATGTTATTTGTGCCGATTTAGCTTGTTAATTAAAGTTTGCAACTTTTTATCTCAAAGAAGAAGAGGAAGAAGAGACTTGAGAGCCAGATTATTTATTGAAACATGAGTGGTCATGTTATACACTAGTACTTCGGTTTTTTAGTAGGTTTCACTTTAATTCATTTTAAAGGAAAAAACAAACTAATTTTGAATTGAAAATCATTTTTGTTTGATGTTAAAATGGTGTTTGTATTTCCAATAAAATTTGTCATTTTGAAAAGTGACTAATTTCTGAAACAATGTGTAGATAATTTTTTTTTTAAAAAATAAAAGTAATTTAAAACATTGATCCATAACATTATGTTAAAAAAAAAAAAAAAGTATTTGGATGTATCTTAATTCCTCAACACAACGGGAAAAAAAAAAAAAAAAAATCATCTTAATCGGGTAAACTTGTGAATTAAAAAATAAATGTTGTTTGAAATCCAAATTGAATCAATATGATATGTCCTTCACGTTTTCCATTATAGAATCTTTTAACAACATGGTAGAATGGTAGGAAGACAAGACTCTAAAATGGAATTAAGGATGTATATGGATTATGGGCGGGCGGGTCACCCCTAACTCGCCCCGTTTACAAAAAGAAATAAAGAAATAAAGGGCCAAAAAAAAAAAAACTACTCTCGTTATTTTAATTTCTCCGTTTTTTTTTTCCCACTTATTCCCTAAATTCCTACTCATAATTCAAATTCTTGCAAATTTAAATCTAACTCATCGAACAACAATTGATTGTGTAAAATTAGTTCTTGTATAGATAGATACTTTTTTATGGTTTGTGTTCGTTTTAATTTTTTTAAGCTTAATTGTATTCTTCTTTCTTTCTTGTTTCTTTTTTCAGTGGATTGTATTGTTAATGTATGCATGTTTTGAAAGTGTGCATTATTATTTATGTTTTGACTTTTTTCAATACGTGACTTATAAATATTGTCTCTTTAAGTATTGGTTCATAAGTATCATTTAAGGTTTTGAAGTATTGCGGTAACGTGATCATTTTTGAAAGTTTGTAAGTTTAAAATTTTTCACCTTTAAGTTTTTTTTTTTCTTTTTTATATTTTTTATGAATTAAGTATTATTTTATTTTACTTATCCAAAAGACAAAACTAAAATGAATTGAATTTTTTTTTCAATGTAAGAGGGTCATCGGGGCGGGATGGGTACCCGCTGACCCATCTGGGGGTTGACCCACCCCACACCCGTATATTAAATAGAGCGAGTCAAGCTAGACGGAGAGACTGTGCGGGACAGGACGGGTCAGCTTGAAACCTTACCCAATCCGTTCCATTTCCATCCCTTAGTGGAATATACAGTTAGGTTCAGCACAGAAATCTTAGCTTGTCACTTGTCTAATCCGCTTTGTTAGAAATCTTTTCTAAACTCTCTGCCATCTTTCAAGCCAAAAATGGCAGAAATAATCCTCACGCCGATTGCAGAATGGATGATTGAGACCTTGGGTTCTGCAGCCGTGGAAGAGATCAAATCTCTTTGGGGTGTCGAAGAAGGTCTTGAGGAACTTAAACAGACCCTTGAAACCACCAAAGCTGTCCTTGTTGATGCAGAGAAGCGGCAGATACGTGAAGAACATGTCAAGCTTTGGCTCCAAAGACTCAAGGCCGTGTTCTATAAGGCCGATGATCTGGTTGATAAAGTCGGTGCTGAAGCTCTGCCAAGGCAGCCGATTCAAGGAACGAAAACAAGGAAGAAGGTACGCGCTTCTTTTCGTCCGACAACCAACTAGTTTTCCGGCGCAAGGTTGATCGAGAGATCAAGACTATTAGGGAGCAACTGGATGCTATCTCAGCTGATAAGGAGCGGTTTCATTTCATGACGAGTTCGGAAGAGATCCAACCTGGCTAGGAGAGAGAGGGACGATAGTCACTCATTTGTAGAGGAGGAAAATGTTGTGGGGAGGGATAAAGATGGAAGGGCAATCGTAGAAATCTTGTTGGACACCGAAAACAAGGCTCCTCAAGAGAAATTGTCTGTCGTCCCCATAGTCAAGATGGGAGGACTTGGAAAAACTACGCTTACTCAACTCGTTTTTAATGACGAGAGTGTCCAACGACATTTTCACTTGAGAATTTGGGTGTGCGTGTCCGATTATTTTAGTTTGATTAACATTTATTTTAATTGATACATAAAATTGAAATTCGGTCAGTTAATATCCTCAAATGGATGGAAACTTAATAAGAGTTTATTTTTTTTTTCTAATTTTTTTTTTCATCATTCTTCTTTTTTTATGAAGAGTGTAAAACAAATTTTATATAAGATCCATCTTTTATTAATTTGCAATATTCAACATCATTGACACTGGATAATATTGTTCTAATAAAAGCATTACTTTTAGTATGCGGACTAAGAAGCTATTCAAGCTATTAATAGTAATTCCAAAACACAACTGCATCCCTTTCAATAAATCCATCAGTTGATTTTTTTTTTTTTTTCCCCTTCCTATATATGAGACAGAGTACTTAGAAGCTCCAATTGATTTCGGAGGGAGAGTTTCTACTAGAGAAGTGGGCACCTCACGTTCAAACTAAATAGAATGAGCACCATATGTGTACACACACACATATATATGTATAGGGCGCTCTACTTGAGAATGAACGCGACAAGATTTGTGGTATGTATATCTGACACATGATTTTGTTTCTATATATGTATGCACGAATAATTGTACGGCTTTTGTATAGGACATGTTTGTTGCTGGCACAGACACTACATTTACTGTTCTAGAGTGGGCAATGGCATCCAAAGGCAATGAAAAGTCTTAAAAGCGAGGTTAGAACAAACCTTGGCCACAAAACAGAGGTCACATAGAACAATTTATAAGAGAAACTGCCTTATTTGAAGGCAGTTTTCGAAGAGACTCTCCGGCTACACCCCCTATCCCACTACTAGTTCCAAACTGAGGCTGAAAAAAACTTTCGTATGAAAAAAAACTTCAATATGGCTCTCCTTGATAGTTATTGGCCACTGTTTCTCACCATTGTCCTCTTAGTTTTGCTCAAATACTACTTCTTCATCTTCGCGAAGAAACCAACAAAACCAGGATTCAATCTCCCACCAAGCCCTCCAAAACTACCCATAATCGGAAACCTCCACCAGCTCGGAAACAACCCTCACATCTCTCTCCGCAACTTGGCAAAAACATACGGCCCAATATTTTACCTAGACCTAGGTCAGATCCCAACAGTGATAATTTCGTCTGCCCAACTCGCGAAAGAAGCACTGGAAACCCATGATCTTCCTTTCGCCAGCCGTCCTAGACTCACCGCCGCCAAGTACCTCTTCTACAATTGCACTGACATGGGTTTCTCACCATATGGAGCTTATTGGAGGTACATTAGGAAGATCCGCGTACTCGAGCTTCTCAGTGCGAAAAGGGTCCAATATGAAGAAGAAGTTTCCCGCCTTGTTCGTCGCCTCGCTGAGCCTTATCCCGGCACGGTTAGTCTTAGCAAGATGCTAGCGCTTTATGCTAATGATGTTGTTTGCAGGGTGTCTTTTGGGAGGGACTTCTCCGGAGGAGAAGACTTTGATCAGAAGGGTTTCCAGAAGTTTCTTGACGAGTATCAGGAGTTGCTTAAAGGGCTCAGTGTTGGAGATTTCTTCCCTTCCGTGGAGTCGTTTGTGCTCAGCTTGACGGGAATGAAATCGAGACTTGTTCGCACCTTTAATCAGCTCTGCAAATTTTTAGGCAATAAGCCAAGTGTGGTATTGAGTGGTTTGTGAGCTATTTTGGCTCTTTGTTATTTATGTTTGTATGGTATATTAGTTTAACTTTAATTAAATTATATTTTTTTAATTGATTTTTTTTTTTTTTCTGAAAAATCAATAAAAATTATAATTAATTTTTTAAAAATCAACCCACTTCAACTTAAAAATTTTAATTCTAACTAACGATTCAAACGAATGCTTATTTTGTACGTAGGAGTAGTAATCTGATAGTATGAGTGTGCTCAAGGTGTAGTGTTTTGTTTTTATCGTGCTCTCTTTTCATGAGGTCTCTTATTATATGAATAATAGTAGAAGATATTTTGCCCACTGGTGTTGTGTTGCTCAACCAGCTTCGATTGGGAGCTTCCTCCGGGTGTTACAACCAAGGATTTGGACATGGCTGAAGTTTTTGTCATCACCATGCACAGGAAGGTCGGTTTATTCGTCGTCGTCGCCAAGCCACGCTTTTAACTAAGCTAGCTAGAAAAACATGTTCCAAATATAAAATGCAACATATATAATAAGTAATTTCTTGGTAGTTTATCAATGTTCACCTTAAAATAATTAATCGGTAATAATTAAAGATAATTGAATACTAAAACATGTGTTGTGCAGTATAAATCTTTGGTGATCTGTACTTGGAATAGCTTTGCCATATAGCTTGTGGGGCAAAACAGATTACCGGTTATCAGTGGCAAAGCCACATTGGGCCTAAGGGTGCGTAGCTGCCCCCTCTGGCCCAATGGGCTCCTTTATTTTAGTACCCCTATCATACCAAATTTTTTCACTTAAATTCCTAATTTGCCCCTTGTTAAATTTTAATATTACAAAATTTACTTTGATTTTTCTAAAAAGTTTCACTTATGTCCTAATATTTGATTCATAAATATATATTATTTCAAACTTAAAATGCCAAATAATCAAAGAGTCAATTACACTATTATTTAAATTCTTATTTATGTGTATTTCGGATTCAAAAGTTTCTCTTTTTAAGTCAAATTTTAAAATACCATAATTTCTTTCTTTTATTTCCGATTAAAATGACTCTTCTTTTCAACGCGAGTAGTTTTTGGACATTTTATTTAACATGATATGGGATGTTGGGGCGTCTATCCACAGAAAACATGAATTGAGCAGAATAAAAAAGTTGGACTTGAAGGATAGGGAACTTTTTTCTGATCTGGGTATTTATTATTGTTTAATAGGTCAATTGCTTTATATAACCGTCATTTGGCCAAACTTTCTATTTTCCCCGTAAAACTCATCTTCATGCGGCACTACAAACTTTGCCATACTTATGGTCCATTTGGGGACACATTTGGCATCGGGTTTTTAAATATTTTTTTATTTGTCTTTTCTTCAATTTAAAACTATTTTTCGGTAATCTAATCTTCAAATACTTATAATAAATTCAAATTTTAAATATCCATAATCTTATTATTTTCAATCCAAATGGAATGATTTTCTTTTTTTTTTTAATTTCAATTATATAAAATTTTGAGAGAAATAAAATAATATTTATATTGATGTAAATATATATTTGTTTTTAATTCATTTTTAAGTTTTTACACCTTTTTTTTTTTTTTTACTTTAAACGGGAGGAGGGGAGTTAATCAAACACACATTTTTAAAATTTCAATTCAAATTTTCAAAATTACATCTCCAAAACCTCCTCTAAATAGGCCCTTCAAGTGCATCCTGGTAAAAGAATTCTTCAAACAAATTCAAGCTCATAACATTTTATTTCTTGTAGGACTCCGATTGGACGAGCTGTCCTATCACTCGTCATTCGAAAAGCTGGTTTTGTGCTCCACTTGGTAAAGCCCAATTTCTTGGAAGAGAAATAAAAATAATAATAAAAAAAAAATCAAGTCGTGTCTAGATTATCTACTGAAACTATGGCTGAAGCTGCTTGTGAACTACAATGGTCAAGGTTTTTATTAGTAGATTTCGGAATCAATCCTGTTTTTCATGTGCATATTAAGCGTATTGAAATAGATTGCCACCTCATCTGTGGGACAATCCAATATTGATTGGCTCAAATATATATCGCATATATTTCCACAATGCAACACTAATGCTCTGTTTGGTTCGCAAGTTCATTCCCAACTTTTCAACTCAAATTTTGTCTTTTTCCTCAAAAGTCTGTCTTTTTCCCAAAATTTTTTTTGTCTTTTCTGAAAAGTCAACAAAATTTACTATTTTAACTTCAAAATATCAACTTAAACTTGCGAACCAAACGAACCCTAAGTTTGTTAGAAATTTTAGCAAGCGATTGGCAAGTGAGAACTTTCAATATCTAATTGGCAAATTGGGCATGATTGATGTTGACGCTCTAATTAATGTCGCTCCAATTCTTCCTCCACTAATTTTTCATACGCACAACTTTAGGTTTTTGTCCTCTCTATTTTTGTCTTTCACCTTTGTGTAAAGAAAACTTGAGATACTAAAATGCCTTTTCAATTTCTTGTTTTCGTTAGTGTTTCAATTTTCCAATAGTATATTCGAATCATGTGGTGGTAGTTGAAAGTTGAACAGATCCTTCCATTTTAGTATAGATCTTTGTCAAGAATTCGAGAAATTATAAATTCAGATATATGGATGATAAGCATATCTCTATCTTAAATCCTATCCAGCTTATCCAACACTTGTTCTTACGTCATTAATTAACTTTTTTTTTTTTGGTAAAAATTTGTGATAGAGGATTCATAACCAATACCTTTTGATAGAGCTAGGGATGCATTATCGATAACTCATGCTTGCAACCAAAATTTTTAAATTTTTTTTACTCTTATATTTTCTAGCAAACATGTTAGTTACCAATGTTTCATGAACGATATAGTAAAAATTATATTGCTAGAAAATTTCTTATTAACTATTATTTATTGTGTAAATCACTTGTTATTTATTATGTAAGTCATTTGTTTAATTTTACCTTGCTGATGATTACAAGTTGAATTTAAATTTTTATTCGAATTATTTCATAATTTTGATCATAAGTCAATTATTATTTATACATTAAAGTTATAGTGTTTGTAATTAGTGGATCGAGCATTTTTTTTTCTTGAGCTAGTTTGGATCCTGACCCACTAGTTTTTTGGCTGCCTTCTGCCTAAACTCATTGAATATATAAAGAAGACATTGCTTGGTGGTTTGTTTGCTCCATAATTATTTCTTTAAAGGTCTTTAGGGATTTGATAGGGTTATTTTCTTACAGGTTCTGTAAGTAGTCAACATTTGTTTGTTTCTTGGTAGATATGTACTATTTTTTCCCTTTGACATATTTTTTCCGCAGGAGTCAAAGGAGATTATATTTCAAGATTAGAGTTTCGACTTAATTATTTGAGATTGATCTCCAATTACAAGGGGTTTTTAATTATTGTTTTTTAATTGTCATTAACGGGATTGTTTTTATTTTCCTCTTGCTTTGTTTTCTTCCAAAATATCTTGTATTTTTTTTCATTAATAAAAAATGGAATAATAAGGGATGAATGTGATAAGGAGGTGCTAACATAATCGGGATGTTTGAGTGCACCTGTCAATATCTGAGGAATATATATATATATCGATTACAAACTATTGATCACTTCACCTTTCAGACCAAAAAAACTAATCCAAAAATGGTTCTCCTTGAATGGCTAAAGGAACCCACCAATCTGATCTTTTCAACGATTTCCCTTGTGATTTTTCTCAAGTTCATCATTTTAAAAAAACTAAAAAATCAGCCCTGAATCTCCCACCAAGCCCTTCAAAACTACCCGTAATTGGCAACCTTCTCCTGCTTGGAAACAACCCTCATATCTCACTCCGTGACTTGGCACAAAAGTATGGTCCAATACTTTACCTCCAACTAGGTCATGTCCCAACCGTCATAATCTCGTCGCCTAGACTAGCCGAGGAAGTCATGAAAACCCATGATCTTTCCTTTGCAAGCCGTCCCAAAACCGCCGCCGCAAAGTACCTCCTCTACAACTGCACTGACATCGGGTTCTCGCCCTACGGAGCTTATTGGAGATTCGTTCGGAAAATATCCATACATGAGCTCTTTAGTGCAAAAAGGGTCCAATCCTTTAGCTGTGCTAGAGGAGAAGAAGTTGATCGCCTTGTTCGTCGCATCGCGGATCCTTATCCTGGGCCCGTCAACCTAAGCACCATGCTTGGCAAGTATGCCAATGATGTTGTTTGCAAGGCATCTTTCGGAAGAGAGTTCTCGGACGGTGGAGACTATGACAGGCACGGTTTCCAGAAGTTGCTTGAAGAGTTTCAAGAGTTGCTGGGAGGGCTCAGTGTCGGAGATTTCTTTCCATCCATGGAGTTTTTGCTCGGGTTAACCGGAATGAAATCGAGACTAGCGAAGACGTTTAAGGGCTTCGATCAACTCCTCGATCGGATTGTGGCGGATCATGTCAATCCCAAGAGAGATAGAGATGAGAGTATGGACCTTGTGGATGTCTTGCTCGATATTCAGAGGAATGGATCCAATGAGATGCCTCTCACTATCAATAATGTCAAGGCTATCATTCTGGTCAGTTTATTTTCACCTTCTTACCCAAAATTTTACTTCAAAAGTTCGCAGTATTTTCAATTGAGTAATGTTAGGAATATCAACTATTCTCACAACTTTTAAATATCAACTTAGATGGTTTGTTATCGTCTTTTAATTTATAGCTATAGTCAGTTGATGTGACAAATTTTTAAATCCTTATCAATTTTTTTTTAAATGGCAATTTATATGTCACATAAATTAGTATTAAAAAATATGTGCCCTAGTTCTCTTGAGTGGCATATAAGGGTCCATGAATTCTCTTCTAGTCAGCAATTGCTTGAAAATTGTAACTTATTGGGGTCTACTTATGGGTCCACCTACTTTCTTCTTCTGAAGGCTTTTGTGGTCGATCTGTCCCATGAAAGTGTTTGCTTGTTTATACCATTAAAAAAAATAGTATTCAAAAAGTATAATTAGAGTTGATGGCCCAAATATTTTTCTTTTTAGTTCTACTAATTCACAAAAAAAGTAATAACAGTAATAATTAAAGTATCATTAGTATTATTGTAAGCTTTTTTAAGTATGGATGCATAGAATTGTATTCAAATGAAAGTATATTTACTTTTTAATGCAAGGTATTCAAATTAAATAATATGGAAATTTGATAATAAATTCATTTCAACGACCCGCACAATATATACCGTTATATTTGCAAAACTTTTGTTTCCATAATGAGCTTTACATCATTATGTTTTTAGTTTATTGTTTTTAAAGCTTTATATTAGCACTGTAAATATAAAACGGTTTTTTTTTTTTTTTTTTTCGCAAAAGCAACCGTAAAGGCAGTAGGTCCTACAACAATTTTAACCTTTGATCCAAATAGTCTATCTTTTATTGGGGTATGAAGCTTTATTGACATCCACGTTATAATTAATATGAAAAAAAAACCTCTTAGATTTAGAATTTGAGACTCTAAATCTCTTTCTCATCCGCTGAACTAATCCCAATATATTTTTTTTAGGTCGCTTTGGTTTTGCTTAAAATTTGCTAATTAAGTATCGTCACTCAAACATTCCTGCTTGGTAGGATATGTTTGCTGCAGGAACAGACACAACTTTCATCACCCTTGATTGGGGAATGACGGAGCTCATCATCAACCCTAAATCCTTGGAGAAAGCACAAGCCGAAGTGCGAAGTGTTGTCGGAGACAGAAAAGTGGTTTTAGAGAGCGATCTGCCTCAACTTAACTACATTAAAGCAGTCATCAAAGAGACATTGCGATTGCACCCTCCAGCTCCAGTTCTAATGCCAAGAGAATCCAGGGAACATGTCAAAATTGATGGGTACGACATCCCGGAGAAGACAAGGATCTTTGTCAATGCTTGGGCAATAGGGAGAGATCCAGAAAGTTGGGAAGATCCAGAAACATTTAAGCCAGATAGATTTGTTGATAGCACTGTTGATTTCAAAGGGACGGATTTTGAGTTCATACCTTTCGGGGCTGGTAGAAGAATCTGCCCCGGTATAACGTTTGGAACAGCGGTTGTTGAGCTTGCTCTTGCTCAGCTTTTCCATAGCTTTAATTGGGAACTTCCTTCGGGTTTTACAGCTAAAGATTTGGACATGACTGAAGTGTTTGGCATCACCATGCACAGGAAGGCTGGTTTGGTTGTCCATGCAAAGCCACACTTTCCTAATTGAGGAAGAATATTGTTCATTATTTCATGGTCTAGCCTTCTTCATTAAATAGTACAAAATTGAAAAATATTTAGAGGCACCACCGATGCTAAACTCCTTCATAAGTTAAAGGTATCCTCCATTTGTGAGTTTCATGTCATCTTATCAATCTTTTATAAGTAGTGTTTAATACCACCGGTATCTTGTATGGAATTGTTCAATAACATAATAAAGCACACTTTGCCACTTGCTTTATGTCTCAGTTATTTTGTGACACACAAATTTGATTAACGTAGTTTTGATAATGATGTATATTTTTATGATTAATACTATTGGAGGACAATCAGTGAGAAAAGAATTGCAGGACATGAGATCTAGACTCCCTTTTAGATATAATTGAAGCACGCACTCTGCACAAGTAAAATAGTATATTTGTCTAAATAATATAAGAATTTAAAGAGAAAATGAAAAAAGAAAAAGAAAAAAAGCACAAAACGACAAATTTTTTTTTATTATAAAAAGACCGAAACTGCATATCAAAACTAAAATAAAATAAAATAAAATAAACCATGAAACTCTAAAAAAACCTTATACGAAACCTTTTTTAACCAAGGTAAAAAAGAAGATAAAACGATCCCTTACGAAAATCTAAAATAAATAATAATAAACTTTTAAAAAAAGTTATTCTCATTTTTAATTGTGTAATAGATAGATAATCCTTTTTGGTCATTTTCCCCTCAAAATAATATCGATACCTTCTCGAGAAAAAAAAAAATCCGAAAGAGACAATAATATAAGAGTAATAGTTGATGCATGTTTTTGAATACTAGAATTCATTAGGATCATATTAAAAAAAAAAAAAGTGTATACTTTGCATTTTTCAAGGAAAATTAAAGCCCTCATAATGTAGGCTACAAATGAGAGTTGAAGACCTTAAGCTTTCTGCATAGATTTGGAAACACTACCTTTTCCGTTTTCATTTCTCATATCTTGTTTTATTATCACTACTGAAAAAGACACATTAAACGATGCTTATTAGACGACGGTACCCGTCGTCCAATCTCTAAAAAAAAAAAAACGCGCCATGGAGGAAATTTAAAAACTGTTATCTAATACTGTGATATCACAACGGTTTTCATAAATTGTCATGTATAATCTTTCAAGAAGAAGAAGAAGGAAAAAAAAAAAAAAAAATCCTCTCGCAAGCCCCAATCCCAATCAAAATCTGACCTTCTCTCTCTCTGCTCCTCAAGCCCCCTAGACCTTGATCTTCTCTCTCTCCGACCACAAATCCACCCTTCTCTATCTTGCGGCGCTGCCCCGTTACTACCTTCGCTCTGCTGCTGTTTGTTCCCGCTGCAATTTTCGTCGTTACCCGGACTGATTCAGACACAAGCAAGTCGTGAAGAGGTTTATCCTCCAAATCTGGTTTTATTTTCATTTGGCTTTGGTTTTGGTGTTACTTGGGGTTTTTTGTTTTTTTGTTTTTATCGTTAATATTTAGGTTTGTTCTAGCTTAATTCTCTCTTATATCACCGAAAAATCTTAGGTCTGAAAACGTAGATTTTGCTTAAATTATTTTTAGCATTTTCGATCTCCATTGATATATATATTTTTTGCTTTAATCTTTTCAATTTAAACCTATTGTGTTTATTTTAGCCCGGTTTGATATCGTATGTCTCTGTGTGTGTGTGTATATATATATATATATTTATAAATACCTTTTATGCTACTTTTTTACAGCATTATATATATATATATATATATATACATACTGGTGTTATTTTGGTGTTAGAGCAAATAACCATATGGAAGGATGGTGTTCTTCAGGAGTGTGTCTGCACTTGCTAAGCTTCGCTCTCTGCTTCAAGTGCAGAGCTCCTAAAATTTTGTGAGTTATTTTTTTTCCTCCGTTTGTGATTGACCTTTTCAAAAAAGAAAGAAAAAGAAAGGGGTTTCGGTAGTAAAAGATTATTATTTGATGTTAATTTTTTGTCTAGTGTTTTATTTATTTGCTTGGATTAATCAAACAATATTCAGAAATCAAATCGGCAGTTAGATTTGGATTGCCCCTAGATTTGTTCTGCTCTACCGATTTAGCAAGTGGCTTTGTTATTGAAACTAACATAAAGCTCATATTTTAAGGTTTCTAATGGATTTCTCCTATTATTTATGACTATATTAGTCCGTTTGGTGAAACGGTTTGAGTTGAAATTTTTAAGTTTGAGTTGGTTGACTTTTTAAAAATTAGTTATAATTTTTGTTGACTTTTCAGAAAAAGACAAAAACTGAGATGAAAATTACGGTTTAGTTTAAGTTGAATGGTTTCACCAAACAACCCTTGACTTTATATCGAACTGTCCATGATTTGATTACTTCTGTGGTCTATCCTTGAGTACGTTATATGATATTGCTTGACAAGCATAAAAAGATTTGTGAATGTTCACATGTAAGGGTTAAGTTAAATTTTTCTTCGGCTATTTACAATTTCTATGTGTGTATATATATTTTTGTTATAGGATCTTCATTCTCAGCTCAAGGAATTGACTCCGGAACGACATGTTTGAGTTATTAATATTTATGATATATATAATTGATTTCTAATCAGTTGTCTGTTATCCCATTCTTTTATTTTCAGAAATGAGTTCTGTTTACAAAAAGAGATCGTAAATTTTTTTCGTATAAAAGAGTACTTAAGAATGTTTTTAGATCAAAATTAGTTAACCATTTTATTGAATTTGGTAACTTGAATGTTAGAAGAAACTGAATCTTTTTTTTTTTTTTTTTTTTTTTGGCCCTTTTGGCTTGCTAACACTAATAGGAACGTTGGAAGAAAGTGAAGTCTGAACATGGAAAGGTTCAATTGGGATATATTATTGTTGATATGGTAAATGAAAATCTTCAGTTTCCATTTCTATTATTTGTGGAAGCAATGATTGATCATTGGCCTTCGACATATAGAGAATTGTGCAATTGTAATTATTTTTACTTTTTTGCGGCCTTGAACTAACACATGTTATGCCATATTCATGTGGGAAGGTAATTTGGGAATGAAAGGAATGATTGGACTGCTATGGGAAACCTCATTACTTGACCCTGACGAGGTATAAATTCGATTCTTAAAGGACTCAGTCTTGATATTGTGGGTTACAGCTTATATAATTCATTCAAAACTTTGGTCAAGTTTTCCGTTGTAATGTCCTTATCTCTTTATTTGTTTCTTTTGCGTATTCGTTTTAGGGGTCTTTCGATTTCGGAGTGCCAAAAAGTACTACCGGTTGCTAAGCACGATGGACAAGTACCTTTGCATGAGTGTCTTCTTTGGCTCCTTCTAATAGGACAGGTAACCTATCTGATCTTTTCAACGATTTTCCTTGTGATTCTTCTCAAGTTCATCATTTTTAAAAAAACTGAAAAACCAGCCCTGAATCTCCCACCAAGCCCTTCAAAACTACCCATAATTGGCAACCTTCGCCAGCTTGGAAACAACCCTCACATCTCACTCCGTGACTTGGCACAAAAGTATGGTCCAATACTTTACCTCCAACTAGGTCATGTCCCTACCGTGATAATCTCATCGGCTAGACTAGCCCAAGAAGTTATGAAAACCCAAGATCTTTCCTTCTCAAGCCGTCCCAAAATCATCGCCACAAAATACCTCTTCTACAACTTCACTGACATCGGGTTCTCGCCCTATGGAGCTTATCGGAGGTTTGTTAGGAAAATATGCATACTCGAGCTCTTTAGTGGAAGAAGGGTCCAATCCTTCAGCTTCGCTAGAGGAGAAGAAGTTGCGTGCCTTGTTCTTCGCATCGCGGATCCTTATCCTGGTCCCGTTAACCTTAGTAAGATGCTTGCAAAGTTTGCCAACAATATCGTTTGCAAGGCAGCTTTCAGAAGAGAGTTCTTGGACAGTGGAGACTATGACAAGCTATAATGATCCAATTTTTCAGACCGTTAATTAATTAACTTATTCTTAATTAATATAATCTTAACACTTGTTTATATTTGATTCCAAAAATGGATAATTTTTTTACTTTACTTTTTAAAACAAATCATACATGTACTTGAAGAGTTAAATAAACTAAAATTTTAATTGAGAAAATTGAAATTTCTAAATAATAAATATCACAAATATTCTTTAGGGACTAAAATTGAAATTAGCCTCACTTTCTAGTTTGGAACTATATTACAAAACTATTTGATAATATATAAATTAAAAATCCTTGTGACTTTGGATGCTATATGAAAGACATATTTGATTTGTTTAGTAATTTTTACTATAAAATCGAACAAATAGTGTCAAACACCCCGAAATCTCAGGGTGACATTTTCATAGAAACACAAATTGGGCCACGAAGAGAGCTGGGGCTTGTAGCACATATGAAAACGTTGATTACATTTGCAGTGGGATCGTTTTGGTTTCAAGTGATACTTCTTTATTATAAAACAAGTTCTTGTGTAAAACATGTCCTCCGTTGTAGTCTAGTTGGTTAGGATACTCGGCTCTCACCCGAGAGACCCGGGTTCAAGTCCCGGCAACGGAATTTTTTCCCTTTTTCTTTTTCCTTTTTTTTTTAGGAAAATTTTCAAAATTATGCATCATAATATTCTCATCTAGAAAAAATAAAGAGTACTTTTTACCTTAAATATCTTTGGTTCTTGAATTTTTTTTCGTAATTAAAATACCTTTAAAATTTTAAAATATTATTATAATAGTTTTTTTGTTAAATTTTAGACATAATTTATTAATAATTCGGTCAAAAAGTGATTCTAGTTATGAATTTTTGTTCAAAATTTAACAGAAATGACTATTATAGTAATATTTTTAATAGTTTATGATCATTACAGCTACGAAGAAAAGAATAAGAAATATTCTTACATTATTAAGATGTTGTTGTAATAGTTATTTATATTAATTTTTAAATGAAATCTGTTAATAATATGATCAAAAAGTGACGCTAATTAATAGATTCTGTACAAATATTAAATAAAAGACTATTTAGTAACTTTTTAATAATTTAGGGATATTTTAACTAAAAAAAATTCAATAAACAAAATTACACAAAGTAAAAAATTCATGAACCGCTTAGTAATTTACTTAAAAATAAAAATAAACAATCCTGGCAAAAGTAATGATTGTGATATGTCTGTAACGTTTTGTTTCTTTTGTTTTCGTTTGTCATTGCTTCTATTTTGTTTGTTTTACTTTATTTTGTTTGGTTTACTCATTAAACGAAAATATATATATATATATATATATTTTTTTTTTTTCTCTAACATCAGCTGAAATAATTTCTTAGGAAAATTTTCAAAATTATGCATCATTATATTTTCAGAGAAAAAATAAAATAAAACATCCTGGCACAGTAATCAATTAGACATGATTGTGATATGTCTATAACATTTTGTTTCTTTTGTTTCGTTTGTCATTGCTTCTATTTTGTTTGTTTTACTCACTAAACGAAATATGAATATATATATTCCCCTCTAACATATATATATATATATTCCCCTCTAACATTAGCGGAAGGAGAAATTAGCTTCTTTTTTTTTTTTTTTTTAAAGCTAAAATCATCTTCAATGTGAAGAGTTTAGGTAATACTTTCAAAATTTCAGCAGAAATTAAAAAATAAAAAATAAAAAAGGGGTAATACTTTCAAAGTGGCCCGATTTTAATTTCATCCTTGACGAATCTTGAGGCCAAGAAGAGAGCTCCCTTGGACGGGAAATTGGTGTCCAAAGATCTTCAGATCTTCAAGTCTTTTAAGGTAATTCTTTTTCTCTCTTTTTAATTTAGAATGGGGAATTCAAACTTTTACTTTTTTGTGAAATCAAATATAAAATTACTACTAAATTATATTTACAATTATAGATTATGATTTGATTCTAATATATATACAATATTTTACCATCAGATACAGACAATCATTTTCAATGGATTTTGATCAGAATCTATTACAGCTATATGTGATTTGATTCTAATTGATAATTCAATCCTCCAAATCTGCAAATAATCTTCACTCGCTAAAGAAGCCAAAAGAAAAATTGTGAAAGATAAGGGACATAGTAACCTAACTCAATTTGAACTCTCAAAGTCTATGCAGTATAATCAGCTAGAAAACAATTTGAAAAACGACACAGCACGTGTTTTGAAGATGAGCAAAGTCACCTTCTGGAAGCCTTGTAAATCCAAAAAGTGCCCTTGAGTTTAGCTAAATACAATTTGTATCCCGATACTCTTTTATAATTCAAACGCAGGAATGTCACTGGAACCGTAGGCCCGTTTGATTTGTTTAATTCAATCACAACCAACAGATTGGACTGGATTGGGAACTAACGAATTGATAATCAATTGGTCACTATAACAATATATATATATATATATATATATATATATATATTTTTTTTTTCTTTTCTGTAAACAAAAAAAAAAAAAAAAGCTATCATCCATCTCTCTTTGAGCAGTTTGCCTGCCAAAAGATAAAGGCAACCAATCAGCACCTTGCCGACAAACTCTTCCACACATCAGAACCTCTTCCCATTTGCGTTCGAGTGGTTGAGTTTGCTATGCCTTTACCAAAGAGGTCATCTGATTAATCAACAAGACAAACAGAGATCCATTTTTTGTTTTTGCTTTTCTTCTTTTTGGATTTTTTTAGTTCTAATTTTTTTTTTGTTTAATTTTTGTATCGTTAATGTGTTAAATAATAACTAATTTTTCATAAACTCTTTGGTAGGCGATAATTTAGTCTATGCTCTCTTAATTTTGACCGACCCCAAACTTTCAAAACATTGGCAATTAAACCCCTGTTGTCTAATTATGTCTTTTTTTTTTTTTTTGGCATACACACAAACAAGCACACATATTATCACGAAACAAATCGACTACAAAAACCTTCAAGAAGAGTAATCAAGTAGACGCATAAATGAACCCTATAATTGTCAAAGTTTTAAAAGATCAGAGTTCGTTTTGTCAAAAGTAAAAGGACGTTTTGAAAAATAAATAAATAAATAAAAAGCATAAGAGATGCTTTGTATCTATGCATTATGTAAAAAGGAGACAGTACTATCTACTGCGAACTTTTTCTTCGTCCAAAACGTTTCGTTTTAGACAAAAATATTTCTTTTATTTTTTTTGGTCCTTTGATTTTCTGTGTTTTCTTTTCGCCCTTTTTTTTTTTTTTTTTTTTCATTATAGTCTTTTTTTCTGTATTGATCAGTTTTTACATTATAATCCTTTTTTTTTTTTTTATATTTCTTTGTCTCTCTCTTTTCTTATCGGCAGATACCTTTTTCCTTTTCTTTTGTATTTATTATTTTAATTTCCCTTTATTTAATAAATTTTCTTAAAAATATTCATCCAGCACTCTTTAAACTAATATTAAATAAATAAATAAATAAGACGAATGCAACATTATAGGCAAATCAGAACTCAGACTTACCAAGGGTTTGTTTGGTGAATAAGTTTGAGTTGAAAATTTTAAGTTTTAATAGTAAATTTTTTTGAATTTTTAGAAAAGACAAAAAAAATTTTAAAAAAAAAAAAAAACTGAGTTAAAAAATTTGGATTTGAGTTAAAACTCCAAACAAACCCCCAATCTTTAAAAAAAAAAAGGACAACGTTTTTGGAATCTCGGAGGATGCGAGTTTGACGATAATATCTTGTCCATGACGTCTAAAACATTAAAATATTGGATATGATATCTTGTCATGTACCTATCAACTACGCATGTTTGCATTGGCATCATCAAGAAATTAGTACCACTCACCATTACAAATTTCCACACACACAAAAAAAAAAAAAAAAAAAAAAAAAAAAAAAAAAAAAAACCCCTCACAGAACAGATCGACTACAAAATCTGAATACAAAAAACCAGTACTAGCTACCTCCATTAATGGCTCTCTTTCAATGGCTGAACGAACCCTCCTTGCTCTTCTTTGCCATCATCATTTTCCTCGTAACAATTTCTCTCAACTTCACCTGGAGAAACAAAACGACATCATCAAAAACAAAACGACATCTCCCACCAAGCCCACCAAAGCTTCCCATCATTGGAAACCTTCACCAGCTAGGCAGAAACCCCCATATCTCTCTCCTCAACTTGGCACAAAAATACGGTCCAATTCTTTTCCTACAACTTGGCCAAGTCCCGACGGTGATAGTTTCATCAGCTAGAGTAGCCAAAGAAGCACTGAAAACTCATGATTTGGCCTTATCAAGCCGTCCACAAATCTTCTCAGCAAAACATCTTTTCTACAACTGTACGGACATCGTTTTCTCTCCTTATGGAGCTTATTGGAGGTACATAAGGAAAATTTGCATACTTGAGCTGCTTAGTGCCAAAAGGGTCCAATCTTTCAGCTTCATTAGGGAGGAAGAAGTTGCTCGATTGGTTCGTCGGGTTTCGGAGTCTTATCCCGGTGCTACTAACCTTAGCAAGATGCTGGGGTTGTTCGCCAATGATGTCCTTTGCCGGGTGGCTTTCGGCAGGGACTTCTCGGCCGGAGGAGATTATGATAAGCAAGGGTTCCAAAAGATGCTTGAAGATTATCAGGAATTGCTCGGTGGGCTCAGCGTTGGCGATTTCTTTCCTTCCATGGAGTTTGTCCACACCTTGACCGGAATGAAATCGAGGCTTGTCGACACTTTTAATCGGTTCGATCAACTTTTCGATCATATTGTGGCTGAACATCTCGATCCAAGTAGAGAGAAGGATGATGAGCATAAGGACCTTGTTGATGTTTTGCTTGATATTCAGAAGAATGAGTCTGGTGAGATGCCTCTCACCATGGACAATGTCAAGGCTATTATCTTGGTAAGTTTTTTTATGACGTTTAGACAACTGGGAAAATTCCGACTCGGCCTATTATAGCCTGTTTGGATCACGAGGCTTAGTTTTTTTTTCTTTTTAACTCTTTCTATAAGGAATTTGATTTTATTTTCAAACCTATGATCCAAATGAAAGCTTAGAATCTCACACTAGTTTTACTACCGCGGAATAGTATTGATGACTTTTTGTGTGCAGGACATGTTTGCTGCGGGGACGGACACAACCTTCATAGTTCTTGATTGGGGAATGACGGAGCTCATTTTGAACCCCAAAGTCTTGGAAAAAGCACAAGCTGAAGTTAGAAGCGTTGTCGGAGCGCGAAAAGTTGTATTGGAGAGTGATCTGCCTCAACTCAACTACATGAAAGCCGTCATCAAAGAGACCTTCAGATTGCACCCTCCCGCTCCGGTCTTGGTCCCTAGAGAATCCATGGAACAAGTTACCATCGATGGATACGATATTCCAGCCAAGACGAGGATCTTTGTGAATGCGTGGGCAATTGGGAGAGATCCACAAAGCTGGGAAGATCCGGAAGCATTTAAACCAGAAAGGTTTCTCGATAGCTCCATTGATTTCAAAGGGCAGGATTTTGAGCTGATACCATTTGGAGCTGGTAGAAGAATCTGCCCTGCTATGACGTTCGGAACAGCGAGTGTCGAGCTTGCCTTAGCTCAACTTCTCCATAGCTTTGATTGGGAGCTTCCTCCTGGAGTTACGGCTAAAGACTTGGATATGACCGAAATTTTTGGCATCACAATGCACAGGAAAGCCGGTCTCATGGTTCTTGCCAAACCACGCTTTACGTAAGCTAGAACACACTCGTATGAAAACAAGTTGCTTTGTATTCTAGTTTTTTGTTCAACCATTGTCGGTTTCAATAAATATTGTCGGCATATAGTGGCCATAAGATTGTTACTGTTTTCTTGTTCGTAATTTACAGACAAAACATAAAATGATCAACATCCATCAGCGAAATGTAACGCAAAAAGAAAACGATGCATAGATGCGTTTACATTCTCTGCCAAAGCAAAATATTGTTTGACAAGGTCGACTAATTTACAAGAGAGAACTGCTTTGAACGAACATTTCAGTGGGTATCACAGCTTGCTAATACTACACAAGCGCACGGTAGATATCACAGTCGATTTCACTTAAGATCAAAAGGCATGAATTAACAAGATGGAAGTTGAAAAAGCTCCCTAGACTCTAGAGACCAAAATTGTGATACTCGGAAAGTTGTTCTGCTCCTAGAGATTTGCTACTTCAGAATGTTATCCCTCAACAAATACATTCGCATGCATCAGTGGAATCTCAATGCGATCTCAAGTCCTGAATATAACTACTAACTCGCTGGGCACCAAGAAACAAGGCGTCAACAACGAGAAAGACTCCAACCTGTGCAAGAAGATTGAAACATGTTACCAGTCTTTAAAGGGGTGGTTCAAAAGTAAGCCATTTTAACCCAAGAAGATATTAAAAAGATAATTACCAGACGCGCAGAGTACATTAATCGGTAACCCCAACCTTCCTTGGTAGCTTGAAATCTTTGTTGATCGGTCCAACTGAAAAAAAGAGATCCAGATAATAAACTAACGTGCTAATAAAACTGTATCAAGTCAACTACCTTTTCCTTTTACAAACAGAACGAGTAATTCAAAATGTTTTCGGCTGAAAAAACGGAAGTGAAAGTGTAACGCTGATTCACTACTAATGTTGCATGATGCAAGTCTAAAGAAAAAACTGCACGGGGGTTGGGGTGGTTACCCAAGAAATTCTGAAACCCCACCGATACCAGCAAACTTAATTGGCAGGGGACCTTCTATGACAAGATCCTGCACCAAATAAATTCAGAATAACAGGGTTGAAAAATTAGAATGGATGAAACTGTAGTATGCAAGTTTAAATTCGAGAGCTACATGGGAAAAAACAAAACACCTCCTCGTCTGCAGATTCTAGACCCCCTTGAACCCAGAAAAGGTTTTTGTATCCTGCATTGTACAGCAGTTCACAAGCAGCAAGAGATCTGCCCAAAATTTAAAGTTTGTTTAACAAAGAAATGGGATACAACTCTAAATTTTCTATGGTCGTTGACCTTAAGGTTGAGTTGAGGTTGTTTTGATCTATTTTCCAAAGTTGAATTCATATTTTTCGTCTCTGCATGGTTCAAATGACTACAAAAGTACCAGGTAAGACTTCAAGTGAAAAATGCTCGAGTTCTTTATTCAAACTGAAAAATAAACTAGTTTTAAAATGTTAAAAGGGCACTCAAAATTATCGTCAGGAAAAGTAACAGTGAAATGCAGCCTACGACCTGATCAAGAAATGGCTAGAGTAAAGGACCTACATAACCAAGAAACTTTTATAATAACACCTCTGTCGCAGTTGATGGAATGACATGTCACAACTTAAACATCCCCATCATGTTTGTGATGTAAAGTCTTAGAATTTACAAACATGATATCCATACATTGCGGTTGGAAATTATCTGCTTTCTTAGTTACTTCAATCCAATTGGGTTGATTTCAAATGTAATTGGATATTTGAGAACATCAAATGTACCCATCAGTTTCAATGCAATTTGTAGTCACATTGGCCGTTTCCAAACAATATGAAGATAAAACTAAAAATCAATTAGTTGAACAAAAAAGCTCACCTCAATCCCTTTTGACAAGCCACTATAAGATCTGTATCTTTCGGGAACTTCTCCTCAACCTTTGGCAAGAACTGGCTGTTGGCAAAAGGAAAGAAAAAATTAAGATGCAATTCTTTACATGTTAAAATAAACCGCGTAAATTCTATGATTCCTCACTAACCTATCGAAAGACAATATAGGAATACCACTCCACCAGCCCCCCTACAAAATAGTCGTGTCTAATTAAGACGACAATGAAAAAACAGGCGTAAGAAAGCTAAAAACTTAGATAATCAGTACAAAAGAATGACACAAGTAAGATTGGCTACTAAATTATATGTCATGAACTCATTACTGAATGACTACTTAATTAGCTATTCATTAAACTTATTGCAAAAAAGTGTAACAATTTTAGTAGAAATCTTGAATGATACCCATCATAAAACTTGTGACCTTCCGAGAAATTGTGCCTGGATCCATTCTGTTATCAACTTCGAATATGGGAATCCAGGTTGAGCCTTTAACCCATGCCTATAGATCAGGGGAAGCCAATAAGAAAACTGGCAACTAAAAGTAATATAAACCTCAGTAAAGTATGCTTCAATGGAAAGATACAAAAGAATAAAAGATAAAATTTTTGGATTATTCTCACATGTACCCCTGAACTTTGAATTAGTTCCACTTAACGCCCCTTATTAGAATTTTTGTTAAGTACACACCGGAAAACTGGGGTATCTTTTTATATTTGTTTTTAACATAAATTCCAACTAAATGAGAATAACTCCTCTCTTTTTAACAGAAATTCTATAATGAGACTAATTTCGTAAAGTGGGAGTTTTTAAAGTTTAGGAAGCAAAACAAGAATGCCCCCGAAAATTTGAGGGCACAAGTGAGATTGATCCTAAAATTTTTCACTAAAACAACACACTATATCTCCTCTTTAGCAAAATGACAACAATGTCTGAATACAGCTACTAAAATGATAATAGTGACAAAACTAAACTAATTAAATTCCTTGATATCTAGCAAATTTGTAATAAAACAAAATAATTCATTCAAAGAAAGATATAGAGAGTAAATTTTCCACCTTTTTGCGTTCTGTGGAAGGACGAACATCAAGTAAAGCTTTGTTAGAAAGTTGAATTGCATACCCAGCTTCCCTTGGTGTCAGTACTTTAACCTTTTCATCTCTAACCTACACAAAATCAGTCCAAATTAGAAGCTTTAATTCAAAAGAACTAAAATTATTCGCAACCCATTAACGCAATTGAGGTAAAAAGTTCAGTTCACAGGAGAAAATAATGCAAAAATACCAAAGCTTCCCATCTCTTCTTAGCAGCAGCCAGATCCTTGGTTTGTTTCAGCTCGTAATCTTCATCATCAGCTTGCATTCGAATGGAAACCCCTCGCTGAACACAATAAAGAACAACCCAACTTAACAAACAACTATTTAAAATAATATTCATAGAAAACCCAGAAAAGACATCACACCCAAGAACCAAAAACGAGGATAAAAATCCTTCATTTTTTGTACAGAAAAGAATGAAAACCAAAACCCAGAAATTAGAATCTGAGGAAAGAGGAGAATTTGCATACGAAATGGAGTTTGGAAGAGCGAGACAGAGAAGAAGGAAGCTCCGAGGTGGTTCTGAAATGAGATGCTTTAGAGAGGAAGTGAGAGGTTCTTTGTCTGTGAAGAGTAGAACGAGAATGTGAAAGACTGTTCAGAGAAGGAAGTCCAAGAGCCTCCATTGGTGCACCTCTGAGTCTGAGGCAAGTTCTGTTCTCTGTGTCAACTGTGAATTGTTTCGAGGGAACAAAATAAGTTTTACTTTTAAAAATAAAATGAAATAAAAGCTTATCCAGAAAATCCCCGTCTGTTCTGAAAACAGAAGTAACTTATGTTCGGATGACCTATCCATATTCAAAAATTAGAAAATTTTTGCAAAGAAATATTTGTTTTAATTTGTTTTTATTTTTTTATTTTGAAAAAGAAAATCTCATTTTTAACTTATTTTATACAGTATTTTAAAAAAAATGAATTTTTTTAAAAAAATTTCACAACGTATAATTTTTAATATCATTTTTTCTCATTTCAAATAATTTTTTGTTTTCAAGAAGAAAATCTTTTACACATCCAAACACAATCATATTCTCAAAATAAAAAATGCTTTTCATTTAAAATTAAAAAAAAATTCTTTTTGAAAATGAACACTTCATCCAAATGGAGCCGTAATTGGCTAAAGTCTCGAAACTCTTTTAACAGGTGATGATTAACGATTTAATTTTAGGGCTCATTTGGAGACATCTGAAGATGGTTTTTTAGAGATTGGGTTGGAAATGTATGTTTGGAGAAAAAACTTTTGAAAAAATTTCGGTATATAAAAAATAGTGTAAAAATTTGATATGTGTTTGGAAAAAATTTTGCAACATGGATCTTGTTATTCGTCTCGTCATTATGAGCATTGGCATAAAAATCATTTCTTTTTTATTTGAAATGAAGAAGTTATGGACTTTTAAAGTTTGAGTTTTTTGAAAATTGAAGAGAAAGAGAGATAAAGTTTAATGTAAAGTTAGGATTTTAAAATCCAAATGGTATTTTTCCATCTGGAGATAGCGCCCCAAACAGGCTATTATTCTTTAAATTTTGACTAAAGAATTCATGAACTCTTTATATATCAGCAATTTTATGATCCATTTGGAAGAACCATCTTAATTGTAATATTTAAATGAAAATATTCATATGAAAACTTTTAAATTATCAATCTGAATTGACATTTGAATGTTAACATTTAGTGCAACATATTAAAAAAATAAAAAAGTATTTTGAATTGATGCCTCATGTTAAAATGGACATCCAAATATTCTATTTCAGAAGTGCAAAATTTAAACATATATTTGAATGGATCATTAAAATAGAGTGACACAAATTGAAGCAAACGATTGCTTAAACAGAAGATTAGTTCTTTCTGTCCATTTTTGTCAAAATCCTCACATATTGGAGCACATGACCCGTCATGTGTCACTTTTTACAATACCAAAATGTCCTCATATACAAAACGTCCTCATATAAAAAATGTCCTCAAATTTTTGTGATACCGCTGATTAGGTCTTTGATCTGTTTGGTTTTTTGGTTTTTCTCTTTTTTCAGGTCTGGGTAAGAGAATTTTGGGAAGAGATCCGCAGCAAGCCCCACCACCACCCTAGCTTGCCGAGCCCACCCTCAGCCACCCATATCCCTCCCTTGACCTCAGCCCCTTCGCCAAGCCCATGCCTCTGCGAAAGCACCCCATCGCCATGCAAAACCCACTCCCCACGAGGTCGTGTAATCCCCCGCCGCCGCCGCCCAGGCCTTCTTTTCCCAGCGACCGTGGGATCGGTTGTAATTTGTACTGTTGTACTATTGTTGCTTCAACTTGTTGCAATTTTTGTAATTTTCAAATTTTGTAACTTTTTTTGTTGATGTATATTTATGCAAGTTTTTTATGATACGGTATGCTTACTAACAGTGTTCGTTACCTAAAAAGTATGTAAAACAAATAGGTTTTTTTTTTAACTCTCACTACTACAAAAACTGTCATCTATAACAGGCGAAAAACGCTATGGTTACAAATTATAGCGGATAGATAAACGCTATAACAGGCCACGTTATAAAAGATCTGCACCTATCATAGCATTTTTCTGATGCTATTAAATCGCTATAATATAATTTTTTAATAGCATTTATTTGGTGCTATTCTAGGTTTTTTAAAGCATTTTAGTTGTGTAATGAAAAGGCCTTTATTTATTTTATTTTAATATAATAGCATTTTTAAAACACTACATATTTATTTTTATCTGGTTCAAAATTTGCAGTCAAACCATAAGTATTTTTTCTTTCCTTATTGGAATATGTTTGATAGTTAATTAATAATTAACTACATTTGTATGGATAATAGATACATTTCATAAATGTTTTTTCATTGCTCTACTAGTATTTAATTTGATTGAATACTTCAAGTACACAAACATCTGTACATTCATTCCCTAATCTAACAACATAAAAACAATGTTAAAATAATGAAGGGAAAGGCATAGATTAAGTACAATAGCTTCACCAACGGCCATGGATACAGGTTCACCAGTTTTCTTCATATGTGCCTTGGTCCAAACAGCAACTCTACATGGACATTTTTTGTTTGCGCTAGCTTTACTCTATAAGAAAAAAAATGCGTCAAAAATCATACATTTTAACATTGCTTTTTATTTTCTACTTTTTTATTTTCTCCTTTAATTCTTATCGAGTATTCTTTTAAGTCTGCAGCATTGAAACATTGCAGTTTTTAAAGGTTTTAAGCTACCAAATAGAAGAAAAAAATTAAGAGAACCAAAAAAAAAAAAAAACAAAGAAAGAAAGAAAAAAAAAACAGAGCACCATCTAACAATATAAAGATGAAATGAAAATAATTATATATCAATTTCATACCTGAACAGATTTCCACAAAACCTGGATCATCCCTTTGGTAACCTTCCTCCAATCAGCAATTAAACTAAAATGCCTTCAGAATCCTCTCTCACAAATTGAACTCCATCTATACTATCCATGTTAACTTCGGGTCTTAGATTATCTGGAGATATTGAAGTTGCATCTTCACGTTTTCCAGCTCATGGAAGCCTCTTGGTGGTGCTTTTAACGTTACATACCAATTGGAAGAATCATGCTCTCTCGAGTAGAATACTTGTTTGGCTTGTGATGCTAATATGAAAGGGTCCCTTACAAATTGATTTTGACCATGATGTAGGTTAACTAGCGTAAAGCCATCTTCAACTTTAACACCATTAGGAACGCTAGCCCAATCACATTTGAACACCGCAATTTGAAATGCATGATAATCCAACAAATATATATCTTGCAACACCCCATAGTATGCAACTACATCAGCCACTTGTGCAAAATCTTTTGCACTTGATCTGCACATGGTTGTGGCTTCTATATAAACTCCACTGTTTTGTCCTGTCTTCTCAGCCTCCTTCTTGTGGAACCGTTGACCATTGATGATATATCCATTATAAGACATTGCATAGGTCTTAGGACCATGTGCAAGAAATCTCAAAGTTTCTGAGCCATCTTTACAAAATTCCATGCTCCTTCTATATACTCCTTAGTAGCTCTGTAATTGTTATAACAACATCACATTATCTAGCTAAAGAGTTCTCCTATAAGAACATGTTATTGCATATTTTACATTAATTTATTTACCTGTTAAGCCGTAGCCAATCTCTATCCATCGACATAGGAATTTCCTGTTACAAGCAAGGCATTGAATAAGTTTTCGTACTTATAAATGAGAAATATATCACAGCAAATCGAAGAATCTGAGCCATTAACAATATTCTTACAGTTTTATATATCCATCCAAAAAAGCTAAACAACAAAAAATCTAAACCAAACTGACCTCCATCCTCCATTGCTTCATTATCATATCTTTTTCCTTGGAAATTAGAGAGAGAGAGAGAGAGAAAATCTAAACCAAACTGACCTCAACTTTATAGTAGTGCACAAAGTATTCTCGTTTTCATTTAAAAAAAAAAAAAAAAAAAACTCATTCTGAAAACACCCAAACAAACACAGAGGAAGAAACAAAAATGGACAGAGAAACAAAAACAGAGGAGACTATTGAAATCACATTTGATCGAGACAACAATTTATTGCTGTTTAAAAATACAACAGAAAAAAACACACAAAAGCAAAATTCCTAAAAATTAAAATCTTTAAACCATACCCTAAAAGGAACTATATCATCTCCACATAAGCAAAACACACAATAGAATACACAGGACTAATTGTTCTTTTTCTTTATTTATATATACCGATATATATAAACAAACTAGCACCGAAAACAACAAAGGAACAAACAAACTGTAGACTTTCAACATAAATCAAAGATGCAATTCATTATTTTTTTTTCTTTTTAAATGAGGGAGGAAATAAATGAGAGAAAGAAATAAAGGGGATTACAGAGGGTCAGATTGATTAGAGTCAAAATATACAAATGCAGCTATTTGCCCACCTTCAATTTTCACGAATTTGGGACTAAACTCTGAAAAGCCAAATTCAAAGACAGAAAGAAACTGTGAAAGATAGAAAAAAAAAATAGCAATATAAAGAAAATACACTCACCGAACACAATCAATCAAGAGAATGAAGCGAATTTTCAGGCCAAAGCAAAATCCAAAGAAGTTGGTGGCCTTCTAGTTCAAACCCTAGATTATTTGAGAGAGTAAATTTGAGGAAGGGTGGGAGACGTAACCATGAAAGATTTTGGGGAAATGTTTGGATTCATCATAAAGATTTTGAGCGAAACTCTTGGGGTTTGACGGATATCTTCTGAGTCTCGTTGAGCGGCCATTGTTTGAGGATCTTTCGCTGAAGTTAATTTTTGGAGGTTTGAAAAAACAGAGAGAGAGAGAGAGAGATAAAGTGTATTTGGAGGGGAATGTGGCCGCGCACTTTTTTAGACCAAAACTCAAAGTACTCCACTTTCTAAATTAATATTGGGCCCACATGAGTTATGGTCTTTGGAAACCGCTATCAATTACCGCTATCAATGACCACATTTGTTGTAGTGTCTTACATTTCAATAACATATCGGAGATTTTTACATGTCATACGTAGAATTCACAAAATGTTTTTGATAATTCTTGAATAATATTGTAATACACATTTATTTTTCATGTTATTTATTTTTTTAAAACAAAACTTAAAATACTCCACTAAAATGGAAGGATAGCTCCACCACTGCATCTTACCGCTGAAGCGCAACCCTATCGAGCCTATCCCTTTGCCGTGCAAGCCAAGCTCCGTGGAGCCTGTCCCTCCGTCACCTCGATTGTCAAGCTCCCTCCCCTGATCATAGCTTGATTTAAAATAAAAATAAAAATAAAAAAGAAAAGAAAAGAAAAAAGAACAAGCTCAAAGGGACTTTGGGTGTTTGTTTTTGTTTCTTTCCTTTAATTCTTTAAAAAAAAAAAAACGTATTAATATTTTAATATTTGTTTTTGAAGAAATATTAACTTACTTAATGCCCCTGATAAATTAGTCACGTGAAACACTTATTTAGTTCGTAAATTAATAATGCCAGTAGGGAGGTATATTTGAATAAATGCACGACCTTCCATATAGTTCAAAAGCACATGAATGAGACGATAATTTAATTTGTTAATTAATAAGACTATATTTGTTGTAGTTTGGAAGAGTAATTCCATCCAAAATTGAATAGAAATTAACTTAAAGAATGGGTCTCCTTTTAACAATTTTTACGTTTAAGAAATTACCAGATTGTGTGCATATTAATAGTAACAAGTACTACTATATAGCTGGTGGAAAGTAATTTTTAATCTTTTTTTTCTTTGGTACAAAAACTTTTAATCTGTTCCAATAAAATTATGCCGGTTTAGTACTCTTCGGGACCTTATCAATTAGATAAATAGGTCAAAATTGGATTCCCTGTCCCTAAAAATTTCGATAATACTCATACTTTTTGAACAGTGCCTTCTAGGAGTGCAACAGGTGGGACGGGGATGGAAATTGTTTTTCCATCTCATTCAGATACAAGGGTCCGTCCCTGTTAGAAATATTATCATCTCTAGTACCGTACTCTATCTCTTATTTCAACTTCCTTCACATTTTCTCAGAAAAAAAAAAAAAAACAAAACAAACAAACAAACGTCCTCCACGTTCTGAGAAAAATAAAAGATAAAAATAAAAACTTCATTCACGAAAATTCCCACCCGTTCGTGAAATTCGAGTTATAAGTTTTCAATAAGTATAGCATTTTCATCTTTTATATCTGGCAGGGAAATATAATTGGAGTAATGTCTTCCTATTGATATCATGCATTGTTAATTAATGTTGATGAGTTCTTAAAATTTTAAACGTTTTTCTTTTTCCGTTTCCACAAAAATAAAAAATAAAAATAAAAGGAAATTTAGTGACGACATCATAACCATGCATGAGATAGACACTATATATATATATATATATATATGTTGTGGGTTATATTCTTGACGTGAGATTTTTTTTGTCCTTTGAATTTGATATAGGAGTTTCGAATTTTTATATTTTATATGATACATAAACATGTTTATTTATTTATTTAAGGCATTAATGTGGTATATATCGACCTTGTCAATACTTGCAAATTTTGGATAATATCCTAATAAGTAGCTTATTTCCTTGATACAGATAAATAAGTGTGAATTGGGTTTTGAGTGCATCACTAATTAGAAGTGTGAATGGTCCATATGGAAATACAATTATTAATTGCTCACCTCGTTAACTGAGAGAATTGATTGATGTGTGTGATCATCTCTAGTCTAGTCAACGCCGCAATTTGAATAATTATAACATGAGGAATTCCCCCACCCCCACTGGCGAATGCTTAAGAAAATTACAGGAGATGATATTAGAGTCGTAGGATAATCTCAGAGTCTTGATGGCTTCACATTATATTCTCTTATTATATATTTCGATTAACATGGGAGTAACTATAATTCAAATTATATAAGGACTTTTTCATTCTTTCTTTTCTTTTTTTTTTTTTTTTGGGTCAATTTGATTGAAGTCTTCGTAGAGGGGCTAGCTAGGTGAGATAGTTGGGAGTGTCATAACTCTCCATATTTCTGTGTATTTTAATTAACTAGTATTGCTTGGCTTTATTTGTTTTGGACAATCTAAGCATGTGTTTGGATCTAAAGTCCAATTCAATCTAAATCCAAAAATTCAATTTATTTTAGTATTTTTCTAAAAAGTCAACCTCAGTTTTTCTAGTAACTGTTTTTGTAACTCAAATTTCAAAAGTTCATAACTATACATACACAAGTCCAAATGGGATGACTTTTTTTTTTATTTTTTAAATTACATAGAATTTCAAAACGAACGAAACAAACGCCATAGTGATATTTTTTTCCAGATACATTTCAAGTTTTTACACTTTTTAGTTTTGACAGTTCAAATGCCTCACCAAACCCACATTCAATTTAACTCAATTTTAACTTAAAAAATTCAGTTTCAACCCATGCACTAAACACATGCTAAGGCATGTGTCCATATCCTATCTAATAGCGTCATTGACCTTTCTACTTTTGAACATATTGTTCGCGGAAATCAGATACTCTGAAACCATGGTTTGTACACTCAATGATCATATTGGAATCAGTATTGATTTAGTTTTTTTTTTTTTTTTTTAACTAAAGGATCTAGTTGGAGTTTAGTTTTCTATATTTTGATGTAATTAATTGACTTATAAAGCATGGTTTGTCATGATTTAATTGGACTTTTTTTTAGGGTTAATGATTTAGTTGGAATCCAGTTTGCTATAATATTATATGCTTTTTGAACAATAGTTTGTCGTATGATTCAATTTGAATTTTTTTAGGGTTACTGATGATTTAGTTGGAATTTAGTTTGAGATTGTATTAAGTCGGGTGTATGGAGTCTATTAATTAATTACCTTGACGAAGAGTTATCAAGTTGGTCGACCTCCATGATAAGGTGCATCATGGAGATCGAAAGGGGGCGGACTCCAAATCCAAATTTAGTAAAGATATTTTGGAAATTTCACATTTGTTTTTCAAATTATATTAAAAAGAAAGAAACAGTTTGTTTATTTATTTCTTTCATGTGATTTTGTTGCTCTAGTTGGTAAAGACGTGCTAGAACCTCTAACAATAATTACTAATTGCCTTGCTAAATTTCATCAAATAAACGTGCATAATACACATCGCGTGCGACTCTGCACAAGATTAATTTTCATCCATTAATATTCCTCAAAATATCCCTTAAAATCAGAAGCAAATCAATTGTTTGTGTGTTTGTGGATATATACGGATCTTTGTATACGCATATGGTGATATTTGAAGTTGCAAGTTGAACATACCATTCCCCTTCAGATATATATCTGTCAAAAATTCGACAAATACAAATTTATTTTATCCATATCTTAACTGGATCCAGCTTTTTTTCACGTCTCGTTCTTCTTTTACTTTTTGAGTTGTGGGCCATTCACTGATTGCCAATTGGGTCTGTCTATTTCTCCATACTGACGTTTGCTCTTGGTTTTGCTCTTCATAGATAAGATCGTCATTAACAAGTTGCTATTGTTGTATTTACTCTTAAATTTATAAGAAAATTTCTGAGTTCCTAACGTTTATGGAAAAGATGGTAAAACTATGTTGATATTTAATATTATTTGTTGTGTAAATTTAATTACAAAGCTGATTATAAGAGTGTGTGAACATATTAATAGCCTTAAATATAAAATATAAAATGCAAGAGTCACTGAGTAATTAACAAATAACTTGTTTTCACTTTGAATTACCGGTTTCATCAAAATTAAACGTTTTAGCAAACCAAGATAGTGTCGATTAAATGAAAGTTTTGGTAAAAAATAGATTCTCAAAATTTTAATACAAATTAGGTACATCGAGATTTTTATGAAATTGATATTTTCGTCTATAATGTCGGATCTTGTTATATATCCAATGAACGTTTGGTAAACCGTACGCATTTCTGATTTCGTTAGGCTTATGAATCTCAATGAGAGAGAACAAAAGGGAAGGTAGATAAGAAAAAAGAACAGTGAGTGCCTAAGAGATAGAGAAGAAAAAAGGGTAGCTAGCAAGAGTCGAAGGGTAAAAATGTATAGAGTAAACTTAAAAGAAGTAAAATGTAGGGCAAACTTTGGAACTTTATTAAATAAATATGATATGAAATTGTAGCTAGCTCTACTCCCATCCCCCCGTCTCTTCTTCTTATTCTTCTTAACGAAACCCTGGGGCCTAAAACTTTCTGCCGCCATCATCGTCATTCTCCTTCTTCATATATAGCCTTCGTCCAAGCAGAGCCACCAACTGAAAAAGTAGTTTGATTGCACGGTTTCTATCGATTGGTCCTTGATTTCTAGAAATTAGGGAAAAAAAATCGATAGTGCTGATCAATGACAGAACCAACAAAAATATTTGGTTACTGATTGATGAACACTCCTAGTACTCCAAATGGAAGTTTCGTAGTGCATGACACCAGTATTGTGAAGATCTCAATGAAGTTGTGATCTTTCTTGTTTCCCAGTTTGAAGTAGATAAATAGATATATTATCTTTAAAGGGGTTATAACTATGGTGATCATGAGCTTCACTTGAGGGAATTATTAGTAGTATGCGAATAGAAATATTAACTGGATAGAAAATGGATTAGAGATTTAGGAGTACTTAAAAATACACTTCTTTTAAAATGGAACCCTAACATTGAATACGATTAAAAAAGAAAAAAGGTTACTGTCAAGTTCCTTTCCTTAATTTTTTGCTACTAATTTTTAACTCTATGTGTCATGTTGCATATATACCATGATAACAACTTTTACCCATATGAAAAACGAAAACTCCAAAACCAAACAAATTAAAGTGCTTCCGCAAGTGGTATGAATTCATATTATGAATTTCGCACGTGATTGGGCGCTTCATTAATTTGAGGAACAAGTCAGAACTTTTGATCCCACCATTTTGGCTTCATTCGAACAATAATGACAACAACAGTTGACGGGGAAACCCACCACGTGAATTAATCTGTTTGTGTGTACATATAATTGGGAAATACTATACAAGAGCATCTTGATACGTCACTATATTTAATGAGACAAATGGATAAATATCTATTTTAAAGAAAATTTTTAATAAATATCCGACGTTTTCTAAAATTAACAAAATTAAAGGATTTGTAAAATTAACAAAATTATCATTTTGTTAAATGATCAATTAACCAATATTAATATATATTTTTTTATCGATTTATGTTAATGTTAATATGGTCAAGCAAATTTTGATGTTTTGTAAATAAGGATTTAAAAACTGGCTACTTATTTAATTTTTTCATATAAAATTTTAGCATTTTAGATTGGAAAAAAAATTCTCTAATAGAATACTATTTTGAGATTGAATTTAACAGATGTTCAGCTACTTTAGATTAATATTTGTTTATAAGACCCCAAATTTAAAAAAGAAAACTAAAAAAAAAAAATGTATGGTGGGGTTGAAACCGTGTGAAGAAATGAAAAGTGTTCTATAAATACATTCATATATCACAAGCAAGAGCTACTACAAATAAGAAGCCGACCACTAAGTGTCTTTACTTCCATATTCTCAAGAAAATTTAAGAAAATTCACAATGATTTCTCTTATTCCCATTATTCAATTCATGTTCCTTTTCCTTTCTCTCATTCTCTTTTTCTCAACATATCTGTTCTTCAGAAAGAAAAAGATATTCATCAGAAAAGTTCAAGACAAAAAATACCCTCCTGGTCCCAAGAAGCTACCTCTTATAGGAAATCTTCACCAGATGGGAAACTTATTGCCCCATCAATCTTTCCAACAACTTTCCGAAAAATACGGACCAATCATGTTCTTACAGCTCGGCTCGATACAAACCCTAGTCGTATCCTCTGCCGATTTGGCCAAAGAGATTTTCAAAACTCATGATGTCATCTTCTCCGGCAGACCGGTTTTATACGCCGCGAAGAAGTTCAGTTACAACTGCGCCTCCGTTTCTTTCACCCCTTACGGCGACCACTGGCGCGAGATTCGAAAGATCATGATCATGGAGCTTCTCAGTGCAAAGAGGGTCCAAACTTTCTTAGCTATTAGAGATGAGGAGGTTGGTGTTCTTCTCCAAACCATTGCTCGTTCTTCGCGATCTAGATCGTCGGTTAATCTCAGCGATCTCCTGATTTCGTTGGCGAATAACATCGTTTTCCGTGTGGCTTTCGGGAAGAAGTTCGAAAACGGGGAGAGTAGGTTTAGTGAGATGCTTCATGAGACGCAGGATTTGCTTGGACGTTTCTGCATGGCAGATTTTTTCCCATGGCTAAGTTGGCTCAATAAATGGAATGGTCTTGAAATGAGGGTAGAGAAGTGTTTTAAGGAATTGGACAACTTATATGACAAAGTGATTGAAGAGCATCTTGACCCTAAAAGGCCTAATAAGGCTGAACATGAAGATGTCGTTGATGTTTTGCTTCAAGTTCAGAAGGATCCAAGCCAAGCCATAGCTCTCAACAATGATCAAATCAAGGGTGTTCTCACCGTACGTATCCCCATTTTGATCCTTTTTACTTTTGCACTTTCCAATACAACTATATATTATACATAATACCGAGTGATATTTGTAAAATGGGTTGTCCTCGTTTAGTTTTCTTTATAGCTGGACACATTTTTTTAAGGTTATATATCATTGAAGTTAGAAGGAAAAAAAAAACACATAAAAATTAAGAGATTGTTAACTTTTTGGTAATGAATTATTATAACAGTTGAAAATGGACGTAAAACTCTAACATTGATGGTGAAATTTATTTTGTAGATTTCATGTATTCTTATTTGTTTGTTTGCTTTTGTAATTTTATTGCTGTCGATATTTTAAATTAAGGTGTCTAATAATTCACAGTTTTATTTTGATGACAAAGTATAATGTTTTTTGAGAAAGTAAAATTTGTGCTTTCTATTAGAATTATCCTATATTATTGAGTCACATTTATAAAATCGGTTATTCTAATATTCTTTATATATGGGGATGCCTTTTTTTAAAGTTATTGAAAAGGTTAAAAAAAAAAAAAGAAAAGATTAAGGGCTTTGCGGCTTTCTCTTTTAAGCTTCTTGATCACATAGTGAATTACTACAGGAAATTAAAAATGGGCATAAGAACCACTTTATAAATTTAGCGTATTCTAATATATTTATTTGCTTCTGCAATCATATTGCGTTCGGTCTTATAAATCAAGGCGTCTAATTTACACAAAACCTCACATAGTTTTATGTCGATGACAAAGTAGAAGTGAAATTTATAATTTTTTTTTAGAGAGTAAAGTAATTTATCTTTCTTTGAAAATACACAGGACATATTCATTGCAGGGAGTGATACAAGTGCAGCCGCACTAGAATGGATAATGGGAGAGCTGATTAAGAATCCTTCAGTCATGAAGAAAGCACAAGAAGAGGTGAGAGAAGTAGCCAAGGGAAAAGGAAAGGTGCTAGAAAAAGATCTCTCCAAACTCAACTACTTGAAATTGGTAATAAAAGAAGGATTGAGACTTCACCCGCCGGTCCCATTACTAGTTCCAAGAGAAACCACACAAAGTTGCATAATTGACGGTTGGCTAGTACCATCAAAGTCTAGGGTGTTTGTCAATGCGAAAGCGATCGGTAGGGACCCGAAATCCTGGGAGGATCCGAATGAGTTTCGACCCGAGAGGTTCTTGGATAGCTCGGTGGATCTCAAAGGGCAACATTTCGAGTTCTTGCCGTTTGGCGCCGGAAGGCGGGGCTGTCCCGGGATCAACTTCGCAATGTTGCTGATTGAGCTTGCGCTTGCCAATCTCTTGTGCCGTTTTGATTGGGAGCTTCCTCATGGACTGAAGAGAGAAGATTTAGATATGGAAGAAGCGTTTGGGCTTACCATGCACAAGAGAATTCCTCTATGCTTAGATGCTACTATTGTAGATCAATGAGTAGTGTACTAACTAGAAAATGTTGCACATTTCTCTATTTCTCTAGAAGCATGTACAAGTTTAAGGCAGAAAAAAAAAAGCCATAAATTAAAGGATTAATCTAGAAACAAAGCTAATAGACTTATATATATAAATATATGGCCGGTTAAGCTAATTAAGGCTAGCTCAATTGGTGTTTGAAGAATGTGTACGTTGTTCTGGTTCAAATTCCAGGAGATGATATACATATATATATATATATATATATATATTGCATGTGATAACAGAGAATTCTGTAAAATATTGTACTAAATAGATAAGGCATTCATGTACGAACACTGAAATAAGAGATCATCAAGTACTATTTGTTCTCTAACTATCACGTTATTAGCTAGCTTCTACCAAATCCTACATAATTAAATGAACAATATTAAAAAATATCAGTGATGTTAAATATCACTCATTAATAGATAATGAACTTCACAATTACATATGGTTCACTTCTCTATTAGTGTGCTGTTTAACATCACCTATATTCTAAAGTATTTTTCTAATTAAATACATTCAAAAATTCATCATAAAATCTACAGATTTTCCCAAAATATATCGGATTTTGAAATAAAGAACGCAAGATATTCTTGTTCCTAAAAGTGATACTATTGTCATTTTGATTAATCATTTGTTACTGTACTATTTAAGACTAAAAAGTTCAAAGAATAAACGGTGCTCTCTCATATTGGTATTTTTTACAATTAGATGTGGAAACGAATATTACACTATTACAAAATGTGGATTCCATGACGGAACTTTCACGATTGTTTTTTTTTTTTTTTAAATGATCGTGGAAAGTACGTCAAAAACACAGGGCAAAACTAGATTTCTGAAAACGATTGTGGAAGCCGAAGCTAGCAAGACGGTTTTCACAAATAGTCGTGGAAACGTCGGATTACACGACCGTTTCCAAAACTGTTGTGGAAGCTTCGGATACCACGACCGTTTTTAAAAAACGGTCGTGGAAACTTCATAAGTGGTGAAAAATTATCCCTCCATAAGTCAGAATAATTGGGATAGATTCATTACATATCGACGTTCGCCTAAATTCAAAAAACTATCACAACAGGGATGTGAGTTAAGAAAGAGAAGTAAATACCGATCAATGAGATGTCGAGACGGATATAGAAAACGTAATTAAGAACTCGTATGTGAATAACTCGGTTTGGTTTTTTCACAGTATATAAACCAATTATTTTTACTTTTATGTTTATTAACGGTAATTAATAAACTATAGTTTGAGGCAACGGGAGAGAGAATGGCAAGTGAGACATAATTTGTGGCTGGACATGCACGTCAAACCTAGTGGAGAGTATAAGAATCCATCATTTAGGATTGTTGCCGATATGATTGTAAGTACAAAACTTTGTTATTTGCTAATTAGTCTTATTTATACATCCTTATTTACGAGTTCATAACATATTTTCTAATTCTTACAGGGGGATTATAGTTTACAGCTGACACAAGGGAGTTTCGACTCTATTGGGACTGATGACATATTGACCAAGTCATTAGGCAATGACGAACATTCGGGACGTACCCGTGGTCACTCTAAGTTTGTCAGGCAGTCTCAGTACTTCAACATTATGCCAAGTTTAAAGGATAATACTTAAGTATTGGTAGTGAAACACCAACTTGCTGCGTTAGAAAAAAATGTACATAAATTTTGTGCAAAGTATGGTATTGACCGAGAAACTATGGATGAGGAGAATACCGCACCAACTGTTGATCAACACAATAGCTTCAAAAGGCTAGTTGTACCCTTAATGAAAAAGAACCTGGGGTGTCAAATCATCAACCTACGCCGAACGCAAGTAAGGAATGCCAGCTTTTTCTTGATTATTCAATTAATGGTGGAGATGTGCTTATTGCAATTGGAAAGGCGTACATGGAGTGTGTTCCAACCGATACAGTCTATGGGATTCCTTTCGGTGAGGAGAACGTGCGAGTGACAATTACAGTCCCGAAACTAAAACATGCACTCCTATCTATTCCAACAAACGAAGCAATAATTGTGGAAGAAGCTGTCGATGGGTTTGTTGCTTGGCCGAAAAGATTAATCATCATTAATACGAGTCTGAGCTAGGCAAGTCGAGGTCCTAGTCACGTTCCTGACCAAGTAGTTGAGGGAAACAAATGCATCAAAAAGAGAGCAGGGAAAAAAAAATTACAATCACAACCGGAGGTATAACAACAAAATGCGCAACAACAACTACCTTCGTTCGACTTTAGTGAAATTTCCTTCAACTTGAGACCGTTGGCTTATTATGCATAATGTTCCATGCGTGATGGCTTGCAAATAGAGTGCTCAACACAACCGGCCATCAGTGGCAATGACTTACCTCTCTATCTTGGGTTTGAAGATGTCTACCATTTCATTACATTTCAAGAAATTAGCGTAAACAGTATAATGGTATGCATCAGGTAATAGATATATCCTTAAACAATACTTATTTTTCCTTGTTAATCCTATGTTGTTTTAAGTAACAAGTTTGACTAATTATTTTACAGCTATTTAGTAGAATGTTGTGCCAAAGAAGGCGTTGATCAACGGTTCAGGTTTATTTCTCCAACTCTTGTCTCACCAATTAAACAGAAAGTAGATTCGGAAGTCTACCGTAGATAGAGAGCCAACAATATTTTATGACACTTAACTAACGCACCGAAAGAAAAGTTGTTTCTCATGTCATATAACAGCGGGAAACATTGAATCTTAACAATTATTGATCCATGGGATAACTCGATCATGCATTTTAATCCTTTTGGAAACAAACGAGGTGATGATTTTGAAGACCTAATTAAGTTGTAAGCATATATTTTATGTTCCAAATTGTGATTTGACATTACATTATTCTTGTTTTAATTGTTTTGAACTTTGTTAAATTGTTAGGGCGCTTAAAGACTGGAAGATTTTAGAGAGAAAAGGAGTAAGAAAGCGATGCAATTATGAAACATTGATCGATTCTCCTCAATGTCCTCTACAAGAAGGTCATGTTAAATGCTGTTTTTTTGTTTTAGCCTTTACGCGAGAAATAACCTTGACTCTTGATGGATTATCCTCACTTCAAACTAATGATTTTTATACCGACGTTGAGATGAGTTTAGTAAGTCAAGAATGGACTAATTTTATAATGTGACTCATCCAATATAATTAGGAGACAATCTATAAATTTTGTAATGTAGTGTAAGTTTTTGTAATAAATATTGCACATTGTGGCACAAAATTAATTACTGATTAGTTATTATTTCAATATGGGCTATGCAATGGATAACACATGAGATTTACCACCTGTGGGAAATTGCAGGAATTAAAAAAAAATTTCATACAAAACTTTCCACGACCGTTTTCCATATCATTTTCATGGAAAACGGTCGTGGTAAATTGACATAACATGACGATTTTTAGAGAAAACCATCGTGTTATATTAAAATTCCATGACGGTTTTGGTTTTCAATAAAAACCGTCGTGAAAACTCTCTCTCTACCCTATATTTGGTCTTAGTTTCATCTATTCCACGATAGCTTTTTATTCCATGACGGTTAAAAAACCGTCGTGAAATCTAAAGAGATTTCACGACAGTTAAAAAACAGTCGTTGTATCCTTTCACAACGGTTAAAAACCGTCATGATATCCTCTTTTTGTACTAGTGTTAATGTTGAATTGTTCACATCTTACAAAATTTAACACACAATATTGCATGAATTGTGCAGAACAAGATTTAACACGTGCTTCACAAACGCCGAAAGTAAAATAAAATTTTCACAAGGCTTCAAAACCAAAAGCATTAATTAATGGTGATCAATTAATGGTGATCAGATATATATGGTCCCAAAATATAGATGAAATCTAACATCCTATGCTTCACAACGGTAACAAAGCTTATGCTACATAATAGTATAATGCATTTGTTGCGGCATAATCAAGATTGTAACATATATTAGAGACAATAATTGCAAGTATAGTCTAATAATAACTCTATACCTGATTCTCTGATAAGGTGTAAATTAGTTCGAATAGGGTCATACTCATATGCAAGATTGTCAAAAATTTAACATCTCCTTATATTTATACCTATAATAACACTAATGTTGATAATTTTATAATACTAAAATTATCAACTTTAATGTTTGAGTGGACAAAATTATAAGTACATACTCAAAACACGACTCTACCTAATTTCCTCTTTAGTTTTACAATATTTCTCAATTTTAATAAAATAATGAGCGATTATTTTATCTCAATTTTTATCTACTATCTTCACTTTTCTCACCTAAAATAAATGATTATTTTATATTTCAACTTTTATCTTCTCCGCACATTTCTCACCAATCAAACAATGTACAATTCTATTTCTCTTAAAAACTGCCCCTTTCTTTTTTTTTTTTTTTTCTTTTTTTTCCCTCCTCCTACTTTTCACCGCAAAACATAGTGAGAAATAATTTACCACTCTCTCTCTCTGAAAAAAAAAAAAAAAAAAAGGTACTTGAAGAAGCATGGTGGTAGTACTGGTGGGGGACCTTAATTTGGTCTTTTTGCAGGATCCGTTTCTGTTGATGGTATGCCTTCTATCTTCAAGTTTATCCCTTCATAACCTCCCTTTTTTCAAGGATAAGATTGATTGGAATTTGTACATTCAACCAAAATTATCAAAAGATCCAAGAGAGAGAGAGAATTATACAATAATTGTAAAACGGACCATTTTATAACAGAAAGTAAGTCTATGTTTGGTGAATGAGTTTAACTCAAACTCAACTCAAATTTTTCATCTCAATTTTTATCTTTTTCTAAAAATTAACAAAATTTATAACTATTTTTTAAAAAGTCAACTCTCAACTCAAACTTAAAAATTTCATCTCATCTCAAACTTAACTTAAACACCAAACGAATCCTAATAGTTTGAATCTTCTGATTTAGATAGGATGACACTTGCAAATGGACTTAACAGAGTAACTTAAAAAATCATTTCACAATATCTAACCTCAATATTCAATATTGATCTTCTAATTTAAATCTGGCTACTATGATTAATGGGATTCGAATAATGTATCCTTTTTGTCTACATCATATTTATTTAATAATATCATAAGTTAATTAAAAATTACATTTTGATTAAATATCTTATCATATTAACTAAAAATTAATGATGTATGATTATTTTTATTAAAAGGATAGAGAAACGGACAAAAATAAAAATACATATAAACCGAATCCTCGTCAATGACCCCATAAATAGGAATAACCCATTGTAGAATTCATCATTATAATATACAACCAATAATTGAAAAGACTTGTTTGCTGTAACGCTAAGCAACAATGATATAGGGAATCTTTTAAATTTGTAGACTTTAATTTATTGATTATCTTAATTTTAATATATATATATATATAAAAGAGTTAATTATACTTTTTTTTTCTCTTTTATTACGTGTTTATCCATTATTTTTTTACTTCTCTTTTATGCTTTTATGCTTTTTTTAATTTTTTTTTCTTCTCTCATTTATTTTCTTTTATGGTGTGTGTGTGTTTTTTTTTTTTAATTTCTTTCTTTATCTTTTTCATCCCTCATTACATATCTTAATATAGATGAATATATATATATGTATCAATCCCCTTTTTTTCACTTCTCTTTTCTTTTTGCTTTTATCCTTTTTTCTTCTTTTATCTATTTTTTTTAATTTCTTTTATCTTTTTTGTTTCTCATTACATATATATGCACATATACATAATCCTCTATATATCTATTCAAACACAAATCTATTTCTATCATCAATAATAAAAGTGAAAATATATATTTTTTAAGTTTTTTTCTTTAAAGTTTCAAAAGGGCGTTTCGACGTGATTTTTTTATCTGATTAAAAATGCTTTCATCTCGTTCTGTGCTTTTTTTATTATTTCTTTTTTTAATTTATGGAGTTTTTTTTAGTTTCTTTATGATTTTTTAATTTAATTAAAAAAAGTTTGGTCTAAATTATTTTGGAACTTTGGTATATGAAGTTTCGGTTTTTTTTTTTTTTTTTTTTTTTTCAAGTTTCATATGAAGTTTTGATTTTTTATTTCTTTTATTATCTTGTCGTTCTATACTTTTTTTTTCTTTTTTTTTAATCTTCTCATTAAATTCTTATATCTTTTATTAATATGGTTAAAAAGGATTTTGTCTAAAATTTTGTGAAATTTCTTTAAGAAGTTTCAGTTTTTATTTTTTTAAGTTTCGTATGAAGTTTCAAGTTTTTTATTTCTTGTTTTGTCATTATGTTTTTTTTTTTCTTTTCTTATTTTGTATTTTCTTCTTAAATTCTTATATCTTTTAAGCAATATATTATTCACACACGCTCTCCATGTTAAACTAGTACAAAGAGAAAAAAGCTCAATCTTTTCCAGTATTGTTGTTTATTAGACATTAATGTTGTATTTATCATAGGCAGCATCCGAAAACTACAAGGCTCAAATAGTAATATGTTACTATAATGACAATTAAGTGTGAAAAAGACAAAAGAAAAAAAAAACAGAGAGAATGTTTTTTTATTGGCTCCTTGAATTGTTGAACAAGAGAGGCTGAATGTTTAATTGTGAGCCCTTTTATATAAGTGATGGAAGAGTGAAAACGACGATCATCTTCTCTTTGACCTCTTCTCAATTGTCTCAACTACAATCAACGTGCCCTCTTCTCTATTGATTAACGTGTGAATAAAACCAACATATTTGCTTAACACCTTCTAGAATCCAATTTAAAAAAATTATATTCTTTCAGCCTAAAAGAGAGAGAGAGAGAGAAAAAAGAGTTTCAATATTGCTTATCTATCATATCCATCTTTCCAACCCTTCAATTCCCATTTCATCCTTATCCTTTTGAGTATTTCCAACAAAAATGTTACTACCAAAATATAATAACAAGGGGGAGTTTTCATTCCTACTACGTGTTTTAGGAGTCTAACTTCTGTATCTCTTTTTTTTGTGTTATCTTAATTAATATCAATTTAGTAAGATCATAATACATTAATTAAAATATTAATCTCAATTGAAATATTATATCAGATCAATTAAAAGATCGCATTAATTAAATATGTTTTAAGGTATTATTAGAATGACAAAAAAAATAATAAAAATAAAAAACACAAAAAAAGTCAAATCCCATTTTAAGGTCAAATATGATCAAAACTCAAAATTACATATAAAAACGAGAACAAAAAAATTGATAAAATGATGCACTAAGATAAAATTTAATGTACAAAATTGATTGAACCTAATAAATATACCCCATCATAGAATTCTCTTAAGAAGATACATATACAATTAATCAAATTTTATTCTTAAAAGAAAAAAAAAACCATTCAAGTATTAGTTTCTAATGAAAACGTTTATAAAAATAATCGAGAAAATTACCTAAATAACCACATTTTTTTTATCTATTGATCAATATAACACAAATTTCTTATTCTTACTCTTGACCAACATAACATAAATTTTAGTAGACTTTAATTTAATTTTGTGCCATATTGTCTAATGTTAATTTTTTTGTATCACATTAATACAATAGTTTTTAAATTTATGTCATTCAGATGCTTTCTCTTGTAAATTTCAGTAGTAGAGAATGCTCCTTTTTACTAGAAATAATGTAGGACTATTTTTTCTGGTGGACTATTTTAATACCAACACTTAAAAAACAGATTAATAATTAATCTAACTCATAATGAAAAAGTATTTTTCCTAAATCCTAACATTGAAATTTGAAAAGGATTTTTTTTTTTAATTTTCGTTTGGATTATAAGTTGCATTTAAGGGATCGTTTGGGATTTCAAATTCCGGATGGGTTTTTTTCAAAAGTTTTTTTGTACGTTTCACTCACATCTTCAAATATCTCTCTTTCATTTTCAAGAAAGTTCAAATTTTAAAAGTTTGTAACGTTATTTATTTTACATCGAATTAAGATGATTTATTTTTTAAAATTATATAAAAGAAGATGAATAAAATAAAATTCATATTATTATTTTATTCAAAATATTTTAAACTTTTACACTTTTTTATCGATTGCAGTTTATTTTAAATCAAACGTATATTTTCAAAATACTAATTTATTTTCAATCAAAACATTTCTGAATTCTAATTTTAGTTGGTATTTCAAATGTGGTATTTCAAATAATACACGTTCGTATAAACTAAAAAACAGACAAGTGGGAAATTGCAGATTTATTTTGGTGATAAAGGTTAAGCAAAAGGGCTAAAAAGGTAAACTGTGGGCGAGGGTCACCCTCCCCCATAAAAGACAAAAGGCATTGACAAGTTATCTTTTTTCTCTCGTCAATGTGAGGAAACTTCTTGGAACCAAACCTCAAAACCCAAGCAAGTCGTTTTTCTCGTCCACTGCCTTTCCTTTCCCTGTCCTTTTCTCAAAGTCCTTCTATTGACTCACACCACATCTTCTCTCTCACTGATTCTGCGCACAAATGTTGAATCCATTGACCTGAGGTATACCGGAATTTTTGTTTTTTATTTTCACCTATTTATTCTTATTATTATTATTATTTTTTTTACTTGTATCAGTTTTTTTGGTACTCTGTTTGGTGCGGTAGAAGGTATTTTTGTTGCTTAATTTGCATAATTGTTGATGGGTCTTTGGTTTCTTGGTTAAAGAATTGATTTTGGGATGTGGGTTTGGGCTGTTTTGTTGTTTCTGTTCTTGGGCTGGAATTAAATGTGAAATTCTATCTGGGTTCTTGAAACAAAATGCGATTGAATATGTACTGGAATTTATTGATAGATACTTAAGTACTGTATTTGTATTACGGAAAAGAATAATTTTTGAGACTGTGACACAAATGTTGCATTGATTTTGATTTCCCAGATGTACTAGGTTCTGTCTTTCGGTTGTTTGTAATCTGTAATGCAAAAGAACATAATTTTTTTTTTTTGAATTTAGAAGATTAATTTAAATGGCTGTCAACAATTGTGAATATTCCTTTATTCCCACCATTTAAAAAAAAAAGTCCACCTGTTTTCCTGGCCAGATTCAGATCTGGGATTGCATTTTGGATTTGGGTTTTTTATGGATATATATAGATCTCTCTCTCTCTCTCTCTCTCTCCTCTGAGGCCAATGCTGAATCTTTATATATTTTCTTAATTACTTGAAACAAAAGTTCCTAACTTGTCAGAGTCATTCTATTAACTTCATTTATGTGAGTAGTATAGGTATCTTTTTTAATAGAATAATTTTTCGGTATCAAATTTTTATTTTCAAGCTGTTGACTGTGTTCCCGAGGCCTCGTAATTTGGCTGGTTTTCTTGCCTATCCACTACTGTATAATTTGTGGAGGCACTTATGGTTTGTGGCATTTTTTGTATGTTGCAGAATTTTCAGTAGATAGTAGAGTCAATGGGTGGGGTATTCTCAAAGCGGGAGAGTCCAAGATACCCTTCTTATGGGTCTAGATCATATTCACCCAGTTATGAGAATTATCCGCAACCGAGTTATCCGCAACCGCCATATACGCAGCCTAACCCAGAGTATGGACATCACCATTACTCTGCATATGAATCCCAAAGCTATGGTGGAGCTCCCCCACCTCAACAAAAAAGGCTAGATAGGAAGTACTCGAAAATAGGTGATGATTACAAGAGCCTTGACCAGGTAAGATGGTAGGAATACTACTCTGTCTAAATGTGATGCCATTAAGGGGAAAGGAACCTTTTTTCTTTTAATCTATTAATAATATAGCATTCTATATATGAGAGGTTATAATGATTACTGTCCCTCCTATATCTTTCATTTTGGGGTGGAGAGGATTCAAGAATTCAATGTTTTAAAATAGTTTATGTTTAAGCGGTATTCTCATGGTGATCTGGTTTAAGGTCCCAACAATTTTGAAAATACGAGGTTTAAGGTCCCAACACTTTCGAATACAAGGTTTTTCATCCTTTTCAAAATTGACCGACTCACTTGGTGAATTTAGTTATGTTTCTGGTCTACTTTCATCCTCCATGAACATAGAGCTTTTGAGTTAGAAAATGAAAAACCAAGAAGCTTTAAGTTATCAGTTGCATTAAACCGTCTACTTCATCGTAATTGTTGTTGTACTTACTGACGAGCCTATATTATGCTCTGCAATAATCAACGTCTGTCTAGGTAACTCAAGCTTTAGCACATGCTGGATTAGAGTCTTCCAATCTTATTGTTGGTATTGACTTTACAAAGAGCAATGAGTGGACAGGTTTGGCCCTCATCTAGGTCTTAACAAGTTCCTTTTTTGAGTTTTAGAGAGAGATGGTTAATGTACTCCTGTATCAGGCGCGAGATCATTTCAACGGAGAAGCTTGCATCACATTGGAGAAGAGCAAAATCCATACGAACAAGCGATATCAATTATTGGGAAAACATTATCTTCCTTCGATGAGGATAACATGATTCCCTGTTTTGGATTTGGAGATGGTACTTCTTTTGAATGAATGTTGTAGTTACTATTTTCATTTGTCCTTCCAACATCTTAAGACAAATGTGGACCTTCATGTTGGCAGCATCAACCCATGACCAGGAAGTTTTTAGTTTTCATCCTGACGAGAGATTCTGCAATGGATTTGAAGAAGTATTGACCCGTTATCGGGAATTAGTCCCTCAGCTACGACTAGCAGGTTACCATTTGACAGGCCATTCCTTTTCCTTTATTCCTTCTTGGTTGGTTATTCGTTTAAAGTAGTATCATACGGATTTGAGGTGTTTGTGATCGCAGGGCCAACATCATTTGCTCCTATCGTTGAAATGGCCATCACCGTTGTTGAGCAAAGTAACGGCCAGTACCATGTGCTAGTTATAATAGCTGATGGACAGGTATTCAATTTTTTTAAACCCTTTTCGAAAAAGTTTGTCGGTGTTAAATTGGAAGGAATTATTATTATTATTATTTTTTTTTCCCTTTCTTTCTTTCCCCTTTTCGAGGGTACATCATGAAGAGAAAAAAAGTGTGAATTGCAGAGTTGATTTATGATGTAGTAAGTTCTGGAAAAGTCTTCTAAGAGTTTTGTGTTAATGGCTATTATTTTGAATCACCTATATCTCACACAAATAACACGCCCGCACACATATTAACATTTGACATTTATTATGGCTGTCATCTTTTTGTTAACAAAGCCATGATCTAAACGTTTCAATTGCTGACCTTGTTTTCCTTTTGTTTGCCTTCTTTCAAAATGTGTTCCTTTATACAAAAAGCAGTGAGTTCAACACTTGTCTAATTTGTTTACCTTTCTGAACTGGCTGCTCCGTGAATACGTGAAAGTATGAAATATACTCAAAAAGACTACCATGGTAGGTAGCTTGTACTACGATTTTTCGAGTTATATTGATTAAAACTGCACGTCGTCACAGGTGACTAGAAGTGTTGATACTGATCGTGGGCAGTTAAGCCCACAGGAAAAGAAAACGGTTGATGCAATTGTGAAGGCAAGGTAGTTGCTTTATTGCTTGTTTCTTTAATCTTATCTTTTGCCAAGGAGCTTCTTGATATGCAATTCAATTTGCAGCCAGTACCCATTGTCAATTATCCTTGTTGGGGTCGGAGATGGACCATGGGACATGATGAGGGAATTTGATGATAACATCCCCGCTCGGGCATTCGATAACTTCCAGGCAAGTACCTTTAGAAATCACTTCTCGTTGATCCATGTTTTTCACTCGATGTTTGACTTAAGAAATTCTGTTTTAATTTTGTCTTCTATAGTTCGTGAATTTCACAGAGATAATGCTGAAGAACATGGACAGATCCAGGAAGGAAACAGAATTTGCTCTTGCGTCGTTGATGGAAATACCATCCCAGTATAAAGCAACTCTGGAGCTCGGTTTGTTGGGGTAACAATCTCTATCTCCTGCGTAGTTTAAATTTAGGATTTTGCTACTCGAGCCAGTTCCAAAACTTTGATATTCAAACATCATCTTTTCTGACATTGCCCGAACCAGTGTTAGTAGAGGAAAGGCTATAGACAGGGTTCCTCTTCCCCCTCCTCTCTACGGGTCGGCTTCATTCAGTACCTCGAAGCCTTCACGTTCAAGCGGTCATCATCCGAGTGCACCTTCTTCCGGAAAACAATATGCCCGTGTTGGCAGGGAAATTCCTACTAGTTCTACTTCTGATAATCATGTACTTCATCTTTTCATTGCAAACATTCTATATAGTTATCGTCTACGAATCCATAAGATCAAATGTGATGATGGCGGATACTAATGTTTCTTTTTGTGATCCCCGACAGCTTTGTCCCATCTGCATTAGCAATCCAAAGGACATGGCATTTGGTTGCGGTCACCAGGTGAGCAAGCGTGCTCTACTCTCCCGTTTGTTTACCTTAAAGCATAAGAGTGCATGAAGGGATATAAAAATCGTGTCAATGTATATTTTGCAGACATGTTGCGAGTGCGGAGAAGATCTCGATATATGCCCGATTTGCCGGAGCAGTATCTATACAAGAATAAAGCTCTATTAAAGGTGTTAAATCAAATTTTCGCCTCCATTAGAGATCCTAAAACTCCTTTGTGAAGGTGGGCTACTCGGCAATCTCGTGCTATTTGTACATATCTCCAGTTTCTGTCCATTCATATAAAAACTGTTCACTACTGGCTATGTTTTGGTGTGTCCCATCCCTTGCATTCTTTCTTTTGAGCAATAAATTAAAAAAACTCTCTAGTTTTATTTGTTGTGTTATATTTTATCTAATTACGTGAATTTCGAAATTTGTTAAAGCTTCATTACTTGTTTAATAAGTCTGAAAGTTGAATATTAAGCTTATCACCTTCTTTGGATTAAAAAAAAAAAAAAAAGGGTTTACTTTCATTGTCATCGTCGTCGCCTGTGCTGGCATGGTCTATCTTTTTCCTCATGCTAGAGAGGTGATCGGATTTGGCGCCTCCCGTCTGGTCACCGTCAGCGATGAACTGATCAGATAATTAACCAATCAAAATTAGTTTCCATCGTCATGTACATTGGACGATAAACGAGAGCGAATGTGAAAGGATGGGTTAGAAAAAAGATTGGTAAAAAATCGTCATTGATGATGATGATTATTATTATTATTGATGACGATGATTAATATAATAATAATAATTATTACTATTATTAGAAGAAAAAAAAGAGTTAATCACTAGTTTAACAGTTAAGCAAGACACTCAAAAAACAATTGAGAACTAATAGTTAGAGAGAACTAGCAAGGATGAGAGAGAGTTAATTAGTAAATTACTTGCCAATTATTAAAGTAAACTGGTGGTTTACATACTCTTTAAAATTAATGGGGCACGTGCCTCCACTAATTTCATAAATAGATAAAATTTATTTAATTTAAAAGATCCTCCATATGTTCTTAAAATTTTACGATATGACCTTTTACTTGAAATTTATAAATAGCCTCTTAAATTTTTACATATTGCTTCCTAATTACCCACTCAATTTCTATTATTTCAGATCTTCGTTTTTGTTCCTTACATATTGTTTTATTTTTCAACTTAAACTTTATCATTCATCTTGCATATTCTTTCTTAAATTGCAAATCATAATTACAATAGATGAATATTTTGAATGTTGCCATGAATTTTGACATAAGTCATACATAAGTCTATTTATTTTTAAATATAAACATTTTCAAGTTTTTAACAGTTAATGGTGGTTACTATAAAATGATATGCAACAAGATTTATTATTGCTTATTTTCTAATTTTATACTTCAAAAAAAAAAAAAAATCTGCACAATGCATGTACTTTTTTCCTTTTACATAAAATTTGATAAACATGATAGCATAACTAGAATATCGAGAATAACTAACAAAGTATGCCAATTTTGATAAATTGGAACATACAGATAACAAAAATCAAAGATAGGTAATAAAGGACAGAAAAGTAACGAATAGATTTAATTGTGACAAATATTCTCAAAAATTCAATAATTCACCCATGATGTTGGATAATAAGACATCCTTTAACTTGAATTTCAGAAAAATAGGTATCAATCACTTATTAATTCATACAGAATATCGAGAGAAAGTTGATAATATAAGAAGCACTAATTTCACTCAGATAAATTCTATCCCCTAAGACAGTAAGACTAACATATTAATAAGCTAAATTACCCCAAAGAGAAATTAGAAAACTACAAAAACAATTAGAGAACTAAATAATTACAAAAATTTAAAGAATAGAGAAATAGGAAACTAACTTATATTTGATCAATTAATTACAAAAGAAAATTTTCTTAATAGTAAATTTAATTATTTAATTATTTGAAAGCTGCTTAAACTGAAATTCCCTTCTACAACATTTATCTTCAATTAATCGTACTACGATTCCCTATCGTCACGTGATTTTTTTTTTCTCTAGTACGGCTGCATTATATATTATCCTTTTGCTTCGTTGCTTATATATATATATATATATATATATATTATATGCATGATATACCAGCAATCTGCAAAAACGTGAATGCATTTTCAGTTTGTCACAAGTGTATATCTCCAAAAATTTAGTCGGTACAATGCCAATTATATCAGCCAAAGACTCATTCTTCACAACCTACGAGAACTCTAAGGACTCGACTCACTAAACAAACCAAACTAAAATTTCACCAAAATTCCATTCGTTTATTTATATATTTCTTTGGTATATTTGCATTATATATTCTAATAACCACAACTGTTTTAAGTTATTAACTGTGGACCGACTTCATTTCAGCAAACTATTTCTCTCTCTTTTGTTTGCATGATAATACGCCTAATGAATTGGCTTCACTTCTTGAATGTTCTCCATTTAATTAGCCTAAAAAAAATAAAAGGAGATTTTCGAGTCTATATAAACCCTACTTCGCTTAAACTCCTCTCAAACTACTCAAACTTACACACGAGAAAAAAAAAAAAAAAAACATTTTTAATTATGGAAGATAAAAATAATACTCGATTGATTAACAAAATCACCATAATTGTTCACTTCATCTTCTCAATCAGATTCCTTGGACATATCAATGGCGTCCTAAGCTCTCCTGGAGTGGATCCAAGGCAAGGCCGGTGGGAGCTTCTACTAGACAATGTAGGAGTTGTGGCCATGCACATGGCACTCACTCACCGCAACACCGTCGTGATCTTCGACCAGACCGAGGCGGGAAAGTCAGGGTACCGCCTTCGCCGCCGCTACGGCAGCGGCGGGAGGCGTTGCTCCTCCTCGGGCGACGATGCCTCCGACTCCGATTGCTACGCCCACTCGGTCGAGTACGACGTCTCCACCAACCAGATTAGGCCGCTGAGGCTGGAGTCCGACACGTGGTGCTCCTCCGGCTCGTTCCTCAGCAACGGGACGCTCCTGCAGACCGGCGGCTACGGCGACGGCTCGCGGCGGATCCGCTACTTCTCGCCTTGCGCCGACCGCCGTTGCGACTGGAGGCAATCGAGGAGGAGGCTGTCGGACGAGCGGTGGTACGCCTCGAGCGTGGCGTTGCCGGAGAAAGATCGGGTCATGGTGGTCGGAGGGAGAAGGGTGTTCAGTTACGAGTTTGTTCCGAAAACGGATTCCGACGAGAACTCTTTCCATCTTCCTCTTCTGCAACGTACTAACGAGCGCCGTTCGCAAGGGAACAACCTCTATCCCTTTGTCCACCTTTCCTCCGATGGTAATATTGCTAAATATTTTTTATGGCACTACTTCTACATTATAGCAAATATATCTATAAATTAATGCTTGGAAATCACCTGGACATCATAACTAATAAAAGTAAGTTGCATAGAATTAAATCCGTTTGGGTCTATTCTTTAATGGATATATTGATTGTTTAGTCATTAATAAATTAATGCTTGGAAATCACTGGACATCATAACTAATTAATAAAAAAGTATCTTGCATAGAATTAAATTCGTTTGAATCTATTCTCTAGCTAATAGATAAATCGCTCGTTTTTTTATCCATGTTCTTTTTTTTAGTTTGAATGATCGTCCATTATTAAAATATTGTTATATTAATTATTTTTATTTAATTTTTTAACAAAATTAGAATCCGTCAGCAATTTTATTCAAAAAATAATGAGAATCAACAAATTCCATCCAAAACTTAATATAAATGACTATTTTAATAATGTTTTTAATGAGTTATGGTCACTCTAATTTTAAAAAAAAAAATTCAAAGTTGTAAAGATTTAAAAATTAAGAGAGCATCATAACAATTTACCCTTCTCTAATAGGTGCATTAGAATCATATAAAATCTAATGATAAATTTGCTATATTTCGTGTTGCTCAGTTTGGTTTGCAGTTTGCTATAATATTTTCTATTAGAAAAATTTAAATTTAACGAGCTATTAGTATAACGGATAATACTATTATTTTACGTATATCCCTTATTTTCGACAAAATTTAGGGCCTGTTTGGTGCACAAGTTGAGTTTGAGTTGAGTTGAAATTTTTAAGTTTGAATAGTAATTTTTGTTGACTTTTTCAGAAAAGACAAAAAACTTTTTTAAAAAAGACAAAAAACATAATGAAAAAAGTAAAGTGTGCCAAACGGGGCCTTAATGTCCTTTTTGCATATCAAATGTTATAACAGGTAATTTGTTCATCTTCGCCAACCGGGACTCGATCCTCTTCAACTACAGACGCAACCGAGTGGTGAGGAACTTCCCTCGGATCCCCGGCGGCGGTTCGAGGAACTATCCGAGCACCGGCTCATCGGTAATCCTCCCTCTAGACCACCACGACAACTTCGAAAGAGTCGAGGTCATGATCTGCGGAGGAGCGGCCTCCGGCGCCTACCTGTCGGCGCGAGAAGACCACCGGTACCGCGAAGGCCTCAGCAGCTGCGGGAGGATGGTGATCGCGGGCAACTCGAGCGACGAAGAGCCGAGGTGGCTCATGGAGGACATGCCCGGCCCTCGTCTCATGAACGACATGATTATCCTTCCCACCGGCAATGTCTTGATCATCAACGGAGCGGAGCGCGGCACCGCCGGGTGGGAACTGGCGAGGAACGCCTCTCACAGGCCTTTCCTCTACAACCCTAATGAAATGCACGGAAGAGGATTCTCTCTCCTGAGAGCCACCTCAATTGCCAGATTGTACCATTCGTCGGCGGTTCTTTTGCCCGACGGGAGGGTTCTCGTCGCTGGCAGTAACCCTCACAACAGGCACGACATAACTATCACATGCACAAGTACTTGCTAATTAATTAACAATATATGTCATGCATGAAAAACTAGTACTGTATACAGAAAAACATTACCCCTGTTTGGATGGCATGTCTGATTTCGGAAATTAGAAAATTTTTGTAAAAGTGTCTGTTTTTTTTTTTTTTTTCAAATTTTTCTCTCATTATCTCATTTTGAAAAAAGGAAAACTATTTTATTTTTTAACTTACTTTGCACATTATCATTTTGACAAAAGAAAAGGAATTTCTTTTTTAAATCTTCTCACAAATATGTGATGCACAAACTTTGCTTTTTCTCCTAATTAAAGAAAGTGATTAGTGGTGTATTCATGTTCTCCGTCTGTGGCTTATTTAAGTTTAAGGGAACAAGTGTAATATAATACTAGAATCTAATCTATTCTCGTGATGTGGAAACTGAGAATATAGAAAGGCCTAAAAAATCATTTATCACCATTATGTCACTACTACCCATGATTAATATGGTAACTTTAGATCACCATAAACTAAATTATTATTTTTCGAGATTAAAAAATTATTATATATCCATTTTGTAATAAGTATAGCCTGACGGCTAATTCATACCCTTGAAACCTTAATTCGAATTCCCCAAATCTCCAATTTAGGAGGGAAAAAAAACTACATCTTGTCCAAAAAATCATCAATTATTTTCCCACGTCATGTTGTTTAAAATTATAATAAAAGGTTATAATCAACAAACTTGAATATGGTAAATACAATCTATAATACTATTCCAACAAAACAAATTATTGAGAGAAAACACCCTAACATATTGTCATTAATTGGTGGCTCATATATATAGATTAATGAACATGTAATATTTAAAATACAACATTGGATTTTATACTTTTCACAGGTACCGAACCGGAAGAGACGTCTCGTACCCAACTGAGCTGAGGCTACAAGCTTTCATTCCACACCACATGAGCCAGCAGTACAATGGACACAGGCCAAGTAACATAACGATACACTACGCCGAAAGTCACGGCACCGGCGCGAGGTACGGCGAGGAGTTTAGGGTTCTGTTTTGGTTGGGAAGGAGGCCGAGCGACGACCTGCAGTTCACGGTTTATCCGCCGCCTTTCACGACGCATTCGATGTCGATGAACCAGAGATTGCTAAGGCTTAGGGCTCGGAGAGTGGAGAGGCGTGCCGGTGGATGGGTAAGTGTCGTTTTGGAGGCACCTCCTTCTCCTAATGTCGCTCCCTCCGGTTATTACTTGCTTACTATTGTCAATGGAGGAGTTCCTAGTGTGTCTCAGTGGCTTAGGTTTATACATCCGAATCTTGCTTAGTAGTTTTTTTTTTTTTTTTTTTTTTTTAAAGATGCTGAAAATGGGGGCAGAGAATAAGAGAAATTAAATAAGTATGTTTGATGACATTTTATGTACTAGAACTTAAAAGCCATTGCATGGATGGGAGTAGGATTGTAACAATCATTTATATATATATATGTCTTTCGTTTCAAACTCAAAAATTTTCATATCCTAGCTAAGACCAGACAGACTGCGGTGGCCTAATCACAAAGGAATATATGACGCATTTGGTTCATAAGTTGGGGATGAATTTTTTAAGTTGAAGTACTTTTTAAAAACTCATTATAATTTTTATTCACTTTTCAGAAAAAATAAAAACTGATATTAAAAATTTGAGTTTGAAATATTAAATCAAACGGAGGTATAGTTTTCGTAACAGTGATCTGAAGTTTGAATGTTGAACGATATATATATATATATATTTATTTATAAAAATAGTATTTCTCTCTCTTAACTAGAACTAGTGCATGTTTGTAAACTGAAATAGACAACAGCATGACAGTAAAAACATAAATAAACGAAAAAACATCAATATCCGGCCGTTAGCGACACAAAGCGGCAATGAACTAATGAATTACGACATCATCAGAGAATAGCATTACCCTGAAACGACATCATTTTCAAACATCATAAAAATCGGCAGTAGCCCAGAAACGACAGGAAAAAAAAATGGGTAAATTGAAGAATGGTGACACTATAGTATAAACGACAACAAACGAAAAGCGTGATAAATAGCCTTACATAAACAGAGTTCCGAATTCTCAACTAATTAATTTGAACCTCAAGGTATATATTGATAGACTCACAATATCAAGAACAATATCTTCTTGGGCAAGTATCAGAGATCAAATATCGAAAAGAGAGAGGAGGCAAAGAGTGCCAAAAAAAAAAAAGAAAAAAAATCGACATTAAGCTAACAAGAAAAAGTCTAAAAACAACATTTATGTATATATATATATATATATATACACGGGAAAAACAAAATTAAACTAATAAACGACAACATTATAAAAACGATAATGGACTGTGTCCGGTCAAACTTCTTCTCCCCGTTATGTTATGTCTGAGTTATCACGACCACTGGAATAATGAACGGCAAACAATGAGCCACAACAAATTGAATGCTCCTAATCTCAAACATTTGGGTTCGGCCTAACGAACGATTACCACTTGTTAGGTGAGTGATGAATGACGAACAGTGGTCCTCAACCACTTGGTCTCCGTTCTCTTGAGACCCATAAATTTAACAAGTATAGATCAAGTGAGCACTTGGTTCAACGAAACGTACGATGAACAGTGCTGATCAATTACTCAATGCTCAGCCATTTATTGGTCATCATGAATGATCGGTTCATCGTCTAACATTCATATTCAGCAAACAATAAACAGTGAGAGATCAGTCTCCTTAACTGCCACGCCCACGATCAATTGTGGCATTGTTGCCCATGTCCTTGTACATGTTCCGAATTATTCGGGTAGTAGGGAATGGCCCACTACCATTATGTGGGTCTAGACTCACTACCTTCCCTTTATAAATAAAGGAAGATCCTTCTCATTAGAGAGGAAAGCCTTCTGTTTACTGTTATTCTGCTATAATATACTCAGAAATTGTAACCTTTTATACTCAAAATTCATCTGTTGAAACCACAGACTCAGAAGACGTAGCATGACATTCTGACGAACCTTTTTAAATTTCGGTGTTGTTATCTTTTACTGCTTTTATCCCATTTTATTGTCTACATTTTCCGATTATGATTGCTTTATAATTCTTATATGTGATGTCCAAGGACCATAATAATTCTCATATGATATTTTTCTTATGATCTAACCATAGTTCAAATTTGACCATAAATCCCAATATCTACAGACTGAAAAAACAATTATGGTAGAAAATTAGAGATTTCCAAGGAAACGACACCAGCGTTAAGATGACAAGGAAATTAAAACCAACAATTATACGGTAAAACTAGCAGGTTTTCTAATAAATTCAAAAACGCCATGAACCGGAAATAATGGGGACAAAACGACAGTTCCCTAAAACGGAGAAAAATTAGAAAAACAAAAACAAAACAAAGCAAAAAAAAAAAAATCCCAACAATAGAGCAATATAACAATTATGGGAATAGTGGTTGAGAAACTTTTTGCGTATACATTTTTATTTTTTTGAGATTTCATATATGTGTATATTAAATTTGGAATAAAAATTTAAACTCTATATCTTATAATAAAGTTAGTGAAAAATTATCGCTTAATTATATCTAACATTACACAAGATAATATAAAATTATATTTTATATTAGTACTTGACTATATTTGATATTGTATAAGATAACACTTAAATGTAGTATAATGTTTCAAACACACAAAATATCTGCAATTAACAAACGAGAATAGCTGTCCCAACAAATTCTTTGTCTTCCCTCTCACAAAAAGAAGCCGCCAATAAATAAATGATTAGGTAAATAAATAAGTATATATATATATATATATATATATATGAATAAAATTTGATCATATTAGATTTATCCGTCAATTGTACAGAATATTAGTAATTCGGATAAGGCTTGATGGAAAGCATAATTTATTAAAGTTGTCGTTTTTGGTTTGGCCTGCCTCACGGTTTCCGAGGAGTGTAGCTTAAAGACGAAACGACAGCCGCCACACATCCTACTCATTTCCACGTCAGTACAACATGCGCGCCACGTCTCTAATATTATTATGATTGATCCGCTTTTTCGAACCATCCAGATTTTGACCGGGCCCTTTTATTAATGTAATATTCCTATCTGGATGTAAAACATTAGTTCAAAATTTCTCAACTGTAGAAGGAAAAAGAAAACTATATCCACATGCAACTAGCAATATTTGTCTATGGCCCTGTTTGGGGGCAACCTGTCTAGTTTGCAAATGAAGTTTGCAGGACTTTTGGAAACTTTTGAATTTTCATAAGTCAAAAATTTACTGCTTCACAATTTTTTAATACAAAAATTAACAAAACACACGTTTCAAAATATCTCATTTTTTTTAATTAATTTTTCATTGAACACAAAACTTCAAAATAACTTTTTTTTTCCAAAAGTTTTTACTTTAAATTCACATTTTCAAAACTCATCTTAATTTCAAAAATCTCAATTTTCAAAACATCGTCTCCAAATGTGTCCCTAGATAGGACCATAATATATAGTTTAAAAAAAAAATTACACATTTTTTGTTTAAACTTTTTTTTTTCTTTTTTCTTTTTTTGGTTGTGAAAATTGAGAAAAGGGAGTTTTAAATGGAATCAAATGTGAAATTATTATTAGGTTAATAATTGAACGACCCGCATTTACCGACCACAGGCCGTTGATCAATCAGTTTCCTTACCAGTAAACCATATATTAATGCGGGGAACACGTTTGTCATTTGTTTCGACATTCCAAAGAAAATTCTCATTCTGATGACATGGCTCTGATCTTTTACCAGCTGGGACTTAATCAAAGAGGTCAAGACATGATCTTAAAGTTCAAGTCCGCAACTTTCCAATGACTTGCCAAATTCTATCCAAATCAAGCCAAAAGCAGGTCAAAATCATATAATTAGATAATATAAATTAATCTAGAAGAATTCTTAAACAAAACCCATGCAAGTAAAATGCAACTGGCCGACATGGTCAATTCATCCACGTTTACCTATATATATATGTGTGTGTGTGTGTATATATATATATATTTACACACCTATAGATTCACATCAATCAAAATCTCTACCAAAGTTGCCACTCGAAAGATTGTTTCAACATAATTCTGTTTTTGTACATTTCAGCAACAATTTTTTTTATTTTTTTTTTTCCCTTTAAACAAGGTTCGTTTCTTCTCTTCTTGGCACGCTAAAGGTATTGAACATTTTTTTGGACCGTTTTGGTGGTGAAGATGACGATCACGGCCACACCAAGCATCGAAAATGGCTGCCTTATGGTGAGGGGCAAGGTGGTCTTGACGGGAGTTCCCGAAAACGTCGTCGTTTCGCCTCTTAGCAACGGCCCGGCTTTCGTTGGTGCCACTTCTGCTCTTCCTAGTTCTCGTCATGTTTTCAGTCTTGGGACTCTCGAGTGAGTTCAATTTTCTGTCTCTATATGTTTCTTAATGGCATTGTTTGTTTGTTCAAGAAATTTCATTTAAAAACAAAATAAAAAATAAAAATCGAAGTTTAGAATTAGACACATAGCATCGAAAACTCGTTTCACTGTTATTTTGTTAAGACATAACATTAAGATCTTGACATCTTGGATAGTTAATTGTATATGGTAATTTAGAGAAACAAAAATCTATTCTCATTTGTTTTCGTGAACATAATCTCTATGATCAACTGAACTTATTTGATTAAGGTCGATCTACATGCTAACTCTGTACGTCTCTGTGTGGGCATTTCAGGGGATTCAAGTTCTTATCTCTGTTCAGATTCAAGTTCTGGTGGATGATACCACGTGTTGGGAAATCCGGAAGCGAAATTCCCATGGAAACTCAAATGCTTTTGTTGGAAGCAAGGGAAGAGTCTGCATTGGAGGATGAGATCTCTTCTGAGCCAAACACCGAAAACACTTTCTACATTCTCTTCTTGCCTGTGTTGGATGAGCTGTTTCGTGCGAGTTTGGAAGGGACCAGCACAAATGAGCTCCGATTATGCGTCGAAAGCGGTTAGTTTCGGTGTTAATGAAGTTGATCATCAGCTAGATTTCATGTTGTGGAGTTGTTTTCTGATTTTTGGATTGAGATTTCCAATTTGTTCAGGAGATGCTGGAGTCCAAACCTCCCGAGCACTAGAAGGGTTGTTTGTGAATTCAGGGTATAACCCATTTAAGCTTATTAAAAATTCTATCAAGTAAGTGTTTTATTTTATATATTTCAAATAATTTTATAAGAAAATAGATAAGTAGATCTTGGACTATATCATGATGAAATTTCTTTGTAATTTTTTCATTGGTGTAGGATATTGGCGAAGAACAAAGGAACTTTCAGTCATATAGAGAACAAGAAAGTAATGACTTTCAAACATTAAATCCTTGTGTCATATATGATATTTGTGTCTGATCTTCTGCAATTCCTAATAAGTCTGACAAATTTTATGTCTCGAAACGGATTATGTAGATCCCTTCGCATTTAGATTGGTTTGGATGGTGCACTTGGGATGCCTTCTACACCGAAGTAAATCCAAAAGGAATTGAAGAGGGACTTAAGAGGTAAAAGATCATGTATTGAAAATACATGAACATTTCTCCTCGGAAATATCACTAAAAATGTAAGAAGTCCTTACATTGCATTTTCCAATCTTGCAGTTTTAAGGAAGGAGGTTGTTCCCCGAAATTTCTCATTATCGATGACGGATGGCAAGATACTATAAATGAATTCAGTAAAGAAGGCGAACCGCTTGTCGAAGGGACACAGTAAGTCCATGAATTCAATAAGGTGTTAGGGTCTTGTAATATTTTGAAACACTTTCTTCATTTTTTTTTTTTTTTTCACATGTAGGTTTGCGACCAGATTGGTTGATATCAAAGAAAATAGCAAGTTCAGAAGTACGGGATCAGAAGATACATGCACTGACCTCCATGAGTTCATTGATCTCATCAAAGAGAAATATGGACTAAAGTAAGCTTTCCACTTTGGATATGAACCTCATATCTGTTGTACATTCTTTACTAGCTTAGCAACTAAACAATTTGTTACGAACTAAGCACCCGAATTCGTTACCAACGAGAGCCATAATGTAAAAGAAAGACAAAGAAAGCATTAGACACTGAAGAATTTGACACTGATGCAGAGAACCAAACTCTTTATGTTTCTGTCGAGCCTAATTCCCAAAATCATAGGCCCCAATATAAGGTTGATCTGCGTGTTAACTCTGTGTTAGGATAATAATTAGGCTCAACACATGCAACTCACTTCTATAATTTGATGTGTGCAGGTTTGTTTACATGTGGCATGCTTTAGCTGGTTATTGGGGAGGAGTCCTTCCTTCATCGGAAACAATGAGAAAATACAATCCAAAGATTGCTTTCCCAATTCAATCACCTGGTAACACAGGGAATCTTCAAGACGTTGTCATGGACAGCTTGGAGAAATATGGGGTTGGGCTAATAGACCCCGAAAAGATTTTCGAGTTCTACAACGACCTACATAGCTATCTTGCGTGCTGCGGTGTTGATGGAGTTAAAGTAGATGTTCAGAATCTGTTGGAAACCTTAGGCTCTGGCTATGGTGGTCGCGTTTCAATCACTAGACAGTATCAAGAAGCTCTAGAGCAATCTACAGAAAGAAATTTCGGAGACAACAACCTGATTTGCTGCATGTGTCACAATTCAGATTCCATATTCAGGTTTGTTTAATCTTATTTCTTAACATTTCCACGTAAGGTCGCAAGTCGGAGTGCGAAGTCTGATTGATTTGTCGTCTAATTTTAGTTCAAAGAAGAGCGCGGTTGCAAGAGCTTCCGAGGATTTCATGCCAAGAGAGCCTACATTCCAGACCTTGCATCTCGCTTCTGTGGCTTTTAATAGCCTTCTCTTAGGAGAGATTGTCGTGCCGGATTGGGATATGTTCCAAGTAAGAATTGCCCTTCTTCTTAATCAATACTTTTTCTGTAAATCACTATTTTCAGTTACTTGTCTCAAGTGTAAGCTTAAATTATATTTCATTACAGAGCAAACATGAAACAGCTGAATTCCATGGAGCAGCAAGAGCGTTGGGCGGATGTGCGGTGTACGTAAGGTGAGATACACTACCTAGTAAGCGATTTGATATAAAATATAACGACTTTGTGGTTATATTACACTACAAAGAAGGTAATATCTGATTTGTATTTAATGTATTGATTGCAGTGACAAACCAGGCAACCAAGACTTCAAAATCCTCAAGAAGTTAGTATTACCGGATGGATCGGTACTAAGAGCTAGATATGCCGGTCGACCTACCCGAGACTGTTTATTTGAAGATCCTGTCATGGATGGAAAGAGGTAAAGAAAATATATCAAGAACACCAAATCAATCACAGCCTGAATTTCCATTACTCTTCGGTATTGTTCTGTTTCTTTGTTTTCATTTCTTTATAATGACAATACTTATATATAAAATTTTGCAGCCTGCTGAAAATATGGAACCTGAATAAGTTGTCTGGGGTTGTGGGAGTGTTTAATTGCCAAGGAGCAGGTAGTTGGCCACTAAAACAAGCGGTGGAAGAAATCCGCTGCACAAGTTCTACAAACTCGTCCATATCAGGGCATGTGAAGCCCGTTGACGTTGAGTTTCTTGAAGACATTGCTGGTGAAAGCTGGAATGGAGATTGTGCCGTGTATGCCTTCAATTCAGGTTAAATTACTGCTAATCTCTCATGTTCCTGACTTTCATTTGAGCCAGGGAATAGCTTCATGAACTAATAAACGAACCGTCTCAAACATTGCAGGATCTCTTTCCATATTGCCAGAGCATGGAAATGTTGAAGTTTCACTGGCCACTCTTCAATGTGAAATTTATACAATCTCACCGATTCGGGTCAGTAACTTGACAACCTATGTTTGTTTTCGAATTTACACTATATGCTAATCCTAACAAAAAACCGATGTAAATGTTACATGAGCAGGTTTTTGGACATGGACTAAAATTTGCACCTATAGGATTGCTTGACATGTACAACTCAGGAGGAGCTGTTGAATCCCTGAGTTGCAGCATAGAACTTTCGGAGTTCAGAATTAAGGTCCGAGGGAGAGGCCTCGGGCGTTTCGGAGTCTATTCGAGCTCTAAACCGAGGCAATGTATGGTAGGTATAACGGAAGAGGAGTTCACCTATAACTCTGAAGATGGACTGTTGATAGTCAAGCTTGAAGGTGAATGTGGTCCAAGAGACATTGAATTCGTGTATTGAAATTGTTTGAGGAAGTTGAAAATCTCGGTATTATTGTATAGAAATTATGTTGATTGGTTATATTGTTGTGTGATCTGAACAATCTGTTCAGTTTTTGAATGAGAATCAATTGGTTTTCCGTTACAAAATGGGACTGAAAGTTTGGAAGCAAACAATTGTAAGATCAAAGTTTTAATTGGAAATGACTAGTGCTTTATAATCACAAGATATATATAAATATATATATATATATATAACCACCCTATCCCAAGTTATTTAAAAAGAAAAAGAAAAAAGACGCATGTAGATAAAACGACATGTAGTAATGTCTTGGACAACATATAGTTCTAATCACAAACGACATAAATCTATTATTGACGCCAAAAAAAAAAAAAAATCAGTTTAAAACGAGTTTCCTCTTAGTTTTGTCTTTAAAAGTTTATTGTCGTTTCACTTCTTAGTTTTCCTTACTCTTGTGTCGTTTTTCTGTCGTCTAATAAGAAGACAGTAGTTTTCACTTTTTTTTTCTTCTTGTTCTTTTTTTCACGTTGTGGTGATTCTTTTACGTAGTTGCCAGTGTTTTAATGCCGTTATCATCTTTTCCTTTTATATATATATATATATATATATATATATAAGGTCGTACCCATCTTTGTTGTCATCTTCAAGGCGTCGTCGTTTTTTTTGCAGCCGATATATTTTCTTACTAATTTGTTATCGTTTTTTTCAACTATGCAGTAATTCTTTTTTGTCTTACAACCATTTCTCTCTTTATTGTATTTTTTTCAGTTTCTTCTTCTTCTTCTTCTTCTTCTTTTTTTTTTTTTTTTTTCCTTTCCAACTCTGTCGTTCCCATTCTACACTAAACTACTTTTCGTGTATGGGTTTAGAATAGAATTTTTAAATTGAAATTAATTAATTTTTTAAAAACTAATTATATTTTTATTGATTTTTAAAAAAAGATAAAAAGTGTACCAAACGCACCAAAATGAATCCCTGAGTGTCCTAGAATTTGACTCTGTTGTACTACAGATAGGATAGAGACAACTAGAATCTCATTGAACATTTCTCAAACAATGAACACACAGACACTCTGTCACATAACAGAGGACGTAACAGGACGAGTGTACTAGATTACTGAAACTATAATTCCTAAGAAACTGTCGTTTTTAGAGACTTGCCCGCACTTTCAGAGTCATATCTGTTCAAACGTCATTGACCATTAAACGACACGTCAATGACACTTGTCACAAGTCCTCTTAAAACAAGCCAAATGGGCAGTTTCCCAATAAAAGCCTTCTAATGGTCTGGAGCATACCTGATCTTTTCTCTCTCTCTCTCTCTCTCTCTATATATATATAAAGAGCACTCAACGGGGGTTAGTCAAAGCTCTCAAATATCTAATGAAAATAGTCAACTAAAGATCAGCCTGACAGTGTATTAGTTTTAAGTACAGAAGCTGAAAAGTTTGTAAAGAAAAAGATGACGATAACTAGGGTTCCATGCATAAAAAATGGGTGTATGATGGTACGAGGAAAGGTTATTCTGACGGAGGTTCCAGACAACATCATCGTTACACCTTTGACCAATGAAGCTGCTTATGTCGGCGCCATTTCTGACACCCTCAGCGCCCGCTATGTTTTCCAACTTGGAGTTCTTCAGTCAGTATTCTTTCTTTCTTTCTTTCTTTTTCCGTCAGATTTTCATTATGTTCCATTAAATTTATCCTACTTATATTGTGATATGATTTTTCTGTCCATCTTATGTCCTGCTAAAAGAATAACTTTATGATTAGGGACTTGAGTGCTTATATATTAATGAGTCTGTCTACATTGTATTCTATGTTTCAGGGCCACTTTGCAAGGCACCACAGTGAATGAGCTTGAATTCTGTGCTGAAAGCGGTACTCGGTCCATCTCTGATATTAAAAAAAATTACCCTTTGTCTATTTTCCTCCAATTCAGCTTCCTAGGATGATAAATTTTATGTATTTTTTGTTGCTTTCAGGTGATCCTGATGTCCAGACTTCTCAAGTGATGGAATCAGTTTTCATGAATTCAGGGGACAACCCTTATAAGTTCATGAAGAATTCCATCGAGTAAATTAAGTTAATCATTGATTGTTTCAATGGCAATATGATTATATGTACATATATACGTATATGTATATGTATATGAGTTGGTTTTGCTTGCATTAGGATACTTGAGAAGCACAAGCGTACATTCCACCACATAGAGAACAAAACAGTAAGTTCAATCTGACATGAAATAAGGCTAGTCTCAGTTAAGAGTATACTAATTTTATTCAAATTTTGTAGATGCCTAAACATATAGATTGGTTTGGTTGGAGCACTTGGGATGCATTTTACACCGATGTTACAGCACAAGGAATTGAAGAGGGTCTTAAAAGGTGAATCTAGATACTTATCAACCATTTTCTTTTTTGTTACTGTCATGTCAGATTATTCTACTAACGACTTATCACATGTCGTCTCACAATAATGGCTTGTGGCTATTCCTGACGTAGCAATGGCTGAATTTTTTTTTTTTTTTTTTTTTTTTGTTTTCGGGTTTTTTGTAGTTTCTCAAAGGGAGGTTACTCGCCGAGATTTCTGATCATCGATGATGGATGGCAAAATACAGTGAGTGATGAACCAGACCCCCACTGACATAACAAAGTAAGATCATTTTGTATAATGTGGAAGTGTGTTTTCGCTGTCAGTCGGGTGAGTTCTTGCATCAAATGAATAAGCTTTCTACTTGTTCAATTTTTTTTTTTTTTTTGGGGGAAAGGTTTTCAGCCAAGTTAGTAAATTTGGAGGAAAACTACAAGTTCAAGGGCTTTTCCTCGGACATGTGCTATAGTAATCTCAGAGAATTTATTAAGCACGTCAAAGAGAAATATGCATTAAGGTAATTAACACTTCTGAATCTTTTAGAACCGATTTCGATCCATTGTTACGTTTTCCTTGGATGATGAACTAAAGGAAATACAAAAACATATTTAGTGTGGTATACGCGTGGCACGCTTTGCTTGGCCATTGGGGCGATGTACTTCCGACATCCCCGGTAATGCAGAAGTACAAACCCAAGCTTGTTTATCCAGTTCAGTCACCTGGTAACCTCAGTCACATTTTATGTACGACCCTTGAGAGGTTGGAGAAACAAGGAATCGGACTCATTGAACCCTCAAAGATTCACGAGTTTTATGAAGATCTCCACAGCTGCCTTGCAAGTTGCGGTATCGATGGAGTCAAGGTAGAAGTTCAGAAGTACGAAAATGCTCTAACGGATTGTAGTTGTGGCCAAAATGTATTTTCAAACCCGAAAACAAAATTTTTAATGTCAACATTACAATTTCCGGTTTAGTGATCCTTCAACTTCCTACAAGTGAAAAAGTTTGGCTCACAAGAGATGAACTGTCTTTGATCAGCTTTATTTTTCTCATCTCAGAGTAATCATTACACCGCTGATTTCCACGGTGCAGCGAGGGCAATAGGAGGATGTTCAGTCTATGTGAGGTCAGTTATTGATTTCATACAATGTCATTTACACAGCAAATACTTGATTGGATTTATTCTTCGGTGCATAAAATATGTGCAGTGACAAGCCGGGACAACATAACTTCGATGTCATCAAAAAGTTGGCGTTGCCCGATGGCTCAATTTTGAGAGCCAGATGTGATGGCCGGCCTACTCGAGACTGTTTATTTGTTGACCCTGTTACAGACAACAAGAGGTAACAACATAAACGTGGTCAACCTTAACACCAAAGAATGTTGTCTTTAATACTCGTAGTGTCATTCATATGATTTTACCTTTCATTATGGACATTGTAGTTTACTTAAGATCTTGAACATGAACAAGTTTTTGGGCATCATCGGGGTCTTCAATTGCCAAAGAGCAGGAAAATGGTCACCTACAGTAGGTGCTCAGTATGTACCATCCCCGGAATCTGGCACAATAGTCATGTCCGGCTCTGCGAGGCTCTTGGACGTTGATTCTCTGGAAGATGCTGCAGATGAAAACTGGAGTGGAGATTGTGCAATAAATTTGTTCAATTCGGGTCTCTCTTTCACTTGCCCACTTGTTATTGATATGATGCTTTTCTTACAGATAGCTTCCATTTTCTCAAGGCTACTTTCTGAAATGAATAATTAAATTTCAGGCTCTCTAGTGACAATGCCAAAGGAGGGAAGGTTTTGAAGTGTCTTTGAGAGTTCTTAAATTCGAAATCTTCACCGTCTGTCCTGTAAGGATCGGTTGCACTTAATTTTCCTTGTTTTTCCTCTTAGATTTCGATAGTAATGTCTAATATGCAACAGGAAGTTGGACAAAATCTGAGGTTCACTCCAATTGGATTGCTTGATATGTACAACTCTGGAGGAGCTGTTGAGTCTCTCTACACTGCAGAGATAATGTATCTAACTGTGTGGTGAAGGTTGAAGTTTGAGGTTGTGGCCGTTTCGGAGCTTATTCCAGCAGAAAACCAAAATCTTGTTCCGTGAACACGAAGGACGAGATCTTCATGTACAATGCAAAAGATGGACTACTGGTTTTTCAATCTTGGAGGAGAATGCAGTTTAAAAGCTGTTGAAGTTGTGTACTGAGGTTAAATTTGCTACAAATATGGTGTTCAGAGTTTCCGAACAGCAACTTGAAAGGGAATATGTGAGGGTGTTTCATTTTTTCTTTTTCTTTTCTTTTTTTTTTCCCCCTGTAATTATCTATGTTTGGAAAGTGTAATACTAGGATATCACCGTGTGTTCATGTAATGTTTAAAACTGAGCCTCTTTTTCATCCTTCGAGAAATGAAATGAGAGGAAGTCAGAAATTTTGGAAATGGGGTCAAATTTTTCTTCCCCAAACCGGAATGAAATGATAATGGACGGTTAATTTGTGCAGCCAAACGCGTTTTTGAGTTTGAAAATGTACTGAAATAAAACGGATATACGAAACAAATGAGCACAAACTTTAACAAAATCCAAATATCAAAGAAACATGAAATTTAATCTCTCTTTCACATTCAACATCATTTCTTAATGTCAACGAAAAAGAATAGCTTGAAACAAAGCTTAGGGTCCACAAATATATAGCATAAACATTTATGTCAGATTAGTGTATCACTAATTGCACACAAATAAAGTACAGAAAAAATTGTCTATATCTAATCTGGTAGAATTGATGATAAATACTAACAAAGCAGCCTATGAATCAGGCTGAGCACATCAAGAAGTTACATTTCCTTCTCTACTACAGCAACTTGTTTCAGACTCTCAACTCTTTAACCTTCCTCTCAATCTCTTTCTCTTCTATTTCCTTGGTGCTCAAGACAAGCCCAGAAGACCCATCGACCTCCTTGTAAAGCGGTTCGTCGAGCTTCTTACACCTGCACTCGCAGTTTCCTCTGTATTCGGCGAATGCCCTTTGCGTTTGCTTCAGAGCCTCCTTATATCCCTTCACTAATTTACTCATCAGATGGTTTTCTCTCTGCAACTCCGCTATCTTCGCCTTGTACAACCGCTCTTGCTCCTCGACCTTCTCCGAAAGCGACGAACAAGAGTGCAAATGCAGCGAATCCTCTCTCCGGGATTTTATCAAACACATCATGTGCGTTGCGTAAAAACAATTCGTAAGCTCCAAACGCTTCACCAATTCCTTCTCAACCATGAACCAGATAATTCCCGCCCAATCCACTCTCTCAAAGTTTCCATCTTTAACGTCCTTAATCCAATCCGATATCTCGTCGGGGATCTTCCATGTATCGCCATTGTCGCGCAAGAGCATCCAATTGAACACGAAATCCTCCAAAAACCCGATCGAGTCCTCCGTCGCGGGCGCTAATACTTCCTCCGCGGAGGCAATCCTCTCCACCGGGAGCTTCAAAGCACGCGCCAAAGCTGCACGGCTGACCGCTATCCTGTCGCCATTAACGTAGGTGCAGAGCTTGGTTCGATCGAAATTGGCGATGAATTGGCGGAGGAGATCGATGCAAATGGGAATGCGGTCGAATTCGATGCGAGCGAAATCCCAGAGGCCGAGAAGCCGCAGGAGGTTGTGGTGGCGGGAGAGGTCGAGGGTTTTGTGGGGGACAAAGGGGATTGGATTGAGGTTAGATTGGAGAAGTTGGCTCTTCTTCTTCTTCTGAAAAGACTTTCGCTTCTGACCCATTTTCATTCTCAATTTTGCAGTTACTTTGGTCGACTCTAAAGTTGAAGATGGGATTTTGCAGTTTTCAGGCACTGTTCTCTCCACTCTTTTTGAATGTTTTGAGAGGGAAATTTTTTACCGTACCGTTGCTTTTTTTTTTTTTTTTTTTCCGGAAATAACTATTCTTTTTTCTTTTTTTCTTTTTTTTTTTTTTAAACACTTCAAGATTTCTTGAGAAATGGTGAAACAACTTGAATATTCAAGATCGCCTCAGAACCTTTTTTTTTTTTTTTTTTTTTTTTTTCAGGGAGAGTGTTTTTTGGTTTTTTTTTCTTTTTTTTTTTTCCTTTGAGAAGTGGGCTTAGTTAAGAGTTTTTCAAATAATTAACAGTTATTGGTTTAGCAACAAAAAATGTTTTTTTGAAGAAGTTTTCATGTGCTATGTGATTTGAACAATTTGCATATTTGATATTGTAAGGAATATATTTCATGTATAGTATGCGAACGAATTACCATATCTCTAAGAAAAGAAAAACATATTATTGCCAAAAAAAAAACAATAAACTTAAATGTTTTGATTTAAAATAAAAAAATAAAATAAAAAAGCGCTCAAAACTTTACTCTTTGGTGAAAAGTTGATGTCGACTTATGCGACTATAATATTTAGAGTCTCTTTTAACCTTAAAATTTTTAGTTGATGAGCCATCTTAAAAATCGTCTTCAATTTTACAGACACAAAAAAAAAAAAAAGTCCTTATCATCGAATATATAATTCTTAGATCTTAGGACGAGATAACAAACAAACTATAAGATGATCATACCGACTTAAATTGACTACATTCAACATTTATGTATCGAGTCTTGAAATAACTGCTTTCCGCACTAATAAAAGAATGATTACATATATAATTTAGTGATTATGTTTGAACTCATTAATAAATGTATGAGTTCAATTTTTGTACTCAAATTAAAAAAATAAATAAAGTAATGGAAGGCTCTTTAACACTTCAACTTTAAAAATACTAAAGTAAAAACAAACAATAAAATATTAATGCACTCTAAATTTAGTTTTAAATCAAATATTTATAAAAACAAATCAAATTTTAAACATATGCAGATAAAATTTTAACCATAAAGCCATTAAAGATTTCATCAAAACAATACAATCTTTAAAAACTAAAACTTTGTAAAACACTTAATCTAAAAAAGCTTGAAACCATAAAAAATAAACATCAAATTATCCTCATTTATCTATCCGTCGTGGTTTCAATTTTCATTTTATAGATGCACACAGTTTCAAAAATAATTTGTATCGTATATTATATATTTATAAATATATGAAATTACACACATATTTATTAGAAGGAGAACGGGGCGGGGGCGGGAGCGGGAGCGGGGCCGGGGAGTGTTTTCCCTGTCTCCGCCATGCTTCTATAGGAATAAAAAATTATTCCCATCTCCGTTCTTCCCGAATTTTATCCCCCATCCCGTCCCGTTCAGGGTGGATCTTTACGGGTAATATTGTCATCCTCAGATGATATGAAAGACTAAAAGTTTAAGGTATCAAGTTATCATCAAGAGCCCTTTCTTTAAAAATAATAATAATAAAATAAAATAAAAAGTTGTCATCAAGAGCCAAAAATTTAGATGGAAATTACCAAAAAGAAACTCCAACAAGCATTTCTTCCATGAATCAGCCTTCTTTGGAGCCATGAATCAGCCTTCTTTGGAGCCACTTCAGAGACTTCAAGCTCTCTGAAGTGGAAACTCCAACAAGAAACTCAAATGCTTCTATTGGAATCATGAGCCTTGTTGGATGGACAGTTCAGGGCTAGTTTGCAAGGGACGGTCGATAATGAGCCGAGTCTTCTATAAGTTGGTCTCATAGATTGGTGTTGGTGAAACAGGTTTTCAGTCAAGATCATAACCATGAGTTCGCTCCGATTGGATTGCTCGACATGGACAACTCAGGAGGAGCTGTTCAATCTCCGCACTGTAAAAAGGATGTTCCCTCAAGTTGTGTGGTCAAGGTTCAAGTTCGGGGGTGGGTGGTCGTTTTGGAGCTTACTCTAACCGAAAACCGAGGTCTTGTCTTGTGGACATGGAAGAGAAGCTCTTCTTTTGCAACGCAAAAGATGGGCTGTTGACAATAAATCTTGGAGAAGAATGTAGTTTAAAAGATGTTAAAATTGTCTGTTGAGATCTTTTGCTAACAAAACTAGTTTCGTTTCTTGTACTATGGTTTTTGAAGGTTATTATATGTGAGGTCTTTTATCTGTTTTTTTTTTTTTTATTTTTTATTTTTATTTTTGGGAAAGAAAATGGCAGTTTTGATTTGATCTTGTTTTTGTACTAATTTTGTTGCTTGTTACAAAATGAGAGGACGTGCATGCTGTGCTTATGTTGTTAGAGGTACACAAAGATTTAATGATAATGATTGTCACAGGAAATAAATTTATTAATACAAACTAAGATATGAATCCTCTAAAAAAAAAAAAAAAATTGAATGCAATAAATAAACTTGCGTGATTTATTCTGGAAACGACATCAGGAAAAGTCATTAAACAAGAACGACATGTCATTTTCATAAAGCAACTGCAAGTAACGACATGCACGCCTATCTTGTCAGTCATATCAGTAAAAAACGACATCCAATTGAAGGCATGAGACATGTAATTCTCAATTCACTTACCGAAAAATGGTAGGTTTTCCTTTTATAAGAAAAGTGACATGTATTTGTTTATGATAAGTAATGAATAGCGTTTCCTATTTCTTTTGAAGATTTCGAAGAACAATATCTTTATTCCAATTTTAGCAAACGACGTATTCTGATAAAAAACAACATATAAAATAAGTGGAACATCGTTTGAATAACCGAATAACAGTAGACAAGATCATGTTTATGTTTTTACTGAATGACAGAATGATGATAAACTCAAACATAGATGACTGAATCTATGATGATAAACTCAAACATAGATGACTGAATCTTTATTTTGGAAGAGGATGATTGTCATTATTTCAACCATGAAACCCATTTTTGGTCTATGTTTGGTAGGAGGGATGAAAAATAGAGAGCAAGAAAGAGTAAAATACCTAAATAAAGGAAATAAAAAGGACAAAAAGAAGTAACAAAATCTTATTGCACATATACTAACTCTTTAACTAAAGATACAAGAATTGTAGGAGGAGTTCTCTTCATATACCCGAGCAAAGGTCGAATTTATTGTTGTCCAATTCGATGTGGGACTCTGTAACAAATCTTTACATTGACTGCTCAGGCAGTAAGGCAAGTATCTCCAAATACCTCTTTCCATATTTTTCTCTCTCAAATGAAGTAGACGTAAATAATGCCTTCAAATACGCCCCCAGATGTCTTCAAACATGCAAGATATTGACCAAGTCGGAGTAATGTTTGAACTTGATTCATGTGATGATCACCCTACCATCTTATTTGCAGGATCCTCAATACTAATCACAATCTTTTAAAGCATTGCCTTACTTGCATCACTATCTTCCACCCAAAACCAATACTAAATTATCAATATATCTTGTCTGAACATGTTAAAACTTGTTCTTCACCAAGTGATGCCTATCGTAGCACACATTGATGTGTTTCTTCACAACTCTTCAGTTTTAAATCATACCCCGAAACCAAATATCTTGCCTGCATGTTCCATTGCACAGCTTGTCAACATCCTTTACCAAGATGGTGCATGTACCAGCTAGTGGTCGAACTGTCAGTGGGTTTGCATGTTATACTTTCCTTATGTACCAAAAAAACATAATGCATGTACCAACTCACAACTCCAATATTACTCGCATTCTATTCTAGTATTAGGAGATAAATATGCACTAATCTTGAAGTGAAAACAAGTGGGGTTCTAACAGGTTTGATTCACGTTCTATCATGATAATGCTACAAATATTGCTTATGAGTCAAGCTAACCGTGCTTGTCTCTCTGTCTCTACAAATCTCCATGTCGAGAATCTTCTTGGCTTCATCGAGTTCCTTCGTCTCAAACTCTTGATTCAACTAAGCCTTCAATTTTTCAATTTCCGATTTGCTCTTCAAAGTGATCACCAAATCATCATTATACAAGTAAATATTTGAAAGGTTCATCTTGTACCATGCGAAAATGTACACTATGGTTTAACTTCACTTCTTGTGTATTGTTAGTCATCTTGTTTCTTTGGTATTTTGACAAAAACGATTTTACACTAAAAATATTTTGCACCTCTCCAAAACCAAAATTTCAGATATATGGGTGATAGTTGTATTATATTAGTATAATACATGGCGTTTATCTTTTTAGAATTCTAAACGACAAGTAGAAAAAGGAAACTGCATCTTCATTATTTTCTTTTTTGAATTTGAGGTAGGAGATTCTAACTCTGCATTGTTGCGGAACTTTGTTGGCAAAAGAAACATTCATATTCATTAGGAAATTTTGTGCGTTTTAATTTCTAGAACTTCGTTCACTCCCAAGCCTGTTCAAACACCAGCATGATAAGTCTTTAATTACAATTTCACGCAATCAACGACAAGTCGTTTTTAGATTAAGCCTTTTCTTTCCAACCATGATCAAACACCAATTTGCAAGACCCCGTTTCGCTTAATCAACGACAAGTCGTTTTTAGATTATGCCATTTCTTTCCATTTCATAACAACGACATGTCGTTCCCTAGCTCACTGAACTATTACTCCCTTACCCTTGCATATAAAAACCCCTTCTTCTTCTTCCCATCCCTCTCTACTCTACTCAAGCTCTTTCCTTATCCTCACTTCCTCTGCTCTAAAGCCCCTCTCTCTCTCTCTCTCTCTCTCTCTCTAACTTCTAGAGAGAAGAAGAACCAGAACCAGAACCAGAAATGGCTTCCGCAACTTCTTCTCTCTTCAAAACCTTATCAATCCCAGACTCATGTCGTCTCTCTCTTTTCACACCCACCAAACCCACTCCCTTCCCTCCATCTCTCTCCGTCCCTTCTAAGCCTCGAAGCTCCGCCCTCCATTTCTCCTCCTCTCTCTCATCTTTCTCTCTCCTCCCCTTCAAGACCGGACCCCAGCCGTCGTCCCTGGTCGCCTTCGTCGCCCAGACCTCCGACTGGGCCCAGCAGGAAGAGGGCGCCGGCGCCGTCTCCGTTGACGATGGAGAGACCGAAGCTCGCGTCTCCGATTGGGAAGGCGAAGGCGAAGACGCCGCCGTCGACGCAGCTTCCGCCGAAAGCGACGGGCTTTTTGAAGAGAAAGACGGAGATGAAGAAGAAGGGGGTTTCGTGGAGCCTCCTGAAGAGGCGAAAATTTTCGTCGGGAATTTGCCGTACGATTTCGATAGCCAGAGATTGGCTATGCTGTTCGAGAAGGCCGGAATTGTCGAGATTTCTGAGGTGAATTCCAATTATTTTATTAAAACAAAAAATAAAAATTGTGAATTTTGGAAGGTTTCGATAATGTGTTTGATGAGTTCTTGTTTTTGGTGGTTTTCAGGTGATTTACAACAGGGAAACGGATCGGAGTCGCGGGTTCGGATTCGTGACGATGAGTACGGTTGAAGAAGCTGATAAGGCTGTGGAGATGTTCAATCGTTATGTAAGTAGTTTCTAAAAGGAAAAAAAGAAAAAAAATAATTTTGTTCTTTGGTAATTTTTGGTGTGTTTGTAGGAAGAAAAACAAAAGGTTTGATTAATGTACTAACTATAGTAGTAATAGGCAGTATTAAGTAGTATAAGAGAGAAAGTTGATTTCGAAATGTGGGCAGCCACCGAAAATAAAACATAATGTGAAGTTGATTAGAAAGTTGTACTTACAAGCTAGGCAAGCGAATGGGATTAGACACCCGACTAGGTATTGTGCGCGCTTTAGCTAGCGCGTTAAATATCCTGCCTGGGGAGTAATTTTAGTTGGCTAAAATGCTAAAATGAATACAGTAGTTGATCTGTGTTCTGCTTCTTGCATTAACAGGACTTAAGCGGGCAGAGGTTATGCCTTCCAAGACTATGGGAAAAACAAAAGAGTGAATTTATTGTAGTGAAATATCTTTTCTGATAGAAAGTTGTCAATTTTAGTTTCGTGAACAAAGCGAACTGTGTGTTGAATGCATAGTATCGCGAGGAAGGTGCCTAAAGTGCATAACAAGTGAGGCAAACAAATCAAGTTCGCCCCCATTTGCTCTACAACGATCAAATGAAGGTTAAAAATTTATAGTATAGCGTGCTTAAAATTTAGTATGACGCTAAGTTGTTAGATCTAGACAGCATTTTTCTACTTCTAGTGCCCTTTTTTGTTGGAGTAAGATTATTGTATGCCTTGATGGTTGATTTTTGCTTCTAATAGCACATGCAAAGTTATTTCCGTTGCTTAGTGAATCATGATTTCTTCGTTGTTTTTGTAATTTTTTTCATTACTTAATTCTTTCATCTATCGACTTTGATAGGATCTGGATGGAAGGCTCTTGACTGTAAATAAAGCTTCTCCCAGAGGCTCACGCCCAGAACGCCCTCCTCGAGTGTTTGAACCGGCTTTCAGAATCTATGTTGGAAACCTGCCATGGGATGTTGACAATGGTCGCCTTGAGCAAATTTTCAGTGAGCATGGTAAAGTAGGAGAGGCCCGAGTAGTTTATGACAGAGAAACCGGCCGTTCACGAGGCTTTGGCTTTGTAACATTATCCAGTGAAAGTGAAATGGAAGAGGCTATTGCTGCTCTAGATGGACAGGTACTACAAATGTTATTACATTATCGACCTTGTTCTACCGTTTCTAGCTAAGCATTGTGATTGTTCGAAAGAATTGGAATGAGAAATCATCTTTGTGGATATTTTTTTATTTAAGATGCCATCTGAAACTAATCAATTCGAGTTTCTTTGCTTTGCAGAGCCTGGATGGAAGGGCAATCAGGGTAAGTGTAGCCGATGAAAGACCGAGGCGCAGCTTTTGATTTCAACCAAGATGAATCCAGTTTTTCTTGTTCTCTCTTGATTTCTTTTTTGAGGTCTAAATTAGCAGTCTAAAGCTTTTTTTGTCAGCCACTTCTTGGTGAGAGTCCTTGTTTTATTGATATTATTTTCGAGTCGGAAATGATGCATAAACTCTGCAATCCGTAGCACTATAACTATTGTTCACCAAATCTATGAAATTAACGGCAAACACTTTTTTGGTTATAGAGAACGTGGAATTGACAATCTTGAGATGAAAAGAATTTACAGACACGAAACACATTCTTACTATTTGTTACCTTCGACAGAGACCACAGGATTTTACCTACTATATATACAACACTTGGATGGTCAAACAGTATCAAAGTCAACAGCAAACCAATTAAAACTAGAAAAGAGACAAAGATAGAACAGCAACGATAAACTCCTGGTACGAAAATATTGCAGCCTAACTAGCCTTGTAACTGCCTTTCCCTACTAGTGAGAGGAACATATCGAACCGAAGTTTCGCTCCTGATACTGATTGAACCGTCCAAATTCTTGTCCACCACTTGCAGATCCTGAAACATGTTGCCCACAGGGATGACCATTCTGCCTCCAGGCTTCAGCTGGTCAATAAGTGCTTGTGGGATTTCAGGAGCCGCCGCCCCGACATGAATTGCATCGTACGGTGCAAATTCTGGCCAACCAAGTCTTCCATCTGTGCAAACGAAAACGTTAGTAAAATAACACCCAGACATTTTACAAAGTAGAACAAAAGGAATGACTAGCTTTAGTCCGAATAAATGGAGCCAAAACATGGAAAAGTACATACCACCAACATGCACCGAGAGTGAACCTTCCTTCAACAATGGTGCTGCTGCGCATTTTTGGATATTCTCAATTGAGGAGGCAGCCAATTCGGGAATGTGTTCCACACCAACAGCCCGACCTTCTGGCCCAACCATCAGCGCAAAACATGCCGTCAAATAACCCGTTCCTAAAACAAGCAAAAAGTTATAAGGAAATTCAAAATTAGTCGGAAAGAAAATGGGGAAAATATGATCTCCAAAGCACAAATTGCAAATTAGGTAAGTTTTAACTTCATTGTGAACCATATACATAGATGCTAAAGGCACGGCCAGCTTCCATGGCAAAGATATAAAGAATTACGTTATGTGAAAAGGTATGTTTGTTTTTTGTTCAGCAGAAGATGTGTGCAAGAAACAAACCAGAGCCAACGTCTAAAGCATGCATGCCAGGCTGCAAGTTATTCTCCAGCAACTGAAGGCATGTCGCATGCATATGAGGTGCAGAAATAGTAGCATTGTAACCTATGGCCATGGGACTGTCAAAATAAGGAGGGTTCCCATCGGGTACAAATAAAGCCCTGTCAACCGTCTCCATCACTTCGGCTACTTTCTTTGACGAAATCACACCATAACGCTGCAACTGCTCCACCATTGTTTTTTTCTTAGGTACGCCACTCCCACTCCAAAATCGCTGTAAATATTTTTATCAAATGAAAAATCACTACAAACTAAAAGACAAATCAAAAGCTTGCTCTTGATAAGGTAGCATTGAACTATCCAACACATTTGGAAAGAAACTGAGAGCAGTTGTTTTTTACAGTTGATCATAGACACCTTTAGAAAAAGGCAAACCAGCAATTGATGTTTTAAGCTCGATTTCTTGAAAGTAAATACCTCATCAGTTTGCAAAGCCCCAAGACTAGGGACAGACATGGGCTGGGGCTGTCCATCCAAGGCCATCAGACATGTATGGAGTTGAAAAACATTAGAGTGGGAACCAAGAGCCCCACTAGTAACAAACACCATAAAACAGAATGTCCATAGTACTTGACAATAATTTACCTGAACGTAAAAGGGACGCATCAAACCGTCCATACAAACTAATCTTAGAAACATCTGTTTCCATCAACACATGAGTAATACAACCTAGCACAAGAACCTGAACCGACAATAAACAACTATGGCCGTACCTGGAAAAACTCCGAACAATCGCGACAACAATCATTGACCAAATTATGATTCCTAAGCAATGAAAATTTACACCCTTACTTCTGGAAGACAGTGGTGCACCATTTAATTTCTTTGTGCATAACGTTAAATCTATTTACAATAAATACCTCATGAAACAATGACACATGATGAAACTACGAAGTTGTCAAGGTTCAGGCAAAAGAGTAATTTCAATTTTGCCCACGTGTGCATTTACGATATTTATCATTTTTCCTGACAAGTTTCACTGTCCAAATCCATATTTTGGCTTACAATTAGGAAACGCCTCTACCATATACACTCTTGACACAAACAACAACAACAACAACAAAAAATCAAATCAAATCAAATCAAGTCAAATCAAATCCAAAGCATTTTGCTTTTGGAAACCTTGCCTTTGGCAGAAAAATCTAAATTGATAGAGTATATCAAAAAGCATAATTTCCCAAACATCAAGGAACACAAAGATCACCTTCAAACCCAACAAAAAAGTTATCAAATAACGAGAAAAATCCAACCTTTCTTTCATCAACAGCCAAAACCCATCAAGATCAACCAGAACCCACTTCCAAAACCAAAAGAAAAGGAGAAAAAAAAAATCCATTCTTGATCAACATACAGACAAAATATCAGAACCCCACCAAAAAAATCGAAACGGGTCTTTCCAAAATCGTTTCTTTTCCTCAGTTTTCTCGGCATCCAAACAAGCAAAAGTGAAACATATCCAAGAAAAACGAAGTGGGGTTGTGGGATTACCTCCATTCTGAAGAAGGGTGAGTTTCCCGTGAGGAGATTAAGGGTCGGACACTGTGGACAGAAGGAGAAGGTGGTGATTGGTGGAGCCAAAAGCGAGCGACGATGACTCCGATGAAGATGACGATGGAAGAGGAGGGCGCAGGATAAGAAGTGCTTCACAGTGGGCGGACGATAGCGGAAACCGTACGCAAGGGAAGTGGAAGTTTTTGTTGTGGCGCTAGCTGCTGTGGCTGGGTAAAGAAGAAGATTCATTTGTTCGATTTTTCTCTGGCTGCTTCTCTTTCTTTTTTTCTTTTTCTCTTTTTTTTATTATTTAAAAAAAAAAAAAAAGATTCCAATTCAAAGAACTGTTCTTGTAAGTACACTTGGCAACTGCCGATTGCCATGCACCGACTCAAAGCCTGATTTGTGTTAACACATGAGCAGAGGATTTGGGCCTTTCTGTTTCGATTCTGGGCTTGGTGGGCTTCAATCAAGCCCAACATAGAGGAACTATAAGGACGGAATAGTTCTTTTAGAATAGAGAAAATTACCTAAATATTTAACTTTTTTTTCATTCATTAATTAATATGATATAAATTTCTTATTCTTGATTAATATTACACAAATTTTTAGATAATTTTAATTTAATTTTATCATATTAGTTTAGTATTAATTTTTTATATTATATTGATGTAATGACTTTTAAATTTATATCATTCATATGCTTTCCTTTTTACAAAAATAATCAAAGTTAAAGTAGCAAGGACCCGTTGGAGGCCACATCTCCAAGTTTATCTCCAAATGTTTTTTTTTTTTTCTTCTTCAATTAAAATTACGTATCACTATTTATATTTTTAAATGTTTACAGTAAACTCAAACTTTAAAAGTTCATAACTTTCTCATTTCAAATCGAAATGAGATGTTTATTGTGTCAAAATCCTCACAATGGCTAGACAAACAAGATAAGATCAATTTTGTTTTTTTTTTGTTTTTCCTGAACAAATTTCAAATTTTAATACTATTTTCTATGGCACAGCTTACATTTCCAACCTAACCTCCAAAAGTCAGTTTCCAACCCAACCTCTAAAATTCTGTCTCCAAATGTCCCACAGACATGCCCTAAGGTTTTAAAATATTTAAAATAAATAAGGACTATTAACCTCTTCACTAAAGGATATTTTTGTAACTATATTTATTAATAGAAATTTAGCTTGCGTTTGGTTTGCCAGTTGGAGATGAAAGTTTTAAGTTGGAGTTTATTGAATTTTCAAAAACTAATTATAAATTTTGTTGAATTTTCAGATAAAGAAAAAAACTGAGATAAAAAAATACGGTTTAGATGGAGTTAAACTCAAATGCCAAACAAAGCCTTAATTCCTTAATAAACACTTTTTATGGAATTGTGGAATTTAATTATGTATAACTTAATTTCTTTTTTCGTAAAATTTATTGATTAATAAATGCACCTTAAGAAAAAATTAGGTGAGATGCCATTGTTTTGTTTGTATATAAATTCAAAACACAATTTTATTTGTCATTCAAATTTCAATTATACTGATCAACATACACATAACGAAATATATGGCATTTGACATTGATGCCTTTCAAATTTTCATCTTTTAATAACTTTTGTCCAAACTTTTAGTTTTAAAAATTTACCTCATGAACCTTTTAAATTGTTGTAATGTACTTATATGACTTAACTTGCCGTTAAATTTGGCCATGGAAAACTCACATGCGCCTCATGTGAAGATAAGAAACATCATTTCCGATAAAAAATTTTCAAATCTAGTATAAATCCTAATACAAATCTTCAAATTGAAATGGTCAATTTAATGTAAAGTTAACTAAATTGGACATATCACAACAATTAAAAAGTTCACCGGTTAAATAGTTAAAATTAAAAGTTTTAACAATTTCTATAGCCTAAAATATAAGAAGGTTGTTCAAAAAAGGATTTGATCCTTTCAACAGCTAATTAAGTGTTTTTATTTTCTAATATCTAAATATTGTGTGTAATGGCATATCTAGTACTTAGTTTTTATTATTATTATTATTATTTTAACTTGCAGATGAGAGCATTTGAACTTTTATATTTTATGGTGAAAGTTAGATGTGAAATTATTATTAGATTATGTTACAGCCAACTATAGTACTTAGGGTCTATTTGACAAACTTTTCGTAATAGTTGTTTTTGGGTTTCTAAGTTCAAAAACAGCTTATGAAAGTGTTTGGATGATCTGTTAAAAGAGCTTCCAGTCTTCAAAAATCCTTCTTGTCAAAGATATGGTGTCTGGTAAAAGCTCTTTTGAATATACTTTAAAACTTGTGACGTAATTTAAACTAGACATTATAAACTTCATTTTAATATTTTTATCATTTACTAGAAAAACTTTAAAATCATTTTCGATCTCATAAGCTCTTTGTTTCTAAATACTTACTAAGAATACACAGATTTGCTTCTCTTCTTCCAATGGCTAAAAACAAAAGCAAAAATTATGTCAAATGGACTCTTAGTTTCAAAATTAAGGCCACTTTACTTTCAGTCGTTATCAAGGGAGAAAATTTAGCTCATCCGTGCAAAAGCAAAGAAAAAGAATACAAAACACCCATAGGGGTGGATGGGTTGACAATGGTGGGTGTCTTTGCTAGCTTATCCCATTCGTCCACCCGAATTCGATTCTCATGGCCTCCCCTTAGGTATCGCTCTAGCTTCGACTGTTGAAATATGGTTTGGAGATGGCTGGATAGACCTCGGATGACCGACTGAAAGAAACTAATATAAAGAGCATGTCTCACTGTCATATCTAAAAAAAGGGGTTACTGCCTGTGGGACTAAAAACCTAAAAATGATTGGGCCACCCTCGTATCCTTGTTTATTCACCAAAAAGAGAAGAATACATGAATTTAATTGTTTATGATTAAAGGAATTCATCTTGTACTTTTTTTTTTATGGCAATTCATCATGTACTTTGTTTCTATAGATATCCTTTCTATTGTCCTCTTCAATGTTTTATGGACAAAGGGGGTTTAGAATTTCTCTCCAACGTCCTAATTAAAAGGAAACTAATAGTACTAATTTCAAAATTTTTTGGTGAATAGTACTAATTTCAAATTGCTTCAAGTAAAAAGTTGATTTCTTTTTTTTTTTTTCCCCCGGTTAAAGATGTTCTAATATCCAATGAAATGTGAAACTTTTCATCTTCTTCTTTTGATTTAAACGTTTATGTGGATAATGTCTTTCTATCTTTCTTAAAGATAGGGTGTTTGTGAAGTAAGCTAGAAGTTCTATGCAGCTCTTTACAAATATCACAAATTCACAACAACTAGACTCGTCTAGAACCATTTCTATAGATGCTGATTTTTTTTTTTTATTTATTTTTTATTTTTATATATCAGAATTTGCAAAGTTTTCCAATTACTTTCAGTGAGGAAACCAATAAATTTTTTTGGGGACCAATAAAATTTATTTAGAATTTTTTTATTGCACAAAACACAATTACATATATTCAATGTTATATGGGTCCACCATTATAATTTTTCGTATAAAAATTGGGGGCACAATTGAAATTAGTGAGGGCACAATTGTAAACATACACAATAATTAGAAATAAAATCAATATTTTTAAAATGTGAGTGGGGGCGTTCGCTATTTTTACCAACTTTTTAGTGTAATGACAAAGAATCGAAATTACATTAACATTCATGGCAAATAAAGACAAACAAATGATTTTTTTTTTTTTTTTTTTTTTTTGCTAGAATAATAATAGAAATTGTGGCTGATAATTCCGGATAACTTTTAATGAATATTTATTTTGGGTGAATATGTGGTAGAGACCTTTCTATGGTCTCTACCGGTAAAGTCCTTTTTTAGACCGTTAAGATTCAATCGAACGGTTAAAACGTTGATGGTGTACGATACTTATCGTACACCTTACCTCACATAATCCTTCTCACCCAAACTCTTCTCCGTCACCGGCGATCTTCTTGCCGCCGGCGACGGACGCCGGCAACTCACCCCCGACGCCGGCGACCCACCTCCAGCCCCCCAGCCCCGGCCGCCGGCGACCCATTTTCTCTCTCTTCCCCCTTTCTCTCTCTTTTCTTCTCTCTCTTCCCCTCTCTCTTCCCCTTTCTCTCTCTTCTCCTCTCCCCCGACGCCGGCGACCCACTCCGGCCCCTCCACGACCGATCCCAGCCCCGGCCCCGGCCGGCCGGCCGCCGGCGACCTCCGTCTCTCTCTTCCCCTTTCTCTCTCTTCTCTTCTCTCCCTCTTCCCCCTCTCTCTCTTCCCCTTTCTCTCTCTTCCCCTCTCTCCCGCCGCCCCCCACCCCCCGCGCCCCCGATACCCCCGTTCGCCCCCCCCTCCCCCTGCCTCCCCCACCCCCCCTGCCCCCCCCGGCACCCCCTCCCGTCGGCCCGCGAAGAGAGAGAAGAGGGAATAGAGAGAGAGAAATAGGAAAAGATAGAGAAGAGTGAGAGAGTGAGAGAAGAGAGTAAAAGAGAGAAAAGAGGGTGCTAAGAGAGATAATAGGAATAGAGAGAGATAAGAGAGGAAAAGAGAGCAGAAGAGGGAGAGAGGAGAGAGAGAGAGGAAAAGAGAGGAAAGAGGGGGGGTTCTTCGGGGGGGGGGGGGGTGCCGGGGGGGCAGGGGGTGGTGGGGTTGCACGGGGAGGGGGCCGGGGGCTGGGTGTGGGGGCCGGGGGTGAGGGGCGGCGGGAGAGACGGGGAAGAGAGAGAAAGGGGAAGAGAGAGAGGGGAAGAGAGAGACGGAGGTCGCCGGCGGCCGGCCGGCCGGGGCCGGGGCTGGGATCGGTCGTGGAGGGGCCGGAGTGGGTCGCCGGCGTCGGGGGAGAGGAGAAGAGAGAGAAAGGGGAAGAGAGAGAAGAAAAGAGAGAGAAAGGGGAAGAGAGAGAAAATAGGTCGCCGGCGTCCGGCGGCCGGGGCTGGGGGGCCGGAGGTGGGTCGCCGGCGTCCGTTGCCGGCGAACGGAGAAGAGTTTGGGGGGAGGTATTGTGTGAGGTAAGATGTATGATAAGCATAATAAATGAACAATATTTTAACCGTCCGATTGAATCGGACGGTCTAAAAAAAAGGGATGTATGGTAGAGACCCTTTGAGGGTCTCTACCACAGCCATACCCATTTATTTTTACTTTTATATATATGAACTGCTTAGTCGGTGCTTACGTTTGCACATTTACCTATGCATGCTGACGTAGCTTCACAGTTTATCTGAGTGAGGTGTGAGAAATTTTTTTTTAATTATTTCAGAAGCATCATAATAATACTATTAAAAGAGATATTACATCAAAAGCTAAGTAGGAAATGATTCCATGCAAGTGTTTACGTACGTAATTCCTTCTTTTGGACCATTACTTTAATCATTATGTCTGGTTAGTTTAGTTTCTTTTGTCCTACGTGTGGAAAATAATAGGCGATACCTTTATTGATTCCTTATTATTGTTATTATTAAATAGTCTCGTTTTGCAATTTAAAAGAAAATGATATGCAACCATCAAGATACGGATTACATCTGATAATATAAAGTTTAAATCCCTTTATTTTCAAGTTCAAAAAAAAAAAAGGTCTCATTTTGTATTTCTCCTCCGCATAACTCCATGCTCATCTTTCTTTCTCTTTCTTTTTTATTATTATTATTTTTTTTTTGGCAAAAGTAAAACATAAATCTGATGTTTTATCTTGTAAATACAAAGTTCGAATCCTAAGCAAAATGGAACCCAAAAAAGAAAAAAAAAAATCATGAGTGCTAGGTTGAGATTTGAAAATGTGAGATGTACGAGATAGATAAGGACTTAACACTATCAAGGTGTTCCGTAAAATTCACTAGTTTTTTTTTTTTTTTGAACCCTACTGATCGTCGTCTTTAGATGAAATTATTTTAACTCACACGGTCACACCAATGTTTGCGAAAAAAAAAAAAAAAAAGGTTTATAGCAAGGGAGAGACCTAAGAGTACGTAGTATTAAAATTCAGATTAACTGTAAAAGTGGCCTAATAATGAGTTTTCTTAGATAAGTGAAGTAACGCGTATTACAAAAAATTTATATTTTGATATCTGGATCCCCACAAATATGTATTTCGAACTATATGGAAGCAGTATTAATCAAAATTTAATCTTGATAGCTGATGAAGACAACTTACCTTGTTTGATGGATTTGATACGTGCAATTTCTTTTTTATGATACGCCATGTATTTTGTAATTAAATTCCTTTTGCTTAACGACTTAAATGGCACAATTCCTCCAGCACCCCAAAATGAAAGAGCCGATCACGTAGTTTTTTGTTAGCGAAAATTATGTTATTAGACACTCCATTTGATTAAGATAAATCGTAATTCAAACATCAGCTAATGAGATTTGAGTTCTAAAAAAATTAAAAAAATTAAAAAAAAAAGTTAAGGCTTTAGATATTCAGTGCAATTTTAGTAGTTATATACAGGATTTAGATATTCAATAATAATCGTTGGGTTCTTTCTTTCTTTCTTTTTTTCTATTCTTTGCTGCTGATAGTAATAATACTAATAAGGCTTCTTCTTCTTCTTCTTCTTCTTTTTATTTTTTTTTAATTTTTTATTTACCTAGATCTCTACAGTTTCAGTCCTTAGATAGATCTGATAATGCCCAAAACAAGAATCATGAGACCAACTGTTCGTAGGCAATCACCATAGACCTAGCAGATCTTTAATTGTTCCTCTTTATTATTTTTTTTTTCCCTTCTTCTAACCCCTTTTTCTTTTTCCTTTTTCTGTTTTTTAATTCTTTTTTATTTGGAATTTAAAAAAAAAATAAAAGGGCAAAGTAGGAAAAAAAAAAAAAAAAACTCCCAAGTGGCAGTTTTTCCTGCATATTATATTACTAAATACAGCACATGGCATTTCTCCATATCTAATTTTTTTTTAATTGTGATTAATTATTCACAGGATTGTGTAGGTTTATCTCACAAGTAGTGAACTTCATTGCTTGCGAGTGAAACCCGACTAACCCCTTTGGGTTACGGAACATTTTTCTAATCCCAAGTCCTTAATTAAAGTAGCTAGATCCTCCCAAACAGTCCGTTTTTGTGGAAAAGAGCCTATTTTGCATAAGCAAAAGTTAAAGGGTCATTTTGGCGTTAAGAATTTTGTACTATTCTAAGTACATGGCAATTTATATATATATATATATATATATATATTACTAGGGGTGGCAATTCGTGTCATGTGTCGGATTCGTGTCGTATTTGAGCCGTGTCGAATTTTTTCTTCTCCAACCCGAACACGACCTGCGACACGAAAACGACACGAAACCGCGACACGAACACGACACGAAACCGTAATGGCTTGACACGACACGACACGAACTGGATCCGCGACACGAAATTGACCCGCGACACGAAATTGACTCGAAATTGACACGAAATTGACCCGAAATTGACTTGAAATTGACACGCGACATGAAAATTGACCCAAAATTGACCCGAAATTGACACGAAATAGTGACCCGAAATTGATCCGAAATTGACACGAAACTGACACGAAATATTGGCACGAACTTGACACGAATTTGACCCGAACTTGACCCGAAACTGACACGAAATTGACACGAAAAAAACTATTCCAACCCGAACACGACCCGCCACCTATTTTTCCTAACCCGAACCCGCGAAATTCGTGTCGTTTTCGAGTCGTGTCATCGTGTCGCGACCCGTATTGCCACCTCTATATATTACTATATACAGCATATGGCATTTCTCCATATGCCTTTTTAATGAATCAAAACTATCCATGATTTTAAGATAATGATTATACTCGACACGACAGGATTGAATAGGTTTTTCTCACACACAGTAAACCTCGTTACTTATAAGTGTCACCGACTAACCATTTTACATTACGCAACATTTTTTCTAATCCCAAATCCTTAAGTCAACTAGATCCTCCCTACATTTTTTTTTTTTTTTTTTTGGGGAAAACAACCTATCTAACAGAAGCAAAAGATAAGGATCATTTTGATGTTAAGAATTTTGTAATAGTCCAAGTACATGGCAAATGTTACATACACACACTACTATAAACAGCACGTAACATTTCTCTATACATCTTTTTAATAAATCAAAAGTACCATAAATTTCATATTAGAGTGATCATATTCAACCTGACAGAATTGAGTAAGTCTCTCTCACAAGTAGCGGACTTCATTATTTTCACCCGACTAACCCGTTTGGGTTACATAACATTTTTTCTAATCCCAAATCCTTAAGGCAACTAGATTCCCCCCTAACAACCTGTTTTTTGTGGAAAATAACTTACTTTAAAGAAGCAAAAGACAAGGGTCATTTTGGTGTTAAAAGGATTTAAAACTATTCTAAGTACGTACATAGCAAAAATGGTGAGATCTAACTATATTTTAAGGTTGAAGATGGTTTCATCTTTCTACTGAGTTTCTTTCCAAATTCCCTTTTGACTGAACACTCCAATGATACAAGACCCTTTATGCTGCAGACATGATTAGGGCCACCACATCAAAATATAATTTAAAACTTATCCATCTGTTCCCGGCTTTTCCGCTTTGTTTAGACTCACTTCACAAGCAAGGTACTTGTTCAGTTGGGCTTTATTCCATCCTCTCATCGCTATATAAATCTCGCATTTTGTTCAAATCTTCCACGCCACACAACAAAAACCTCTACCTCCTATCCCTCTCCCGAACCGTTATTTGACACCTTTTTTTTCTCTTTTTTTCTGAGAAGATCATCATGGCCAACAATTTCACTCAGGCATTGGTTCCTAAGTTGATGCCTGGAAAGAGAGACCCACTGCAAAGGAAGTTCAGCCAGTCCGACGACAGCATGTTGGTGAAGCAGGTTCGCGAAACTCATAATTCTGAGACTAGCTACCTCATCGATGTCAAACCGGTTCTCTTTGTCATCGAGAATATTCTGCGCAGCGTTGCTCCTGGCATTGATGGCGTCATAAATGTATGTTTTCTCTTTTCTCTCATCGAGTGATTTCGGTTTTGTTGTATTTGGTGGTTGACTTGGTTTCGTCTTGATGCAGGGCACGCATGATTTGTTGGATGACAAGGCCAGTGCAGCTAGCTTTGATGACATGTTGGAGGGACTGTGTCAAATCATACACAAGATTTCCTGCGAGGTCGGTTTAATTCCGTAATTTAACAATGCAGATACACACACACACACACACACACACACACACACACACACACACATGTTTTTTAAACGAAATCTGTTTGTTTATACTCATTTTCCAGGTAAAAGCATTATTCTTTACAGTTAAAGCGTACATCTTTTAAAAGAAAGCAATTATTCACATAATGATTGGTAAATACTATGTTTTGGCAGATTTTTTGCAAGTGCTCGGGAGGCGATCTGCATGGATCAACTCTAACTTTGTTCAAGATGCTTGCATACTATCCGTGGGAGGCGAAAGTGGTCCTAACCTTGGCTGGTTTCTCCGCCACTTACGGAGAGTTCTGGCTTGTTGCTCAGCTCTGCACCACAACGCCACTGGCCAAGGCCGTGGCCCACCTGAAGCAACTCTCCGACATCATAGAGCATTCCCAAGCACTGAAGCCTCAACTTGAAGCAATCGAGAAGCTCCTGAATGCCGTTGTGAAGGTGACAAAACGAATGGTCGAGTTCAATGAGCTACCGACGGAGTACCTTTCAGAGGACTCGGCACAAGTATCAGTTGCAAAGGCTCATATACCTGCTGCTGCCTATTGGACAATTCGAAGCATAATCGCATGTGCCTGGCATGTTACTAGCCTCACCGATTTTAGATACGAGTAAGGCATTAGAAAACCACGACGCATTCAACTTCAATCTTGAAACATTACGGAAAACTAACGACAGCTTTGTTTTAATCTATGCATTCCAGGCAAATCGCATCAACCTCGGAGATATGGGAATTGTCAAGCTTGGCTCATAAGCTTATCAATATTAATGATCTCCTCGCAGCTGAACTTGACGGTTGCCGTCAGAATATAGGTAAACATAAACATGAAGTTGATGATTTCCTTAAACATAGTTTCGGTTTGAAATTGCATATAAAGTACTGATGAAAAACAAAATTCAAATTTGGTTCAGAGAAGAGGAGATATGAAGAGGAATACAGGAACCTCATACGCCTTCTCGAGAGCACCCATCTGGACAACATGAAGGTCCTCAAAACTTTGATTTCCACTAGGGAAGATCAAGCCCTCGTGTTCGGTAACCCCAAAGCAAGGGTAGTTTACTCTTCTGAAACTCACTCCATGTATTCCCTTGAACTAGTAATCTCAAAAATACACAAAAATGAATCAATAACAATGCTCATGACAAATACAGGTTAGCATTGAAGGCTTAAGGAGAAAACATGTGCTGCTTCTGATCTCTGATCTCGATCTTTCCCACGACGAGCTCACGATCCTCTACAGTATGTATGAAATGAGGATGAAGCAGGATAGTATGTACGACGTTCACGCAAAAGATGCTCCGTATGAGCTGGTGTGGCTTCCTGTCGTGGACAGGATAGTGAATTGGAATGAAGGTCACAAACGGAAATTCTCGGAGCTGCTAACAATGATGCCGTGGCACTCTGTGCACAGCCCTCAGATAATTGAGCCTCCGGTTGTTAAGTACATCAGAGAGAAGTGGCATTTCGACAAGAAGTTGATCATAGTGGCGATAGACCCGCAAGGAAAGGTGTCGTCCACAAATGCGATGCACATGATGTGGATCTGGGGTAATGTGGCCTTCCCATTCAGTCATGAGAAAGAGGATGCAATGTGGGCTGCAGAGAGTTGGACGCTGAAGCTACTTGTCGACAGCATTGATCCGGAATTACTACAATGGGTAATTTTTTACTCTTCATCTTGAAATTCTCAATCAATCTTTTCATGAATACATAAAAACACTGATTAATCACTACATATTTTGCACGAATTTAGTGATTGATCACGACGTAGTCGTGTGATACTGATTGATCGCAGTCCTATGATAGTGTTTGAAAATGTGTTAATGGATTCTCATTTCGTCAGATGATGCAAGACAAATACATATGCTTGTACGGAGGCGAGAATATCGACTGGATTAGAGAATTCACCATCAAAGCAAAACAAGTGGCACTAGCTCTCGGTATTCAGTTGGAAATGGTCTATGTCGGGAAGAGCAATGTGTCAAAAGAACGGCTGAGGAGAATCAACGTCACCATCGAAGCAGAAAAGCTCAGCCACATCTGGCCCGATCTGACCTCCACCTGGTTCTTCTGGTCCAGACTCGAAAGCATGAGGTGCTCAAAGGCTCGGTATGGGACGACCATTGAGACCGACCCCGTGCTGAAAGAGATCATGGTTCTGCTCAGCTACGATGGCAGCGACCAGGGCTGGGTCTCAGTCTGGCGTGGCCAGTCTGAGATGGCCCGAGCCAATGGCCAGCTGGCACTCCTGACCCTGAACGAGTTTCAGCAATGGGAAACCGAGGCTCAGCGGATAGGATTGGTCCCGGCACTTGATTTGGAGATGCAGAGGCGCCACTCGCCACAGCACTGCACCCGCCTGATCCTCCCAGGGATTGGTCAGGACATCCCGGAGAACGTGGTCTGCACGGAATGCGGGCGTGAAATGGAGAAGTTCTTCATGTTCCGCTGCTGCACCGATTGATAAAGCATTGTCGGCAAAGCCCCGTCAAGCATGGTGGCGGTGTTGTACGCGTACGCGTACGTGTTCGTTAGTTTGTTACATTAAGTTTGGTTTGTAATGTTTGTTGTTCTGCTATTTCCTTCGGAGCTTTATAGGTTTGCCTTGTACTAAAAAGTTCGGTGTAAAATGTGTTGGGACTCTTGGCTTGGCACCATCTGGGACAGCTACCGAGTCTGTACTACTTTTACGTTTGGTGTTGAGAAGGTTTTACTTTTAACTTTCAAGCTATCTTTAAGATAGTACAATATTAGTACCTTTTATACGGTATTTCGGTACTAAATTCTCCCTCTCTTTCTACTTATTGCTCACTCCATTAAACTCAAGCAACCTGTGAATTCCTCAAGACTGTTCTTAAACTTGAAATGCTTTTTAACCAAAATCAGGCCCATCAGGTCAAATTGGACAAGGAAACACAATTAGAGTTAGGACTTGGGATTGTTTAATTAGTGCAAATCATCCCTTCCTGGTATGAATCTTTTACGAAATGGATTGTCTAAAAACCTCATTTACCTGGTAGAACTTACTCGAACCCGAAATCTTCTTGATAGGAACGAGCAGGTCTTACCAACCCACCAAATAGTGGCGGTACAAAGGGGAATGCATATGATACAAAAAAAAGGTATGCTAATTTCTCAATTTTACGGCATCCTCTTCCTTTTCTATTCAGGCCATAGAAAGAGTTAAACCGGAGCAGTACGTCAATCTACGGAGGCTTTAGATTTAACTAGGACTTTATCTTTTCCAGCAAAATAAAAATAATTCTAGGAACTTTAATGTCTAGGAGGAACATAGAACCGGGACAGTCAACTTGTTTCTTTGCTTAAAATGGAAGAGAAGTTGTTAATACTCCAGTAGCATCAGTTCTAATCAACATTATCATGCGCTGAAATGTTGGACCTTAGTGATTATTAGAGCCCTGCTTATCAAAATATAATGCAATTCTAGATAAAAATTCAGAAGCATGTCCGAATAAGACAACTAATGCCCACAAGTTTTTTAATATAAATTCTCCCTAATGAACTTTAATCTGTTTTTGTAGTTCTCTCAGGTCAACTTTTATAGATTTTTTTTTATAAAAAAATCTAGGAAGATACAACTTATATTTTATTTTTAAGGTAAATCCCCTTTCCTTTTCTCCCATCTCTCTCACTATTTTCCCAAAGATGAATAAAAAACAAGCACAGAGGTGAGGTTGCGAAGACACCACTGAAAAATAAAAAATGAATATGGAATTCAGGGGTAAATTCATCCAATCATAGCTGCGTTTTGTGCCCATTCCTATGTTTTTACTTAATGATTGTTTCCATTAGCTTAGCAAATAATAATAATAATAATAATAATAGTAATAATAATAAAATAATCTAGACACATTTTGTTGAATGTCATTGTTATGAGAAAAACACTAAAATGAAACAATCATAACATTTAGTAAAGAGGCGATCTGCTCCAGTTGGGAAAGATGAAAGTACGTCTTTCTTAGTGACTGAAACTTGATCAGACTAAGACTAATTGCATATATGCACATCACGGCAGTTATGGTATTCACTAAAATATTTTCCTATATGCACAGTTTTCTTTTTTAAAAAAATTAAAAAAAAAAAAAAAAACACACACACACACACACACACAAACACGGAGTACGTAACTGTTATCAAGAATGAGAATATAAAGAAGGCTTTTTGTATGTACACTTCCTAAACTTTTTGAATTTGGCAATTTAATTTCTAAACTTTTTTTCTCCACAACTAGCCCCTGAACTTATAATTTTTTACATTATCAGTCCTTCTTACTCAAATCCGTTAAATTTTTGTTTTTTTGGCACATGCCTTGCACATTATAGCTTGAGAAGGAAATTAGCGATCATTAATGGAATTAGGTTCAAGTTTTCAAATGAGTTTCTATTGAAACTAAAAATAACAATGTCTTCTTAGGTTTTAATGTGCAAGTCAAGAAACCGTTCAAATTTTTAACGGATTTAAATAAGAATGACTGACAGTGTAAAAAACTATAAATTCAAAGAGCTGATTCCCAAGAAAAAATAAAGTTAAGGGACTAAAATATTAAATTCGAAAAATTCAAAGGATGTCTATATCAAAAAAGTCTATAAAAAAGCCTAATTCAAATTTGCATTACAAACCATGCCCCCTTTGTTCAAATTTCTTATTAATTTCTCAATCTTTAGATATTGTGTAATCACATTGTTACTTTCATTGATCAAGCTTTCTGGGTAACAAAGGATCAAAGATGAATTCAACAATGACAACACACATGATTTCATATTTTTCAAAAATATGCTTCCCATAGTTAGGCAAGAATTAATGAACAAATCACCAAAATAAGCGCGGATAATCATTCAAAAAAGTGTTTTAGCTTCATCCCAAATTACAACAATGAAAGAACGAAAGGTTGGAGATCCGAATTATCTTGTTGGAAAAGGGAGACAATGCCAAACTGGAAAATTGTACTATGCCATTGCCTGCAGAGACAGGCCTTTAAATTTCATTTATACATGACTAGCATTTTCTTAGCTAGAAGTTATAGACAAGTCTCTTTCTGAAGCAACTCTCGTTATAGTAAGTGAATAATCTTTCTTGTGCTCTTTCCCTTTTTGTCTCTTTCCTTTCACACTGCTGGAAAAAAAGAGCATAACATTAATCATTGTATTATATGATTTTTAAAATAACTTGACAATTTTTTTTTTTGCTCTTCCCTTTGTGGTCAAATTAGCCAATATGTTGTTGATCCACTCCAACCAAAATTTTCTGAAATTGTTTTTTGCTTTTTTCTTTAAAATAAACCAATTTCATTATTCACCTCTTCAAATGTCTCTTAAAAACTCAAATTTTAAAAATACAAAACTTTTTTATTTCAAATCAAAGTGAGATGATTTTTTTTTAATTGCATAAAAGGACTTGAGGAACGAAACAAGATCTATACTGTTTTTTTATTTCCCTAACGTATTTCAAGTTTTTACACTTTTTAAATCTGAACAGTTCATTTTCAAAATAAAGCATGATTCAAAACATAAACTTAACTCCCATCAAAATATCTTAAAAACTTCAACTCAAGTGTACATACAAAAGGAGGGCTAAGAGTGCAATTTGCAATTAATCTAGCTTAGATCTTAAGTTCTAGTTTCACATTTCAGTTACGAGTTCTAGTGTCTCGGAGCAAAGCCACCCATGGCCTTGTAGGGGTTTCCTTCTCAGTGAACTTTTTTTTTTTTTTTTTTCAATTTTACATTAAAAACTTTATATTTTTCTCGTTTTAATCCCATCGAAATCCTATATGACCACATAAAAATTTAATTCTTTAATATAGACTCTCGGTAAAACAATAAGTTGACCCCACAACTACTCACAAAGAAAGAAAGTTGGATCATGGGAATCAAAGTCTGGCCCAGTTGGCAAAACGACAAGTGCAAAAATTAAAATCTCCAACCAATTTCCTAGAAACTGAAAGGATTGCCAGTGAAACTTCTTCTGCAATAAACCACCCCTGATCCAAAAGACCCGCCAGGAAGACAAACCAACCACATTGAAAATGAAAAAAGACGGACTTCAAAACGGTTGGATGTTGCCATGCAACTTTCATTTTCCATGCTGTAACGAAAAAGGAGAAGTTGATTGATTTGGGGTTTTGCTTTTTTCACTAAAGAGATTGCGACTCCAACAGTAATAATCACAATTCAAGCCAAACGAAGCTTTTTAATTTTGGTGTTGCTATTGGAATCTCTCAGATTTTCTGTCTAATTTTTGGTGTTATAAAAGATGTCTAATTAATAATCTTATGTCACGTCCTTTTGAAAAGTTTGAAATACTTTACAACTGAGTTTTTATATCTAAAGATTTAATTTCATTTAATGATATGCAAAAATATAATTGATTAGATATCATTTAATATACTTAAATTGAACGAGAGATTTCAATCCCTCAAGATATATAAACCTTCAAAACCTTATCAATTTTCTCTCCATAGGGTTTATCAAACAAGTATAAAGCATTATAAGAAGGATTAAACTCCTTCAATCCTTTAATAATATTATGATATATCAATTAGAAATATTATTTGAATCAAAATTTTGTATCACAGAGACACGTAAATAGAGATATATATCAAATGAGCTCCTTATATGAATGTATAAAATAAAATTGGCGAAAAGACGAAAACAAAAATTATGCTGGATAAAGCATTGGTTAACTTTTTTGGACCGACTTCACTTTTCACGAGGTCCAGATTTGTTCATATTTCATCTTTTTTTTTTTTTTTTTTTTTTGAACTTTTATTAAAAAAATCCAAATATTTCCTGCCAATTTCCAGAGGTAAAGTGATGAATGTTTCATGAGTACTTTATTTTGCAACAATTGCTACGTAAGCGGGGGGTGGACTCACAAGTCTTCTCGTTTTGTATTTTAGTGAACTAAAGTCGCGGGTCCAAAATAGACAAGGAAGGAACCAAGAAATTAATAAAAAACTAATTGATCTAAATAATCTTTAAACTCTTTTAAATATGTTAGTTTGATTACTATTTTTTTTTTTTACCGAGATGACCCTAAATTTTTATTTTCTTAGCAATTTTAGTCATTTCTGTCAAACTCCGTTAAATTTTTAAAGGAATCTTACCGAAATAATTTTTTTCATAAAAAAGACTAAAATACCCTCTAATCTCCTAAAAAGTACCTCTATCTCCTCTCCTCTCCCCTCTATCTCTCCCTACCTACCTTCCCCCCCCCCCCCCCACATTTGCGACCTGGTTTGGCCTTTGCCTCCCCAGCAAAATTTGGGGTTGCCCCCCCGCCCAAAGTCGTGATCCGGTTCTTTGCCCCCCCAAAGTCACAATCTGGGCTCGCTGAACTGAGACTAGATCGCCGACGGGAGTAGGGGCATAGAGACTCAGATGGAGGTGGGGCCGAGAGCTTGCCGGCATGGGAGGGCCAACATCCAGATCGCGGGGGCTAGAAACTTAGATATGGGGACCCAAACTCGCCGACGCCTAGGGGGGGAACAAGGACCAAATCTAATTTGGATAGGAAATTATCTATTTGACTCTCAAAAAACATGAAGTGTTATTCTAACGTGACAAATCCGATTTTTTTTTTTTTTTTTTTTTACGGAAAGGACTAAAATGGTCAAGAAAATAGAAATTTAGGGTCATCTCGGTCAAAAAAAAAGGGATCAAACCATCACCTTTAAAAGAGTTCAAGAACTATTTAGGTCAATTACTCATAAAATAAAATAATATAATATATATGAAACCTCCTACCCCTCGTTATTTTCCGTCATTTTCTATGCCAATTGCAACCGAAATGTTGGTTTTCTTTCCCAATTAGCATTTATCATTCTAAAGAAATGACTTCTACCATTGATATTAAATCAAAGATAATAAGTGTTTTGGAGAATGAAAGAACAAACTCCAAACATGAGACAGGACCCACACATTCATATCAACTCTCTATACTAAAAGATAAATAAATAAATAAAATCTATATATTGTATTACCCATACAGAGTCAATTCAAGAATGAATAAACACCTATCCAATTAATTACTAAGAAGACAAAAGAAATTGTTAATTTGGGTTATCAAGATAAAACTAGATAAAGGCCAAGAAATTTCCAAGAGCAAGTGAGTGGAGGTGATTTGAAGTTCAGGATTAGGAACAACAATTATCAAAAAGGTGATAGGAACAGTTTGTTGCAAACTTAAGAGCTATTTGGGGATGTCTGGAAACGATATTTTTAGAGATTAGGTTAAAAATGTATTTTGTGAAGAAGACTTTTGAAAAAACTCTATGATATATAAAGTAGTATAAAAATTTGAAATGATTTCAAAAACATTAATATATAATGAATCGTTGTGAGTATTTTGATATAATAATCATCTTATTTTAATTTAAAATGAAAAATTATGTACTTTTAAAATTTTAATTTTTAAAAATAAAAAAATAAAAAAATAATTTTGATGTAATATTGAAAGTTTTGGATTTAGACGGCATTTTGTCGTCCGGAGATATTACCAAAGCGGGCTCTTACAATACCACTTCCTACGAGGAGTGACAAAAAAAAGAAAGACACGATTATTTTATTCAAAAAAAAAAAAAAGACACGATAATTTGCTCAATACTATATTATTATATGAGAATACGAGACTCATAGATGGGACCCGCATTACATCCCGAGAAAAACGTTCAAATGTCTAATTTCCAGCGCGTAATGGCAGTGCCAAATGTGAAATTAGTCAAGAAGTAGAATTCTAGCATTGGAGCTGACAGGAATGTCAAGCCGCGTGTCCAGATCAAAGACATGGACTACCCCACAACCCGATCCAACGGTCCAAATTCGATAGAAGACTTACTATTCTAATGGGTTGACTTGACCGGCCAAGCTGCTTTTATGGATGAAATCGTCAATCCAAAGACTTCGAAGAAATTTCCAATATTTATTTAATTTTGCCAGTAAGCAGACAGTGACAACAATTTTCACCCAATAGGAGCATCCTATTGCGTATAGAATGGTTTAGAGCGCTTTCTAAAGTGGTGCTGAATTTTTCAAAGATGTGGACTATTAAAATGTACATGTATTGTATACCAATAATGCACAGGACCAGACGTACTGGGGGTGTATTTTTAAATAAGGTCAAAATATAGAAAATGGACTCTGTTGATTAATATAAAACATTATTCAACTTCAAGAATATAGTTTGTTTAAATTATACCAGATTTGAACATAATAATTTAACCTTTGATAGTTTAGTTTTGGATTCTTACCGAAGTTAAAGTGTTTTAAACAAGGGAGAATCTGGAAATGACAAATGTCTCTATCCTACATTAAGTTCACTAAATTTGGACTCGCTATAAATTTATAAACATTTTCTACCGTTTTGTTCTCTTCCTATTTTTAGTAACTTTGACATGGGACAGTTAAATCAGTTCGTTACTCTGGTTTTGATTTCTTTAGTTAATCTCTCTTATGTTTTAAGACGACTCTTCTTCTTCTTCTTCTTCTTCTTCTTTTTTGGTAACTTACTCGTTTGGTCCTTAACTTCTTTACGAAATTATGATTAGCCTTTTTACGATTAAAAGATCCCTAAACCCTTTAAAATGATAAAATTTAATCCTTTCTACTAAAAAAAAAAATTAGAACCGGAATGAAATAGATCACATGTATGACACGGTAAGTTGAATCATGTGAATTTTTTTTTAAATTGCCCTTTAATAGTAAATTATCTATGATTAACATGACATTATTTTTATTACATTTTTAATTTATGTTAATAAAAAAGATCGTTCTACACTTTTTTAAAGAGTTTAAGGACTTATTAGTCACAAAATAATAATAATAATAATAAACACCAAATCATAACTTCGTAAAAAAGTTAAACCCAACAAGTAATTTACTCTTTACTTTTATTAACTTTACTTCTAAAAATTTTATATTTTTCTCATTTGATCTGTAATCGAAATTGATTATTCTTATATAAGTTTCTCTAAAACCTTCCTTTTAATGTACATTCTATTAAAATAATAAATTGACTCCGCCAACAATGACATCTATACAGTAAAATCAGTTAGTAACTCCAGTTCTGATCTCTTTAGCAGTACTCATTGTTAAGTTTTATGACTTCATTAAATGATGGTTAAAAAGTATTAAACAGAGAAACTCAAGTCTACGAATACTACCCTCCAAGCTAAAAATACAACCAATTTAAAAGGTGGGCTCCAATTGCCATATTTTCCACACGGTTGCAGTCTATAAGAACGAACAAAACTCACCAACCGTTTCGGAGAAATATGAACTCCTGAAACCTGCATACCTATCCTTCACGCCATTTGCCAACAAAATAGCCTGCCTCTAATGGCAACCTTCTCTACCAAATTCTACCTTTCTTTTTTCACTTTCCTCTATATCTTCGTCCTCATCCATGGGAGACCAACTTTAGACCCTTCCGATCTCAAAGCCCTCTCTACCATCCAAAAAGACTTGGGAATAGCAAGCCGACTCCAGCTCTCTGCCGCTCCATGCAACATCCCCGGCGTGTTCTGCGAGCGGCGGCTCGCTGATGACAATACCTACGTTCTAAGGATCACCAGGCTCATCTTCAAATCCCAGCAGCTCGCGGGGATTCTGTCCCCGGCGATTGGACGGCTCACGGAGCTTAAAGAGCTCTCTCTTTCTGGCAACAACCTAGTTGACCAAATACCAGCCGAGATAGTTGACTGCCGGAAGCTGGAAATCCTCAACCTCGGAAACAACAAGTTTTCCGGGGAGGTTCCCGCGAACTTGTCGTCGCTGATTCGTCTGCGCGTCCTTGATGTTTCTTCCAATAAGCTTTCTGGGAACCTGAGTTTCTTGAAGTACTTTCCCAACCTGGAAAGGCTTTCTATTGCGAACAATCTCTTCGCCGGGAAAATCCCGGCGTCCATTCGCTCATTTCGCAATCTCAGGGTCTTCAACTTCTCTGGAAACCAATTCCTGGAAGGCTCATTGCCTCAATTGAAGAGGGTCGAGCAGTCAACGTCTGACATTCCGAAACGCTACCTATTTGCCGAGCGTTCCAATTCAACTTCAGGAAACAATAGAAACTTTACGGCGAGTAGAACTTCTCATGCTCCGGCTCCGTCTCCATCGCAAGTACACCACCACAAGCATAAAGACCGCAAAAGGAAGGTATTGGGGTGGATTCTGGGATTTTTGGCCGGAGCTTTTGCTGGTTGTATATCAGGCTTCATCTTTTCTCTGCTGTTTAAGATGCTCTTGGCTCTGGTCAAGGGCGGGGGTAAGGACGGAGGTCCTGCGATATTTAGTCCTCTGATCAAAAAGAAAGAGGACTTGGCTTTCTTGGAAAAGGAAGATGGGCTTGCTTCGTTGGAAAAGATAGGAAGTGGCGGCTGCGGAGAAGTGTACAAAGCGGAATTGCCTGGCAGCAACGGAAAATGGATTGCTATAAAGAAGATAATTCAACCACCCAAGGATGCGGCAGAGTTAACCGACGAAGATAGCAAACTTCTGAACAAGAAAATGCGTCAAATTCGCTCAGAGATAACTACTGTCGGTCAAATTAGACACCGGAATCTGCTTCCTCTGTTGGCTCATGTTTCTCGACCTGACTGTCACTACCTTATCTATGAATTCATGAAGAATGGTAGCTTACACGACATGTTGATTCAGGTCATGGAAGGGCAAAGGGAGTTAGATTGGCTTGCAAGGCATAAAATAGCTCTAGGAGTGGCTGCCGGGCTAGAATATCTACACATGAACCATAACCCCCGTATAATTCACAGAGACCTCAAGCCCGCAAATGTCCTTCTTGATGATAATATGGAAGCTAGGATTGCAGATTTCGGTCTTGCAAAAGCAGTACCCGACGCTCATACGCATGTCACAAGTTCCAATGTTGCCGGAACCGTGGGATACATAGCACCGGAGTATCACCAAACACTCAAGTTTACCGACAAGTGTGACATGTACAGCTTCGGGGTGCTGCTTGGGGTTCTGGTCATGGGGAGGCTTCCATCAGATGAATTTTTCCAGCAACAAGAGGAGATTGGCTTGGTTAAGTGGATGAGGAGTGTAATGACTTCGGAAAATCCTCAAAGAGCGCTCGACCCGAACCTGGTGGGGAATGGCTATGAGGAGCAGATGCTCTTGGTTTTGAAGATTGCTTGCTTTTGCACTCAGGATAATCCGAAAGAGAGGCCCAACAGCAAGGATGTAAGATGTATGCTGTCTCAGATCAAACATTAAGTATGTAGGTATTAAGAATGTGTGGAGCATAAAAAAAAAACACTCCAATCTAATAAAAGTTGCAACTTCTTGTCAAAAGCAGGTGTAAGATAATGTTTCTGTTAGTCATGTGAAATATAAAGTGTTATGTTATTCTGCTATGCTAAGCAAGATGAATAGTAATATTTAGATATTTTCTGTATCGATTCAATTTCAGGTTTGTTTTCACTCACTTGGGGGACAATTATCTAGATATCTGCAGATTCATTTTGCATATAAAAACAAAAAATAAAATATACAAACAAACATATGCTAATTATCTTGTATACGTCCAAGGAATATATTCTTACAAATCTCTATCCCTACAAATCATAACGGATCAGCCTTCTAACCACTTAAACAAAAGGTCTTTTTGATGGAACATTGGATCATAAATAAAAGACGCTGAATCACACAAGCACACGCACACACAGCCCAAAAAAATATCCACACATCCTAGGTTGTTATGATGAATATTAAATTATCCTAGGAATCAATCCTCTCCAGAATGATGATATCAGGCTTTCTCATTTGACTGAGCAATTACAAAATCTTCTTGAAGGCCTTAAATATGTATGTGCGTGTGTGTGTGTGTGTCTGTCCGTAAAGAACGACGTTCCAATAAACATAAGATCTGACTTAGAACAGATAAAAAACTGAAATAGATTCCAGAGCAACACTTTGAACAATCTGACGAAACTCAAAGCGAAGACTTGGATCCTTCGTAATGACTTAAAACTGATGAGATTTGGAACGATCAAGATTAAAAGAAAAACTAATATCCTGCCCATCTGTTCTCCTATAAATAAAAGTGAATTAGTGGGAGATAGGTACGCTTTTCTTAATTTCTCTAATTGAACACTGTCATTTTTCATTTCTGGAAATTTTCCTTCAAATTCTAACTTGAGCATGTGAGTGTCTTCTCTGCAAGAACCCCCTGCCTTTCCAAAAGTGAAGAAGCGGAGTTCAACTTGTTGTGATATCAGAGGATACGATCAGAGATCAGGAATTAAGCTTTGTGTTTGTTTATTGGGATCGACACGGAAATCCGTCCCAACAATATATATATATATATATATATATATATATGTATTACGTACCGTCTTAAAGGCTTAAAGTGCTTGTTCTAAAGGAGCAATAAAGTAATACCATCACCAAGATGCGTTTCCCACTAGAAAAGGCTCAGACTGTGCTTCCACTCTTATCCCTCAAAACTTTTGAAAGCGAATTTTCTGCCTTATATAAACTTTGAAAGGAGTAAATTTTCTGTATATTGCATTAACAAACTGATTTACACGGCTCCTACTTGTAGGACTTTACAAAGAAAAGGAAACAAAGAAGAATGGGAAACTACTGTCTATGCTAGCAGACCTAATGACTAACTTTCCTATTTTACAAAAGTTGACTAGCTATATTTACACAATAACAAATCAGCTAACTAATTCACAAAATAGCTAACAAATCTTCTATGATTAAATCAGCCGAATATTTCCACACTCCCCCTCAAGCTGGCTCGAATATATCTTCCATAGCTAGCTTGCCAATCAAGTTGTCAAACTGCTTTTTGTGTAGTCCCTTTGTAAGTATATCGGCTGTCTGTTCGTTAGTAGGAACATACGTCATGCAAATTAACCCATTGTCCACCTTTTCTCTGATGAAATGTTTGTCAACTTCCACATGTTTTGTCCTATCATGAAAGACTGGATTATGTGCAATTGAGATGGCTGCTTTGTTGTCACAATATACTTTCATAGGTAGAGAATCGGTGATCTTCAGATCTTCTAGCAGTCTTCTAATCCATATTGTTTCACAAATTCCATGAGCAATTGCTCTAAACTCAGCTTCAGCACTACTCCTAGCCACCACATTCTGCTTCTTGCTTCGCCAAGTAACTAGATTGCCTCCCACGAAGGTACAATAACCAGATGTTGACCGTCTATCTGTAACACTTCTAGCCCAGTCTGCATCCGTGTAGACTTCAACCTGTAAGTTGTTACGTTTTTTAAACAACAATCCTCGTCCTAGAGCCCCTTTTAAGTATCTCAAGATCCTATAGACTGCATCAAAGTGCTCTGGTCTTGGTGAATGCATAAACTGGCTCACCATGCTTACTGCGAAAGCAATATCAGGTCGCGTATGTGACAAGTAGATCAATCTCCCTCCAAGTCTTTGGTACTGCTTCTTCTGACTTGACAGGTTGTAGCTTTTGATTGGGTTCAACTGGAGTGTCAACCGGTTTACAACCAAGTAGACCTGTTTCACTAAGCAAATCAAGAACATACTTTCGTTGATTAACAAAAATTCCTTCCTTCGACCTGGCAAATTCTATTCCAAGGAAATATTTCAACATTCCCAAGTCCTTGATCTCAAAATCATCGGCAAGCCTCTTCTTCAATCTCTCCAATTCACCTCTGTCGTCACCTGTCAAGATTATGTCATCTACATATACAATTAGGATAGCAATTTTACCTTCCTTAGAGTGTTTGTAGAACATGGTATGATCTGCTTGGCTTTGACAATACCCATAGCTTCTCACTGCTTTCCCGAAGCGTCCAAACCACGCCCTAGGAGATTGTTTCAGACCGTACAGGGACTTCTTTAGCTTGCAGACCCTGTTTCTTCCAAGCTTTCCCTCGAAACCAGGTGGAAGGCTCATAAAGACTTCTTCCTCCAATTCACCATTCAAGAAGGCGTTTTTTACATCCAATTGGAACAAAGGCCAGTTACCATTTACAGCCAATGATAATAATACTCGGATTGAGTTTACCTTGGCTACAGGGGCAAATGTTTCCTGGTAATCAATTCCATATGTCTGCGTGAAGCCTTTTGCAACTAGCCTTGCTTTGTACCTTTCTACACTCCCGTCAGCCTTGCATTTCACAGTAAACACCCACTTACACCCAACTATCTTCTTGTCCCTTGGCAAATCAACTATCTCCCAAGTACCGCTTCTCCTGAGAGCATTCATCTCTTCCATCACTGCTAATTTCCAACTCGGATTATCAAGTGCTTCCTGAATATTTCTCGGAACAAACAGGTGAGAGATCTTAGAAGTAACTGCCCTATGACTATGGGATAGTTTTTTGTAGGAAAAATATTTGGCAATGGGATGTTTAGTGCAAGTTCGGGTTCCTTTCCTAACTGCTATAGGAATGTGAAGGTCCGTAAAATTTTTTGTAGGGGATTCGATGATTTTAGTAGAAGGATTTATTGGGGCAGAAAGTTCAATAGGAGATGGAAGTGGAAGAGAAGTACCTGGAATATTCGAAGAGCCGTTGCTCGGAGATTCTGACTGATCTTGACCAAGAGTGACTGGAGGGTTTTTACTCTTATGATGTAGTCTACGTCTAGTATAAACCAGAGTCTCACAATTAGGAAGATTTTGAAGTGTTTCTCCCCCTGCTTGTGAATCATCAATGTTTGGCAACGCTGGACAAGGATTTCCATCATTTTCATAATCTAGAACAACATTTTCCTTAATTTAAGAATTGGATGTTGAATTGGAAACATCAGAAGGAGAATCAAGCAAAAGATTTGGTAGAGGGGTAGTGGATAAATCCAAAAATAATTTTCTTCTCCACTCTCTTGTTTCTCCCCCTGAAGAAAATTCTTTTGAAAAAAAGGTTGATTTTCCAAAAAAATGACATCCATGCTAACAAAAATTTTCTTTGTTTGAGGGTTGTAACATTTATATCCTTTTTTATTTGGAGCATAGCCTATAAAAACACACTTTTCGGCTCTAGGATCAAATTTTGACCGAAATTTGCTAGATATATGAACATAAGCAGTACAACCAAAAACCTTTAAAGGCAAGTCAGAGTGTATCCGTGATTGTGGAAAAACTTGTTTGAAACATGCCAAAGGAGTTTTATATTTTAAAATCCGTGTAGGCATTCTATTAATCAAAAAAGATGCGGTTAAAACTACTTCTCCCCACAAATATTTTGGAACATATGTAGAAAACATGATAGCTCGGGCAACTTCAAGTAAATGTTTATTTTTTCTTTCAGCAATTCCATTTTGTTGAGGAGTGTCAATGCAAGTAGACTGATGTTGGATACCCTTTTCACACAAAAAAATGTCCTAAGTATTTATTAAAGTACTCTTTACTATTATCAGTATGTAAAATACTAATTTTGGTCTGAAATTGATTTTCTACCATTTTATAAAAATCTGTAAAAAAATTTCCACTTCAGATTTTTCACTCATCAAATATACCCAACATAAACGAGAATGATCATCAATAAATGTTACAAACCACTTTTTTCCAGAAACAGTAGGAACCCTTGAAGGCCCCCAAACATCATTATGAATTAAATAAAATGGTTTGGAAACAATATAAGGTTTTGGTAAAAAAGTAGCAAGATGACTTTTTGATAAAACACAACTTTCACATTGAAAAGAGGAACAATCCAATTCTTTAAAGAGAAAAGGAAATACATGTCTAAGATACGGAAAACTAGGGTGTCCTAATCTACGGTGCCAAAGCATTATTTGTTCACGAGTAGAAAGAGAACTAACACTACTAAGGCCGTGAGACCTTTTATTACTAGATAGATTTTCATCGAAAAAATATAGTCCATCCACCATCTTAGCACTGCCAATCATCCTCCCCGAGCTTTGGTCCTGAAATTCACATTGAGAATCAAGAAAAATTACACGGCAGTTAGAATCTCTAGATAGTTTGCTAACGGATAAAAGATTACAAGCAAGTTTAGGGACATGGAGAACAGATTTAAGATCTATATTCTCGGATAACTTTATCAAACCTTTTCCTGCAATAGGTGAGAAACTTCCATCTGCAATTCGAATTTTTTCATTTCCCAAACAAGGGGAATATGAACTAAATAAATTTGAAAACTAGTCATGTGATCAGAGGCTCTAGAATCTATGATCCAAGGAGCAGTACCGAATTTTAAATGACAAGAAAGGGCACTAGATTCACTACCTGTTTGTGCAAGAGAAACATTAGGAATACCAGAAAAGGAGTTGGTCTTTAACAGCTTAAGAAGATGATCCATCTGCTCCTTGGTGAAGGGTCCTGTCTCGGCCTCATTTGCTGATGGAAACACCCGACCTCCTTGGTTGGATCTATCGCCCGGCCTGTTACTTTTCCAATTTGCTGGCTTACCATGAATCTTCCAGCAGGTATCTCGAGTGTGGCGTGGCTTGTTGCAGTAGTCACACCATACACGGGGTTTCTCTTCACCCCTTTTTTGATTGCCGCTGTTTCTACTCAGATTTGCCTCAGAAACTGTAAGTGCCAAGTTCTCAATTGCTCCAACAGTAACCCTTTTTCCAATCATGACATTCCTGTGGCTTTCCTCCCTCCTTACTTCCGAGAATACATCTCCGATTGAAGGCAAGGGCTTCCTTCCTATTATTCTCCCTCTCACCTCGTCAAACTCAATATTGAGTCCAGCCAAAAACTTGAAGGTACGATGATCCTCCACTGTTTTTCTGTAGTGATTACAATCCTCAGTTGACTGCCATTCGTAGTCGTTGAACAAGTCCAGGTCCTGCCATGGCCGCTTCAAGGAGTTGAAATATTTGGTGATGTTGTCTTCACCTTGTCGCATCTCTCCAAGCTTCAAGGTAATTTCATAGACTTGGGACTGATTTCCCAAGTCAGAATACATTTGATTGACGTTGTCCCACAGTTCCTTAGCGGTTGGATAGCACATGTAATTGGAGCTAATATCTTCCTCCATGGAATTCACTAACCAGGTCATTACCATCGAGTTTTCAGCATCCTAGGCAGCATGTGTTGAATCCTCTTTTGCAGGCTCCTTCTTGTCTCCAGTCAAGTAGCCAATTTTTCCACGCCCTCGAATATACATACGGACAGATTGGGACCACCATAAGAAGTTATTGCCATTTAGGCGAATGGTCGTAATCTGGACAGAATGAGAGTCTGAGTTTGGGGCTTGGGTTTCAGTGGTTTTTTTCTGGACAGCAAGGGAAGAGGTTGAATCTGAAGTGACATCAGACATGGCTGGATCGGTTTATGGCTCTAGGGTTTGTCTAAAAAACTATTTGTGGCTCTGATACCATATAAACTTTGAAAGGAGTAAATTTTCTGTATATTGCATTAACAAACTGATTTACACGGCTCCTACTTATAGGACTTTATGAAGAAAAGGAAACAAAGAAGAATGGGAAACTACTGTCTATGCTAGCAGACCTAATGACTAACTTTCCTATTTTACAAAAGTTGACTAGCTATATTTACACAATAACAAATCAGCTAACTAATTCACAAAATAGCTAACAAATCTTCTATGATTAAATCAGCCGAATATTTCCACATCCTCCAACATAAGTACTCTTTACTTTCAGAAGAGTCTCTCTGATCTATTATTTCTCAAACATAGAAAAGTATTACTTCACAAGACACACTAAGAAGAGAGCCTGACACGGTCACCATAGGTCAACTCCTGTATTGCTTACTCTCTCTCACTCTATCATAACTACATGTACGATCTTTTTCTTATAATAAAAACTCCTTTTGTTGATGATTGAACCAATTACAAGGAAGAGAATAAGGTGCCATCACTGAGAAACAGGAATGGAATAAAAGGAAAGGAGAAAACGAAATCAATTACGACAGAGCGGAAGTACATATACAATCTAAAAACTACCAAAAATGACAGACTCTATTTTCTGGTTCTGAATTAGTCCATCAAGGGATCTGTACAACTTTAATATATCCACGCAGATCATAGGCATTGACCTGACAATTACCAGAGCTAAACAAACATGTTCTAAGCACAAAAGTTCAAATCCAAGCATAGGAATTAGTATGAGAAAATTTTAAAGCTTTATTGGAAGATATGAAAGAAACTGCTCCTTTAAGTCTGATGACCAGTTTGTATTTCCTTAAATACCTCAAAAATCCAGAAGTAACTGAGGTAGAATCCTCTCCAAATGAGTTGCTTCAATTTTACTGACACCTTCTGCTTCTGCAATCGTAGCGGCACGCTGCACAGCCTCTGTATCAATTCAACATTTTCATCAGGAATTTACATCAGAGAAAAGCAAAATTAACTGAATCACAAGCATCACAGTACTATACACTACCTGTAACGAAGACTCGGAGAAACTCACAGCTCAATTTCAGTGCATTTCCGTTTGCTGCATCAGAAATGTGAAACTTGAGCATAACAATCACAAGAACAAATCATAGCTTAAAACCGTTCTGTAATTACTCAACTCAACAAGAATACATAATTAACCAAAAAATCATCACAATTAAGAAAAATAAAGCAGAAATATAAAGAAATAATGAAATAAAGTACCAACGTACCACTAGTCGACCGACCCTTCTTCGATGTCCCAGCTCCCACCTGCAAACAAATCCGACTTCATTTGTCTTTTATTACATTTTTAACTGACAACCAAGAGCTTTCCAGAAAGATGATGAGATTAAAAAAATTAAAAATGAAAAAAGAGCCAAACAGAAGAAAATTAATAACCAAACACAATACCTAAGAACCATTTCTCAATTTCAAATCAATTGCTGAACAAATATTCCTTAAAACATTTTTTTCCTAAATCAGTTTTCACAGATTTACATAGCAATTAATTGACTCAAATTTCAGCTATCTCCCTAGTAATAGTCTTTAATCCCAACATCTTTGTCCTTAACTACTATTTTGAGCTTGCAATGAATTTTCGAGGAAAAAAATTTCAAACAATATTCAGGAAAAAAAAAAAAAAAAAGGACAGAAAATCACGCAGAAAATTACACTGAAATGAAAGTGCATTTGAATTCAACTGGAATCAAATGAAACGGAAGAGAAATCTCGCGAAGAAAATTCACTTACCTCGCCGTCCAAAGTATCGGAGGCTTCATTTTTCTCGCGCTCTTCAAACAAACAAACAAAAATGAAATGTTAAACAAGAAGAAGTTGTGAAAAATCGGCACCGGAAAAAGGCGCAGAGAACGGTGAGAAATCCAAACCGAGAGCTCTTCTGGACCAGACGAGCTTGAAAATGGAGTGAATCAGATCCTGCAGCGGAGATGGTGAAATCGATTTCAGAAAGAAAAAGGAACTAGAAAGAAAATTGAAATTGAAATTGAAGTTGATAGAGAATGTTACAGGATCGAAGGAGTTGGCTTCCATGGGAGGAGAATGCGAAGAACAGAGACGATCGGCAATGGCGGTGCAGTTCTTCGCGCCTCGGTTTTTGTTATTTGAATTTTGCCCGTCTCGCGCCCAAATCTTTCGTGCATAAATACAGGTTTTTTCGCGCTTTTGTCCTCCCTAGTCCCCACCCAACGAGCTTGGTTTATGAGTCTATTCTAATTAGGATTTATTGCATATTTGTCCCAAAACTTTTCTGCTTTTGATAGCCTGCCCTCAAACTTTTTTAATTTTTAATAACTTACGTTTTCAAACCTTTATGGTATGTTTGAATGAGTTATTGGATTAATTTTTATTATATTTCAATACAATATTGTCTAGTTCGGTTATATTAAAGTGAAACTATTTGAATATTTTGCTATTTAACAATAATTCATCTCACATCTAAATTCAAATTTTCATTTTTGAAAAATTCATATCACACTCATTTTTTTAGTTTCACACTATTCAAATGTTACTTTTAACAAAGACTATCCAAACACATTTCACTTAATTACACAATTTAAATTCTTCATTTCAAAACAAACATTCAGTTGGAATAAACATTCAAATGCAATCTATGATCTAAACAGACTATTAAATTATTGTGACACATTCATTGTGCTTAACTTCCCATTAAATTGGTGACATAAAGCCCTCGTGTGTCCTATACACGGATGGAAAATCTCAAAACCGATCAAAAATTTTCAAATCCAATTCAAACTCTATTACCTTATAAATTTAAATCCTAACGGAAATTTTACAAAATGAAAGTGAGAACTCCAAAGTTTACCTAAACAATTATATAAATTTAATGCCTTTAAAAGTCTTTGAAAAAATAGAATATCTTGTTATTTGTTTTAGTAGTTCAAGCTTTTATGGGATAAGTGCATGTTTCCTTTCGTTTTATTCTAAAAATCCCTCTATAATTTCAAGATCAAAGACAAAGGTGTATTTATCAAAAAAAAAAAAAAAAAGGACAAAGGTGCCAAAGAAATCAAATTAAAGGACCAATCGTGAGAAAATGGGGATTAAACTGTCACTTTTCAAACCTTAGGGAGAAAAAGTTTTATAAGTTCGTGAAGAGAATATCTACCATCCTTGTCCTAGCCCTTTCCTATAATTTTTCTTCCATTTAGGTGAAAACGACATCTATCATTGCATAAACATTTAGTAACATCTACGGCATGTCAGTTGCAGTTTTCAATTATCCTGTCAACATGACGTCGTTTGTCGTCGTTTGAGTCGTTAAAACGAAAAATGCCATGTCTTCTAGGAAATGAGTCTGAAGTCATTTTGAGTTAATGAAGTTTTAAGTCGTTTGATTCTCTCAATGATTTATTAGTGTCGTCTAGCTAGGAACTACTTATTGTCTAAAAGTTGGGTGTCATCCCTACAGAAACGACATGCCTTTAAAAATAAGGGTTTTTTTTTTTTGTTTTTTTTTCCCCAACTGGTGAACTACATAGTTATAATTTATATCTTAAACTTTTAATTTTGACAATTTACATATTAAATATATAATCTGTAACAACTTATTTTTTCCCCAACTGGTGAACTACATAATTATAATTTATATCTTAAATTTTTAATTTTGACAATTTATATATTAAATATATAATATGTAACAACCTACTCCGATTGATAATAATTTTGATACGTTTTTAAAATTAAAACTTGACTTACATATAGGTTATTTTTTCAATACCAAGTTATTTTAAAGCTTCTATCTTGATAACTTAATTAAGGATCTTAACCTCTAAAAAATTGGAATAAAATCAACAAAATAATTATTTATGTTATTAATTGATGATTTATATACAAATCACATATCAATTTTGTTTAAAAGATTAATCATTTTATCAATGGGATAAATTATTATAGATTTATAAATTAAGGATACAAATTGTCAAAAATAAACGAATAATTTGTTCCTCCGTTCTCACATGTCTTCTTTAAACGACAACGTTTCACTTCACCACCAAACACGGTTAATCACCTTCGCAGCAGAGAGCAAACCAATCCCTCTCAGAATCTCACTCGCTTGCCGAGCCGGAAACTCAGGCTCCGAGTCCGATTCAGTCCCAATCTCTATGTAACCTTCTCTTTCTTCACCTTCCTCCAATCTCTCTGCAACTCCGACTACCTTCTCTGATCGCCCAACAATGGCGAACCTCATTCACAGACTCACCAAAACCAAGCCCTCTCCAACACTCCTCGCCTCCCTCAACACCCTCTTGTCGCCAAAACCCACTCCTCCTCTCACTTCCCACCTCTCCAATCTCGAAACCCCCAAATCGGATTCCGCAGAAACCCTAATTTCCGGACCAAAGGTCGAGTCTTGTCGGAGTTCTCAAATCATTTTCCCCCCATTTCCCGTTCGGGCTCTGCTTGAGCCCTATCTCTCCGCCGCCATTGGGAGTTGTCGAGTCCGAGGATGTCGGGACCGAGGATTCGAGGACGGTTTGGGCTGATAGTACGAAGAAGAAGAGGAAGAAGAAGATGAACAAGCATAAGTTGAAGAAGCTCAGGAAGCGGCTTCGGCGAAAGGCGAGAGCTTGATTGATTTCTCCTTTGGGGGTTGAAACGAAAGAAAATCTCGATTTTTCGTGGTTTTGATTTTATAAGTTTCTTAAAGTATTGATACATTTTTGTTTAAGTCCGATTTTTTTTTTTTTTTTTCTATCTAATTTTGGAAATTCGACTAGTTATTACCAGAATTTTGGTTTGAATTACAGGAAATGAAAATAATTAGAATGATTTCCATGGGTCTTTTAGCATGAGAATTTTTTGTTCGTTTGTTTAAAGTCAATTTCGTGTTATGCATACTCAATTGTAGCTGTGAATTGTGATTATAAATATCTGATCATAGTTTAGTTTCAAATATCTAGTAATGTTTTAAGATTTTCATGTTATTTATACGCAATTTCATGTCAATTCAATTTTTTGTTCATATGGCTATTACCATTTACCAACCTTGCTTAAGTCGAATTCATGTTGATAAACTTATGATGATACTAGTTTTAGATATCTACTAATGTTTGAAGGTTTTCAGGTATCCTGATTTAGTATATGCAGTTTTCGGTGGCCATGATTCGATAGTAATGATGTTTAGTAGTAGCCAATGAGAGCAGTACCATTTGGCATCGGTGGCACTACTGATAATGGGTGGGTCAACAAGTATATCGTATTCATTTGTGGGACCTACTTATTGTGAGTATTGCTGCCGGATACCATTGATGTCCATTGTCTTATTTTTGTAAAAATGTCAAGATGTAGTACCTAAAGAGCAGAGCAGAACTAGTTGGCATCGGTGGTGCTTGGCACCACTACTCATAATGGGTGGGTCTTCAAGTATAGTTTTAGCTTGTGGGGCCTACTCATTGTGTGTATTGGTCCCGGACACCCCTAAAGTGTCCATTATCTTAGTTCGGCGAATTTGCATTGTGTGTATTGGTCCCGGACACCCCTAAAGTGTCCATTATCTTAGTTCGGCGAATTTGTGAAGGTTTCGTAGAATGGCATTGAAGTACCACTGGTTGAGCAAGGTGAGAACAATAAGTTGGAAAGGGACTCCCCTTTGCAATCAATATCACCAATTGGGTATTAACTCCATGGTTTTAATACCTTTCTTTGGAGTGTTGATAAGAAGATATTTTTAAAGTGCAATACCAACTCTTGCTTGAAAGAGAACTTGAAGTTCATTCCTGTTTTCATTACGTAGAATGACCAGCTTTGCCAACCACCCTCATTGGCGGTGTAATTTGGTCCGAGTCGAATAGAAGCCTAACTTTCTTAGCTTGAAGTCTTATCACTAACTGCTGGAGCTGGTGTGCCTAATCCCACACTTACGTAAATGCTCGTGGGTTGGAATGTGTTTAAGGATATGAAATGCCGATCTGTGTTGTTAACTTTTTTCTGTAGTGTTTTCCCTCATAAAAATTTGAATGTGAACCAAAACTTTATATTCAAATCTATGAGGACCATACGATGCTAAGTCGGTAGCCAACCATGTTAAGATTTGGCCAGGATCATTTCTGGTTGGATATTAAATGTTCGAATTGTGTGAATCTTCTGCATTCTGTGAACCAAAGTGATTTAAGCTAACGGGGTCCTTGGTTGTGGAATGTAACCAAGAGAAGTCTGCTCTATCTATCATTTCCATTCCAAATCAAATTGTATTTTCTATCAACTTCAAACTTCCAATCAACGATTCAATAAGCGTGTGAACCAGTTGTTTCTTCATCAACAGCAGAAGCCAAATTGTTTGCCAAATCACTTGATTGGGTTGAGAGATGGAGCCCGTCTTTCACTCGAGTAGTCGAACCAAGTCCAAATCTTGCCTAATCTTCTTTACAGCCTATTTCAAAACTAGTACTTGAACTTACTCATTTTAACTGAATTGAATCCCAAAAGAATACGATGCACGACAACTCAAATCTCAAATTCAACCTACCTTACATTGTATGCGCCGACACAATGTCATTCTGAGTTGGTATAAAAAAAAATGATCAGAGTTGGCCTTCCGAGCATTACTCTCCATCGAATCTCTCAAATCGAAGTGAATCGAATTAGTTGCCTCCGTTCCATTCACTTCGTTTGCAATAAGGAAATTTCCCAACCACAGTGCTAATGAGGCTCAAGTACTGTTAGATGCACCACTACTAGCAATGCATGGATTTTGCACGCGTGCCACGTGTGGGACCTACACAGTTTTTTCAGCCTTATGAATCTGATGAAAAGGATTCATCATGGCTGTAGCTCAAATTATTTGCTCTGCTGTGTCATCTGTCCTCAAATTTACAGTTCTCTCTCTTCGAGTATCTTGTGTCGTTGCCTTGTTCTTTAACCTCCACGCTGTCCTCACTCAACACGCAGCCTTTCTTCACCCACAGAAGTTACTGGAAATCTGTACGTCAAGATATGAAAAAATACATTTATCATTATAGAGTTATTTTTAATAGCCGTTGTATTTGTGTAAAAACAAACTATTTGCTTCACCCATTTTTCTGTTTTAATATGATTTTAATTGGATTTAATGATCAGAAATGTATATTATCAATACGAGATTTTATCATATAAATACCTAAAAATAAATAAAAATAAGAAAATAGTCTTTTTTTTCTTAATATATTGATTTATTTGTTAATAGAAAATAAAAGAGGAAACAAAATGTAGTAAGTTTAGACTATATTTTATTATCATATTCACGTATAAAATATAATGAGGACATGTGATTCGAATCATAATAGGTATTTCGGTATCTTTTTATTTGTTAAATATTTTCTCTTCATTTTATCTCTTCTTTTTAATTTTCACTCTACCAAATAACCTCTAAAATCCCCATGCAATCTGTCCTTGCACTTTTCCACTCTACTAAAGCACAAGTTTGTTGAGGGCAAATATTCCATTACAAAAACTCTCCACAAAGTGTCGATAGGTGCTGGTCCTTTTGATAATCGTGCTACCATCCTTATCAAGGGTAAGATATTTTTATCAATAACGCACATTTTCACGTTAATATCAAAAATGAATAAACGAGATTAACAGAATTTGATATGAATACGATGGTTTAAAATAGAGTTCTCTCGATGAGGTATCCTAATATGGAATTCTCAAATAAATAAAGTGCAAACAAAAACCTGTGCTAGCGGCATCTATTTCTTCCCACAATGCGCAGGGCGCATGAAAAATGTAAATCAGGGACAAGGCTACTTTTTTTGGTCTCGTTGTTCTAGTCAAATCAAATTACTTTTTTTTTACAACGGCCACATCCCACATCCCACAGCAATGATAGTGGGGTTAAATCAGTTTCATTTCCTCTATTGGCAAAATTTTTTTTACCTCCTTTGACCTGTAGACAGATGCCGTGCCATAATTGTATGTGACTCCTGTTTGGTTCTAGAGAAAAGAAAAGAAAAGAAAAGTAAAGAAGAAAAAAGGAAAGCGAGTCATGTTTGGTCTTATAAGTTGATGGGATGTTAACCATTTTTTTTTGGTGGGATCTCGACAACCTTAACAGTAATTCATTATTCATAACTCTCTTGCTCCCCAACTTATTTTATTTATTTTTTTAATTAAAGACCTTTTATTGTTGAAATTATTGTAGTAGATACTAGATACATAAATACAAACGGTTGAAATTCATTATACTACAGAGATTTTATGACATAAATTAACAATTTTCACTGTTAGTAAGAACCACAGTTTTAATAAATACGAATAATCTAATAGTAATTTACGTATGATTACGTTATTAGATTAAGAGCTTAACCCATCTTAAAGTTTAAAAAAAACTATAACTTTAATAGTTTGATTAACTTTTAATAGTCTAATTAATAAGTATGAACATTAAAAAGTTTATAACGCATGAGCGACATAAAACTACTCTCATATATATATATATGGCCATTAAAAAATTAATTTAACCATTAAAATTATGTTTCCGGCTATAATAAAAAAGGACAATTCCAATTGTAGAAACTACCTTAGATTACATGACCAAGCCTAAATAGCATTCACACTGTAACATTACTTGGGTTGTCAATGTACAATTGTTGATATAATATTTATTTTGAGACAAAACATATATATTTATCAAAAGTAGCATGTAATCTAATAAAAAAAAAAAAAAAACTAGCCCTACTAAGGTAATATTTTAATGCCCTTGAGCCATATAGTACCTTTTCCATTAAAAAAGTGAGCGTTTTTGTATACACCTTTCGTGTATGTGATGAAAAAGAATCTTTCGAGGCATGGAAATGTGGGTTTTTTTTTTTTTTTTTTTAAGTGGAACTCTTGTGAGAAGGGAGTAGCTAATTTTGCAAGATTAGTCTAAGGTGCATGGGAATAAAGAAAACAACTAATGACAACTCAACAAGAAGGAAAGAAGCATGTAAACGCAAATAGTATGTTTGACTATTGGGTTTTATGGCTTATATATATGTGAGGGAAGGAGCCAAAGGAGTGTCATGTGGGAAGAGTCATTTTCTCAAGGGAATTGTCTTGAACAACACCAACAATACTCCTCACATTCTTCTGAGTGGCTGTGTGTTTTTGCCCTATGAGATGTGGTCATTTTACCAAAAAATATGTGGTTGTGTGCTCTAGGCTTTCGCGATCCACACAAATTCCACCACCTCTCGACTATCGAGTCCTTAGTTTTTCTAAGATAACAAATATTCTAATCATGAGCTTTCTACGATATCGGATATTTTATCGGCAATGCATGTCTCCAGACATTAAATCTAATTAAAATCACATGTACAATCTTGTTTAAATATGATAGTTTAAAACATAATCTTACTGATAAGGTGTTTTTTTGTATTCCAAAATATAATTCTCATTTTGATGATATAAGCACTTCTAATAACCCAATCTTCTCACCCACTAGCCCCCTAATTTAAGGTTTTTTTTTTTTTTAAGAGATAAGTAAAAAGTGGAGTCCAAATAAATTAAGGACAGCTATTTTGTCTTCACTTAATATTAAATAATGCAAAAAAAAAAAAAAAATCAATATTACTCCTTCACCTAAAGCCTCCATATACTATTAACTATACTTGGATTGGATGTATCTTCTTTATTATCTTACTACAATTTAAAGCACATTAATTAGAGTATTCAATAGAAATAAGGCCAACATTGATGAATATCTCCCCTATAGAAGAGGAAAAGAGGAAGAGCTGGCCATTTATGGAAGATAATTGATCTCCATACATATATTCATAATATTATTGAAAACGGAAATATATTAATGTGACAATAAAAATGTATGTGGAGTGTTAATTTATAGCCCACAAAATTCCATGGTCTTGTTCTGGTAATCATAATGCACTAGAACCTAGAATCATCACTTCTTCTTTTTTTTTTTTTCTTTTCCAAATTTATCACTTTATTTTTCTTTCTTTCTTTTTTCTAGTAAAACCCGTTTTCCTTATTTTTATGTGATTGCATATATAATTTACTGATAATTTCATATCTGACTCTATTAAAAGTAAAAAGTTCAAATCCTTCCACCCTCAATCTCATAAAAAAAAAAAAAAAAGCTTATAAAATATTTTTCACAAAAGTGTAATTTGATTTTTTTTTCTCAATGATGTCATCATGTCCCTAATCTAGCGTCATATTAAGAATCTGTTGAGACCGTAATTGAAATGGTTTGAGATCCAACTTAAGTATTCACATGTTAGAAAGTTCACTTAGCTCTCCATACTCATAATTTATGATAGACCGAATATCAAAGTACACTCTCGTAATCTCATTTCAATACTGGTTTATCCCGGGTTAGGAACCATAGTTATTATGTCATGGTAAATGTGTAATGTGAATATGAATATGAAAAAGAGGTCATTAGAGTACTTGCAACCGAAGTAAAAACAAGGTGGTAAAAAGGTCAACAACATACATGGGCATTTTTATCACTGATATCAACTACATTGCACATTCAAGAGGGACTGAAACTTGCAACCTGTCATGTTTATTAACATCGGTCCCATGTTTAAAAGCTTTCCATGCAATCACCACCGTTCGATCATCTTGATATGCATCAAATGGCAGCTAAACATGGCAATAAATTTAATACCAGAAAATAATATCTAACCTGGCTAGTCTTCAAGATCGACAACAGTATCGGTTCATAAGTTGCTTTCCATCTTATTTGAACTAAATTTATCTTCCTTTTCTTTTTAATTAATTTAATCTTTGTTTCTATGTATTTTATTATCTTTCTTGTTACAAGAGAATCAGATTAAAGAGAAGGGGAAAAAAAAAGGAAAAAAAAAAAAAAGCACATTAAAAATGCCGAAAGTGGTGTGGTAGCCTTCCAAGGAAGTCATAGGACATAGAGACACGAGTTGCAAAATGGGACAACCTGTAAACAAAGTGTGGAGCTAATAGAAAGAAAAAAAAAAAAAAAAAAAAAAGGGGACAATTTTGCATTAATAGCTCTCAATCTTCCCTTAATTGCATTTGTGCCCTTTGGCTATTAATATGTGCTAGATTTTTGCCACGTACTTTTTTGATTCACTCTAAACATACCCCACCATTTTTTTTCCCATTCTATAGTTTCATGATCATCGTACGTTCCAAAGAAAGAGGGAAGCGTGTAAATTAAGAGGCTTTATGATTTTCAACCACCACATACCAACATTCTTTTGTTGGGGGGATCCATATTTCTATTCTTTAGTAAACAATTTTAAGCAATTTTTACTTTGATGTAGATAAAGAAAATATTGGAGAGAATGGAAGATATAAACATTAGTTCAAAATTTTGATATATACCATAGCAACATAATTGATATCGAATATGTATTTTAATGTCAAATTATTATTATCAACTCAAATTAACTTGATATTTCTGAATTTAATTTATGGCGTTTGAAGTTTTGATATATGAAATACGAGAATGAATCAATTAACCAAGTAGATGAAATTCCTTATCCTACCTTTGACATCATTTCCCTTATTTGTTAATTTTGAGAAAAATTATTTCTAGATTGTAAAACATGGAGCCCCACCAATCAAACTAAAAATAAATGTTTAAAACAGGAAAATAAATGAAATCATAACAATTCAGGGCCTATGTAGCAAAAAAGTGAAAACAAAGCAATAAAAAGAAAAAAAAAAGTATTTTCTTTTTGTAAAAAAGAAAAGAGAAAAATTGTAGGACAATAATACAACACGTGAGCATGACAATAGTCTGAAAGGGCCAAACTGCAACAAGTGGTCAGAATATCATTGGCCCACTCATAAAAATAAAAAAAAATAAAACTTATGGATTACAATAAAGAGCTTCTCTCTCCTCTTTTCTCTCTCTCTCTCTCTCTCTCTCTCTCTCTCTCTCTCTCCTCTTTCAAGCATGAGAAAATAGGCCTCCTTTTCCACTCCAAAGCAAACACACAGAGAAAGTAGGACTTGGTATAGAGACGTTGTTTTGTAGCATATTTACCTTACGGACAATAGGAATGTCTAGAGTCACCTCTGAACTGAACTGATCCTCAAAAACCCAGAAGAATAAAAACAAACTTAGAGAGAGAAAGAGAGAGTTGGAGAGAGAGAGAGAGGGAGAGAGATGGGTGGGGTAACTTCATCCATGGCTGCGAAATTCGCCTTCTTCCCGCCGAACCCCCCGTCGTACAAGGTAATTACAGACGATGCCACTGGGCTTCAGCTCCTTGACCCTTTCCCCCATCGCGAAAACGTCGACGTTTTGAAGCTCCCCACCCGCCGCGGCACCGAGATCGTCGCCGTTTATGTTCGCTATCCCATGGCGTCCTCTACCCTTCTCTACTCCCACGGCAACGCCGCCGACATCGGCCAAATGTACGAGCTTTTCGTCGAGCTCAGCATCCACTTGCGCCTCAATATCATGGGGTATCTCTCTCTCTCTCTCTCCTCCCCTGCTTTTGGAGAAATTTTGGTGGATTTGAGATACCCTTCTGGGCATTTTGTTGGAATCTTGCGGTTCCTTGATCTAAAAGGAACACACACACACACATATATTTTAAGTTTGCCTTAATGGGTATGTTGGGATTCGATTTTTTTGTGATGTTTTGTTTTTGGTTAATTAGTAATTTGGAAGTTTGTTTTCTTGATGAAAAGGTTTCAAAGATGTTAGATTTAAGCTAAGGAATATTAGTAAGATTAGTTTTTGTACTTTTTAATAGATCTGTAATATATTCATCTAGCAGATTGAGTTGTGTGGTGTTGTTAGTAGATCTTTTTGGGTTTTTGGTTATGGAGATTTTACTATGTTATGAACTAGCCAAAAAAGAGAGAAGGAAAAAAAAAAATCCCTATTTTTACTTTACCTGAATCAGCTGATTTAACACAGTTGGGTGATTGGAAACTAATGGTGGAGTTGCAATTTAGAGAGAGAGAGAGCTTTTTGGTCAGTTCTGGGATCCAAAGGGGCAGAGTAGGCTTAATAAATGCAGATGAAAGTGGGTGAATATAAAATTTACATGGTTGGGGCTGGTAGATTTTATGCTTTGATCTTAATAATGAAACAAAGAAGAAGTTGGTTGAGGACTTGTGTATAGTTGCGTCCAAAAGATGTAAAGCAAAAAGGACTTCTATTCTGGAATCGATGAGTTCCTTTAGTACGAGAAAGGGGTGAAATGACACAACAACAAATAAGCTTTCGACATTGTTGCCGAGGAAGCCGGTGTGATGAATGTCTAACAAGGCAAAACAATTCACGCGAACACTTCCCATGATGCAATGTATTAGCAGACGATTAACCGATAGCTCAATGAGCCCTCCATATAAAAAACCAAGCCAAAGAAATCATCAGTGTAATAGGGGGTTACGATATTTTAACATAAGAATAATAAGATAACATGGGGGAGAAATGATGTTTTTTGTTCTCATTATTGTTATTATTAGTTTTTACTTTCCTTACTATAATTAGAAAACCGGTAAAACCTTTGTTTCACAACACCTGGCACATCACTAGATATATATATATATATGTGTGTACAAACATTCCTTCAAAAATCTAAAAATAGCAGTATAAGTTTCATCCTCTTGCTTACATTTATGCAGGTATGATTACTCTGGCTATGGACAGTCATCGGGAAAGGTATCTTCTGCAAGAAAAATTAGCGTGGTTGTTAAAATCATAGTAATTTTTAACCGGTAGTGTTCTCTGAAGTTGATTCATATATCTTTCTGCAGCCAAGCGAGGCGAATACTTACGCAGATATAGAAGCTGCGTACAAGTGTCTTGAAGAGACTTACGGTGCTAAGCAGGAAGATATTATCCTGTATGGTCAGTCAGTTGGAAGTGGACCTACTGTCGATCTTGCCACTCGTTTGCCTCGACTAAGAGCTGTTGTTCTTCACAGTCCCATACTCTCGGGTCTGAGAGTCATGTATCCTGTCAAACGCACATACTGGTTTGACATCTATAAGGTTAAAATCTTGTTTAACAAACTTTCTCATCATTTTCACTAAACGTGCTATATGTATCTCAAACCAATTTCATCTTTATATGCAGAACATTGACAAAATTCCACTCGTTAAATGCCCTGTGCTTGTAATACATGTAAGTATCCACACTTTAGTCCTTTTCTTTTTCCTTGTGAATAATTTGATTATAAATTGTTAATATTCGTGACATACTACGAAATATATCTGTCGCTAGCGTTCAGTATTGAATTCTGTGTTTTTGTTCCCTTTGTGCAAGCAATACCGTATGGTGTTCTCTTCCTTAAAAATGACAGCCAAGATTCGCGATCATATCCTATGATCGCTGTGTTGAGAAATTTGAATCGGCGATTGAGGGGATGAGAAAAGGAGAAGTGTGACAATTGAGAAGCTAGTTAAATGATAAAGGAGCCATATTTTGGACAAACGGAATTAAAACTAATAGATGGGCCAATAGTGAATGATAATTTAAATTATAAGGTGATGAAATACAAAGATAGGAAAACCGAGACGTGTGATGGGATGAGAGAATCTTTCGGCTAAGGATAGATACATGACATGAATGGTGACAAAGAGAGAGATGGGATGTGTAGTTGAAATGAACCATCAATAATAAGGGTTGATAGGATAAGGAGAATACTTGGTTGACTTTCAGAAACTAGCTCCGGGCTAGTAGAATCTTTGGATTATTTTATCTAACTGATATTTTTTCTTTAAAAAAATTGTTTTTGCAGGGAACAGCCGACGAAGTTGTTGATTGCTCTCACGGCAAGCAACTTTGGGAACTCTGTCAAGAGAAATACGAGCCCTTATGGCTCAAAGGCGGAAACCATTGTGATTTGGAACTCTATCCAGAGTACATAAGACATCTCAAGAAGTTCATATCAACCGTTGAAAAGTCGCCATCGCGGAGGTTCAGCTCAAGAAAAAGCACAGATCGCGTCGAACATTCCAGACGGAGCACAGACTGTTATGAGGTTCCGCGGAAGAGCACTGACCGGAGGGAGAAACCGAGGAAAAGCATCGACAGGCCTCCCGACAAGATGAAGACTAACGAGTACAAGTTTAACAATGACAAGCTAGAAAAGTATAGAATCTCCTTTGATCATGTGGAGAGATCAAGGAGAAGCGTCGAATACCACGAGAAATCTAGGAGAAGCATTGACCTACAGGTAGAAAAGGGTCGGAAAAGCGTCGACTGGCTGGATAGAATTCGAGCCGCTTGAACAAAGATTTTTTAAAATTTTTTTTGGTTAAAGAGTTTGGTTCTTGGGAAAGGGACAGAACAGAAAAAATAGAAAACAGGAGGGGGAAAATGAGAAACAAAATTATTTGGGGTCTAACTTGTGTTTATGATGTTCATCAAAAGAAAACTACTTATGGTTTAAGAGTGGGGTCTTGTTGGGTTCTTCTTTTCTTTTTTTATTTTTTTTTTCAAGATGAATTTGTCATGGTTTGTAGAGGGGTTTTTTTCTTTTTTTGTTTCATTCTATGGTGGTGGGATTTGTTATTCTTGGGTTGTTTAGTGAAAAGAACTCTAACCTCTTTTGTTTTCCATTATTGAATGGAATCAAATCTCATTTGTTAATAAATATCACGGGTTTGAAAAGGACATTACCTCGTTGTTGTGTTATTTTCTTTATATTCTTTTCTTTCTTTAATGTTGGCTTTGTGTGATTGGAACTTCTCAAGGAGAGCCCTTTTTGCTTTGCTTATTATGATAGAAGCACCCCACGGCCGACATATCCTGGTTTCCTAATTTACTTCGGATTTATAAGAGAAAATAATAATATTTATTTTTGTTTTGATAGAATACGTGTTTGTCAAATTTGTGTGGCCACTATAAATTTGTGTTTATTAACTTTGGGATAATTTGTCCACAAAACGCTCTTCATATCAGCTTTTTAAATTTTGATGGCCTATGCCCAAAGTTCTTTCAGTTGTGTTTTACTAGAAAAAAAAAAAAAAACATACATACACATATATATATATATATATAAATTTAATCTCATATCCGATATCTTTACAAAATTGATACTGGTAACTTTTTTTTTGAATTTGAATGCGACTCTATATATGTTGTCAATCTGCTTCTCTCTCGTAGCAGGATGGTTCCTTGGCGGGTTTTGGCACGATGGGATGCATCTATTTCCTTCCTCATTAGAATTACTTAAAAACAATTATGGCTTCTCAGCCTCACCCTCATAACCACTCAACCATTTCTCACTCTACCCACCGCGCACCATTTCTGACCCAACCCATTTATTTAGTTTTTAATTTAAATTAGAATTTTTTTTCAACTATTTTCTTTGTTTTCAAGGGTATTTTTAATGTTAAAATTAAGTGTTTGATCGAGAAAATGCATTAATTTATGTACTAAATAAACTATAATAGTAGAAAAATGTAGAACTTTAAAAGGAACATTATATATTATTTTTGGAATAAACACAAAATGCAGGCCGTAAAAATGTAAATAATCGTTAATTTTTAGGTTTTTTTAGAGTAATTTGGATAGTTTGTATATTAAAATGGTATTAATTTGTATATTAAACACAATTTGATGGTTCTAAATAAAAAAAAAATATAAGATACAAAAATATAAATAATCCTTTCAAAATTCAAGGGATAAAACGAGAGTTTTTAATATTTAGTAGACAAAATGAGAATCTTCCTAAAGTTCAGGGATACAAAGTGAAATAGAGAAAAAAGAGTGGGAATAAAACGCTCCATCAACATTCATCCTTAGGGATGGCAATATCCCCACAGGGACAGGGCACCGTGAGGCTTTGATTTGAATGGGACAATGATGAGGGATAATATTCAAGGATGTGGATGGAGTCTTTTCTTCAAATTGAAAATGGGGCGGAGATGGGAAAAATACCCCTGCATCACCATCATCGTATACAGATATTTGTTTTATATATATTTATATGTTCACTTTGGAACTTAATTAGATTTTTTCGGTCATTAAAAAATATTATTAACTATATTTTTTTAACTAAAAACGAAGGAAACAAAATTGTTCATTAATAGTTAGCAACCTTAATTGATTAATACTAATTAATATTTGTTATTTATTAATTTAATTTTCTAACTTAGTTATTTTTTAGTGAGACGCTTGTGTGACCTCATTACTAATATATAACTTGCATTTGTTTAGAATTTTGGTTTTGTGAAAATTTCTATTTTAGTCTCACTTTATGATGAATTTTTAGTTTTCTTTTTTGTTCTAAGTTATGTAATTTTTAAAATCTATAATTACTTTAAACGAGAAATGAGGTAAGGGATGGAAAAGCCTCCCTCAAAGGGGAATCCTTACTTGCTCCCACTCCTGTACCGTTTTATGCAGGAAATTTAGACAGAGATGTGATGATTTTAAAGACTGAGAAAACAATTCTCGTCTCGTCTCTCGCTTCATTGCAATTCTTATTCGTCTTTAGACATAGATGTAATGATTTTAAAGATTGAGGGTCCGTTTGGTGATACAACTCAACTCAAATTCAACTTAAATTTTTCATCTCAATTTTTATTTTTTCTGAAAAGTCAACAATGTTTATAACTACTTTTTAAAAAGTCAACTCAACTCAACTTAAAAATTTCATCTCATCTCAAACTCAACTCATTCACCAAACGGACCTGGGAAAACAATTCTTGTCTCATCCAGTTTGGCTTCATTGCCATTCCTATTCGTCTTTAGGTAAATCAAGGTGATTAACATCTTAATTTAAACAATATTATTATATTAATGGACGTTTTAAATCCGAATGAATAAAATTTTCATTTTCCCAAACTACCCCTGCGTGTTATTCTCCTCCGCTCTCAAAATCTTTTGACGTAAGACGATTGCTCAAGCTCATCGCAAAAACCTAATTTCACCTTCGATTTCTCAGAAACTTTCCTCTTCGAATCACTATGTAAGTCTTCAATTTCCTTTCTACCATCCCAATGTGTTTTACTTTTTACTTTTTTGTTTGATTGCCTAGAAAATCAGTACAGAAAAAGCAATCGCGAGAAAGAAAATTTTACCATTTATGCCAATTTCGAAATCCATCCAGCGAATGCTTTGATTTGAGCGTTTGGTCGGAGAAAGTTTTTATATTTTGTATTTTCACTCCATTTTCTCGGCAACCAATCAAGGTTTTTTGGTGATCACGGTGATAATTTGTGGAGCTGTGTTTTTCTTTCAGGTCAAAGGAGGAACTTGCGAGGAAAGCAATCAATCACGCATTAAAGGCTTTGCAGAAGCGGCATTTGCTCGAAGAAGGAGCTCATGCTCCGGCCTTTATCGCCCTATCGAAAACCGATTATTTCTCAGGTTCTCTCCCTCTCAAATTGGTTTGAGCTTGTTTATTAATGGTGAATTTGTTTCAATACATTTCGGAAGATAATCCACGAATTAATGCCCTAATACTTTACTAACAAGAGCAATCAAATATCAAAAGACTAATAATGGTCACAAAACATTCATAGTTGTTCGCCGTAGATATGAGAGTTTCGTCCACTTTTAGCTACTGCAGGGTTTTGCTATGGTAAAAAAACATCTCTCATACTCCGTGTTTTTTTCTTTTTTTTTTTTTTTCTTTTAATACCGAAGTTGGCAGGATAACCGAAAATACAAGCGTGACATTCCTAATGTACTCTCACTTAACTCTATGTCGGAGTAATAATTAGGCTGCATGCACTAAACAAACTATACTAAACTGAGATGGGTGATTTGATGAATTCTTTTTCTCTTTTGTTATAGAGGCACAGGCGCATTTGAACTTTTCCCAATTTAGGAAATTTTGGGGACTGAATTTTTGTTGCTTTTAGAACTGCTTGACTTATTTATTTAATGGCATTTTTAGTTTTTTCCTGTCAATTAAAGACCTAGAATTTTGGGGATTTCAAGATTTCCTAGAATTGAGTTTTTCATGGTCTGCACGAATTGAGTGTCAAAATTTGTACTTGGTGGAAGTGAGCTACGTGGGATATACTTAGCATTGATGTTTTTGGTTAGTCCTGGTTCAAAGTTGCTAAATCTGGAGATCCAGTCTCGTATATTAGTTTTTGGTATAGTTATTAAGTTTTTTTTGTGGATGATCTGAAGGGATCAGAATGGAAAGAAAAGGTGGAAAATCTAGAACTAGAGCTTCAGCAATGTTACAAAGCTCAATCACGATTGTCCGAGCAACTTGTGGTTGAAGTAGCGGAGTCCAGAGCTTCAAAAGCTCTACTTCAAGAGAAAGAAGAAACAATAAGTGATCTGCAGGAGAAGCTAACTCAAACAAGGTAAACTAAATTCTAATACTTCCAAATAGCAAGGGAGAAGCTTTTGTGATTTCAAGATTTTCTGTAAGTGATTCCCACGTAGCTATACATTGCAGGGACGAATGCTCTCAATTGAAAGCAGACCTAGACGAAAAGATTAAAGCTTTGGAATTGCTTGTGAGTGAGAATAAAGAAATTCGAGCACAACTAGAAGAGATCACTATTAAAGCTAAGAATGCCGAGGCTGAAAATAAGATGTTAATTGATCGCTGGATGCTGGAAAAAATGAAGGACGCTGAACGGCTTAATGAGGTAAGTGAATTATTGTTGCACGTTCTAACAACGGGAATTTTGTGTTGCTTGATCAGGTACTACTCTTTGGTTACTCCAAGAGCACAATACCCTGTGTGCGCGTGTGGTTGCATATATAAGATTGATAGTTTTTTGTTGCTGGAATTCGCTGGATTCATTTTTTCTCATTTTCGCTTAATAATCCAAAGTCGTAGATCACAATTAAATTTTTTTTTTTTGTGAGTTTTGTCTCCTTGCTGCTATAAACCTCACCATACCTTTATCTGACTTTATTTGTTGGTTTAAGTCGGATATATTATGTTATACATTGGGTGGGTTTGCTATCTTTTACCAATATTAATTACCACTAATTGAAATGATTAAACCTTCCAGATATGAACGCTCAGAAAATAGAAAATTTACCAGAAATCAAGTCATTATAGGAACATGTAGCTCTCCGTATTTTGGCTAACATTGTGAGTTGTCTTAGATTCAGATTAGTAAAGATCTTGTGTTTAGCGCAGAGCAAGAGTCTGCATTATTTTCGTTTATGAAGGAGATTTATAGTTAGTTTTCTGTCTTTTATAAACTGTATATGTGCTTCTTACATTTTCTTTTTTCTCCTTTTGTTTTCTATATTCCTAGCTAAATGCACTTTATGAAGATTCGATGGATCGGCTTAAGGCAAACAATTTAGAAAAGCTTGCTCAGCAGCAAATTGATGGTGTGGTTCGGCGAAGTGAGGAAGGTGCAGAGTACTTTATGGAGTCATATGTTCCCTCTGGATTCAAAAACAAGATCCACGCCCATGAAGGTGGTTGTGCTTCCATATTGTTCGAGTACAATTCTGGTCAATTGATTACTGGGGGACAAGATAGGTCGATCAAAATATGGGATACAAATACTGGGTCGTTAAGTCGTACACTTTATGGTTGCCTTGGCTCCGTTCTTGATCTTACCATTACCCATGATAACAAATCAGTCATTGCTGCAAGCAGCTCAAACAACTTGTACGTCTGGGATGTCAACTCAGGGAGGGTCCGTCACACTCTCACAGGCCACACCGACAAAGTGTGTGCTGTAGACATGAGCAAAGTCTCAAGTCGCTATGTCGTGAGCGCAGCTTATGATCGCACTATCAAAGTTTGGGATTTGCAGAAAGGCTACTGCATCAACACCATCATGTTTCACAGTAACTGCAACGCCCTATGCTTCAGCATGGATGGACAGACTATTTGCTCTGGCCACGTCGATGGAAATCTTCGCCTGTGGAACATTCAGACAGGAAGGCTGCTTAGCGAAGTGGCTGCACACTCACATGCCATTACTTCCATCTCGTTATCTCGAAACGGTAACATGGTATTGACGAGTGGGAGAGACAATATGCATAATCTTTTTGACATCCAATCCCTGGAAGTCTGCGGCACCTTAAGAGCCACGGGAAACAGAATAGCATCGAATTGGAGCCGGTCCTGTCTCAGTCCAGATGACAGCTATGTTGCTGCTGGATCGGCGGATGGGTCGGTGTATATTTGGTCAGTATCTAAAGCTGATATAGTCGGAACGCTAAAGGAGCACAATACACCCGTCCTGTGTTGTTCATGGAGCGGGCTCGGAAAGCCTCTTGCTTCTGCAGACAAGAATGGAGTCGTTTGTACCTGGACATAATGTGTGAATAAGATAATAATATCAACAGGGGAAGTTTGTTTAAGCCTTTCTATTCTTATTTTCTCCATTTTATACAAATTGTATACGTGTTCAAAGTCGGTCATGATTCTACGGTGTAAATACAGATTTGTCTCAAATTGAACCTTGTGTACATTCTTTTTCTTTCTTTCTTTTTTCTAAATGATTTAAACGAAGTGTTTGGTGCATCAGTTGCATTCAAATACAATTTTTTTTCCCTCCAAGTTTCAACTATTCATAGTTTATTATTACAATTTTATAACTCAAAATTTTAAAAGTCAATAAATTTGCATATACTAATTCAAATAGATGATTTTTTTTAAAAAAAATTATTAAGAATTTCAAGACGAACGAAACAAGTTTCGTAATTTTTTTTTTGTTTTTTTTTGCGAACACATTTTACGTTTTTTAGTTTCGGTCATTCAAATCTGTGTACTAAATACATAACAATTCAGCTCTAATTTCCACTTTTTTCCGTATAATGCTTCTTTTCTTCCATACGGCAGGAATTCCGAATTCCCTTTCCAAGCTTTTTTCCGTAAATTGGGCCGATCACTGGCCCAGTTAACGTGGCCCAACAAACTCTGAGCTTACTTTAACAGACCAAGATCAGATCTTTCGAGGCAACCACATGACAAACGACGTTGTTCCCCCACACCCCCCCCCCCCCCCCCCCCCCCCCCCCCCCCCAAAATGGCTCTTTTAGTTGTGTCCTTTTTCTTCAACCTCTATGTGAGTGCTAATTACGCTTCTAAATTCATGACCACGCACTAACTGACCCCTTTTAACCCGATTAAAGTGAAACATATATTACTCTTTTCAAAGATGAAAGAAGCATGCTCTTTTGCCACACGAGATGACGGAATTAATCGAACAAAACGAGCAATCTTACCATCCTATCTAAATTGAGTCTTACCATCCAAATTTTGACTCATATTTCTTCTCCAATAATTCAAGACCCCACACCATCCTCTACGGCCGTTTACATACCACTTGTTTTTTTTTTTTTGCCTTTTTCTTTTTTTAAATTATTTTTCCGTTGCTTAAGCAAGAAAACTATTCAAAGTAGACAAGGCACGTTACGTTATCCATATCATGGGTGGAAACTAACACAAACCCCGCATGAGCTAACACATGATTCACTCCTATGAGAACTAAGAAAAGGGATGAATAATAATAATCTCATCTTTTGTCTCCAACAAAAAAAAAACTGCCCATATTAAAAATAGTACACCTCATGCATTTTTGACCTGTTAGGCATTGTTTTTGTTTTTAAGCATAAAGCAATAGAAGAAACTAAGGCTCCGTTTGAATCGTATGTTCACTTTTAAAAATGAAAATTTTCTTATTTGAAATGAGAAAGTCATTTCAATTTAAGAATGAGATAGTGTTTTGATATGTAAAAAAAAGTTTCTTTTAAAACAAAAGGTTGTTTGGAATGAGAAGAAATGGTATTATGAATGGTATATTGTGAGAAGATTTTCAAAAAATTCTTTTTCTTTTTTCAAATGGTACTGTATAAAATAAGCTTGAAAATGAGATAATTTTTATTTTTCAAAATTAGAGAATGATGGAAAAAGTTAGGAAAAAATACTTTTGTAAAATTTTTCCAATTTCCGAAATTGGACATGTGATCCAAACAAAGAGTAAGTAAAACGTATGATTTTTTGACAAAAATGAAAATTGAATTTCTAAAAAGCAATTAAATTATGATAGCAATGTTAATCAATCTTAATAAAGTTTTAGTACAAGTTTCAAAGTTTTTTTAGAACAGTTTTTGTGAGAAGTCGTAAGTCTGTTTGACAGAGTCTTTTCTTTTAGTTAGTAGAAAAAACATAAGCAAAAACCCAATTAGAGTTTGGAGTCAGGTTTTTGAAAGAGTTTAATAGGCCAAAATAGTTTTAAAATTAAAATATTTTAATGAATAATAAGAATGTTAAAATGAAATTTATAATATCTTAGTAAAACCCTTATAAAAATTTTAAAGTTTATTCAGAAAAGCTTTTCTCCAAAGTAAAATTTTGTGACTTTGGTTAAACTCTCTTCCAAGTCTTACAAATTATTCGAATGCTTTTAAAATCTAATTTTAGATCCATATAAACTTCCGAGCAACTCCATCAAATATGCATTATTTATTTTATAACTTTGACAGAAAACTCTTTTAAAGATTAAAATTCCTACTAAAAGTTATCCAAACACTTCAAAATCATCTTTGAAACCGAGAGAGATAAACTAGCTTTCAGAAAGAAATGCCAAAATGGTCAGATCTTGTTCTAATATTGAAGAATATTACTAGTTAGGTTAACTCATTAAAATATATATATATTTATATATATATATATATATATTTGTTCGGTTGATTCAATCTCTCTATGTTGTGCAACCGTTTGAAGTGATTATTTGTTTGATCCCATTATCTACGCAGCTACGCTAGAGCAGTCCAAGAAGCAATATATATATATATATATATATATATATATATATATATATATATATCCTTAGTGGCTTGAATGTATTATCAAATGGTGTAGACTTTGCAATATAATTAAAAGAGGTCGCATCATCAGTCATATTTCTTGAACAATATACATATATATATGTATATATATATATATTGCTTATAACAGCAGCAAATGGGCAATTGTCATTTTTGTTAATTTATTTGTCCTGTACTTTGATTAAATGGGGGGTTTTTGTAATTACTTAGTAACACCCACGCAATCACTTGGCAATTAAATAGCTAACTGACAGACCAAAATTGTCAATATTAGTTTCATAGGAAGTTCAATTATACAAGTTACAAGGAGTCCACACCAGATGATCATAATGCAATGTGAAAATTATGTAGTCAGTGACAGTCATATTCGGAGTTTTCACTTCGAGAAACGTCCCAAGTTAAAAATCCATTTTTGAGCATTGATAGCTGTTGAAGGTTTAGAATCATGATCATTAACTATCCCATCAATGATTTCAGTTGACATTGTTATATAAAGGTGGAATCATTCAGTTTGTTGGATAAGGAGCGTACGGAGACCATCGATTCCCTTTTTAAATTTTTTTTTTTTTTGAATTGTTGCAAAAAATATAGATACATGAAATGTGGTACTTTTCCCTCTCTTGTAACCATGCATTAAATAGAAAATAATATTAATGATGATTAAACAAAAAAACATACGAATGAGGTATTTGAGTAATATTGGTAGACAGGATATTAACCATATGATCTTGTTTGCCCAATCAAATGCTAAGAGACATTTTATCTTTACTTAATGACACTAACTTGTTTTTGCCTTACTATCATAAATATCAACTCTTGCAAATCTGGAGCTAGAACTCAAGTGTGGAGCCAACGTCACATGAAATCCTTACTAAAATTTCTAAGCTCCAAACTTGGGCATTTCCTACTTCATGTCCTGCTTTCTTCTTCTTTTTTCCCCTTTTTTTTTTTCTTTTTCTTTTCTCTCTTTAAATGTTATTTTTTTCGTTGTATGAGAACATTTGCTTCGCCAGTTCGAAATTTCAAAACTATAGTATAAATTTTACAATAACTTAGTATATGTATGAATCATGAATCATGCTCTACTCATGAACCGAACATTGTTTTTTGCATGTGCGAGATGAGTATATGACTAAGCTAGGCTTGTAATCACTAAACAAAAAATTTCTCGTGTTGAAAAAAAATGTTTAAACACGGAAGTGACATTAAAAAAAATTGTTTATGTTATTTATTTCAAAGATGGTTTTTATCTATACCCCTAAATTTTAGGCCATTATCACTTTGCATATTGAACTTTAAAAACTCTCACTTTACTCTCTGAATTTTGATTTTACCCTTTTTATCACAATTTCAGTTAAAAAATAAACAGAAAAATAGGGAATTAGTTTAATTAAGCTCATTGTGTTAAGATTTCTGCTAAAAACAAATGGAGAAATGTAATATGATTACACTTAACTTTTTTTTTTTTCTGTCTGTTTTTAATTAAAATTCTGATAGAAAGGGTGAGATGGGTCTAAATTCAAAGTTCAGTGGGCAAAATAAGAGTGACCCTAAAACTCAGGGGTGTAAATGAAAATAATCTTGTGTTTGGAAATTATGTTCGAAGCTATTATGTATTTTGGCATCAGTTAAAGATAAAAGCAGTTATGGAGCTTTGTTTCCAACTTGCTAGGAATCGTGCTTCATGACTTCTCATACGTAACCATGCTCAATCGTCACCCTCTCTCTCTCCTCTCTCTCTCTCTCTCTCACTAAGTTGTAACGTGTTGGGCATGAAATGCAGAAAGGGTACTCCTAATTGCACCCCCAAGCTTTTCACATTTACTGCAGAAAAAAAATGCCTGTCTTTTCAGCTCTCTTTTTCATCAAAGTTAAACTCAGCTTTTACTTTGATCCCAAACTCATTTGCACAAGAGCCTTACTTCTATAAATAAACAAAACAAACCCATCTTCTTGAAAATGCACAAACCAAATATCTAAATCTTTTCCTCTATTATCTTTCCAATTTGTTGATGTCCCCAAGGAACCAGTTACTTCATTTATTCTCTTTTGTTTTCTTCTCCTACTTCCACTCCATACTTTATCATTCTTCTTTCATTCCTTTCTCTATATAAGGCAGTTCTAAGGTCTCTATATTCTCATCCAATTCTAATATCAAATGGAGATGAAGAGGTTTCTGTTGGTTGCTCTTTCACTTGCCCTGCTTCTCGGAATCGGAGAGAGCTTCGATTTCCACGAGAAGGAACTGTCGTCCGAGGATGGCTTGTGGGAGTTGTACGAGAGGTGGAGGAGCCATCACACGGTGTCCCGGAGCCTTGGCGAGAAGCACAAGCGTTTCAATGTGTTCAAGGCAAATGTCATGCATGTTCACAACACTAACAAGAAGGACAAGCCTTTCAAGCTGAAGCTCAACAAGTTTGCTGACATGACCAACCACGAGTTCAGAGCTGTCTACGCTGACTCGAAGATCAAGCATCACAGGATGTTCCGAGGGTCACGCAACACCGGGACCTTCTCGCATGACAAGGTTGATCGTGTCCCGGCGTCTGTTGATTGGAGGAAGAAAGGTGCTGTCACTGCTGTTAAGGATCAAGGCAGTTGTGGTAAGAAGAAAGAGAACATAAATTTCAAATCTTTTGTTTCTTAAGGTCCAAGTAAAGATTTCTTATCAATTTTTGTAAGCTGAATCTTCTTGTTGATGATTTTATACAGGTAGTTGCTGGGCATTCTCAACTATTGCAGCAGTTGAAGGGATAAATTATATTAAGACGAAAAAGCTAGTGTCGTTGTCCGAGCAAGAATTGGTTGATTGCGACACCGAAGAGAATCAAGGATGCAATGGAGGGCTTATGGAATACGCGTTCGAGTTCATCAAGAACAGGGGAGGTGTAACAACGGAAACTTATTACCCTTACAAAGCAGACGATGGAAATTGCGATGCTCTGAAGGTATATTTACGCATGCTTGATGTTGTAATTTCTCAAGTAAATTTTGTTATTTGCCCTCAAATTAACCATAACAAAATGACTACTAAAACCGACAATTTTGTAGGCAAACTCACCAGCAGTGTCGATTGATGGCTATGAGAACGTGCCTGAGAATGACGAGAAGGCGCTGCTGAAAGCAGTTGCTAACCAACCAGTAGCTGTTGCCATCGATGCCGGAAGTAGCGATTTCCAATTTTACTCAGAGGTTAACTTTTCTATTCATATTCTGGATCTGAGTTAACTTTTTTACTCATATTCTGGATCACAATTTTACTCAGAGGTTAACTTTTCTACTCGTATTCTGGATCACAAAGAAAATGAATCAAGTCTTGTCTTGATATTCAAACAAAAAGAGTAGGAAAAAGGGCCATATTCTAATCTGTTCGAGTACGATAAACAGGGAGTGTTTCCCGGAGACTGCGGAAAAGAGCTGAATCACGGAGTTGCAGTTGTGGGCTATGGAACTACTCTGGATGGAACCAAGTACTGGACAGTGAAGAACTCCTGGGGACCAGAATGGGGAGAGAAGGGTTACATAAGGATGCAAAGAGACGTCTCCGACGATGAGGGACTTTGCGGAATTGCAATGGAGGCTTCGTATCCCATCAAGAACTCTTCAACCAATCCTGCCGAACCCGAACCCTCTTCTAAAGACGAGCTCTGAGCAGCTCACACCCGCTGTTTTCTTTAGTTCTAGAGTCTACTACTACATGGTACATGGAGCCTCATGAACCATGCAAATAATAATATTTGTTTCAGACATGGTTTGGCAGTGTAACTATTTCTCTGTTAAGATCTCTTTGGCTTGGCCAAAGATTGGAATAACTCTTTCAGATCACTTTCTCAAGTAGTTCATCCTCTCCAGGAAATAAAATACTAGTTTCTAATTGGTGTTCAGTATTCCCACAACTAAGAACACACATAATCTCACGAGACAGATCAACCACAAGGGCTTTCAAAAAGAAAATCTTAATAAACCCGTAAGTGGACCTGCTAAACTGTAATAAAATACTGGTTATTATCATTCAAAGGCCACAAGAAAGTCATACATAAAAAGAGGCCTTAAAGCAAGGAAAGACTCGAACATGGATACATAATTAGCGCATAGAACACAAAGTACACAACTGATAGAAATTATGTTCTAAAAGTGAAACACCCACACACACACACACACACATATATATATATGTATATGTCATTAGCCATAGCATCTGATGGGGTCAGTGCAACCCTTCTCAGCAGATTGTTTTTGGCCTTGACCGCCGCCCTTCTCAAGATACTGCTGGTGGTACTCCTCAGCTCTGTAAAATCGCTTAGCCGGAAGAATTTCTGTCACAACCTTCTTGTCCTTTAACTCCAACTGTTTGGCTTCCTTTGACTCCTGAGCTAAACGAGCTTGGGTTTCATTGTAGTAGTATATTCCTGATCTATATTGGGCCCCAACATCACCACCCTGACACATCATTTAAACCGTTGTTGAGATCGCAAAAATGCAATTTGTCAACCAGTAACGAGGGCAACTCCAACCCACACTCTAAAATAGAGTTTTGCACCAATTTGAAGTTTTTTTGCTCTCCAACCCATACTCTATATTGAACTTCAAATATAGAGTATGAACAGTATACTTCATATTTGAAGTATCACTGTTCATACTCTAAACTACTTTTTGTTTTTTTTTTTTTTTTTTGTTTTTTAATTAAATTTTCAAGTAATATTTAGATAAAAATAAAGAATATAAATAGAATATTCCTTTTAGAGTATGATATAGAGTAAATGGGTTGGAGATGAAATAGTATTTGAAGTGACAGATATTCTATTTTAGAGTTTCTGTACTCTAAAATAGAATAAATGAGTTGGAGATGGTCACAATAATTATCGATTCTCCGATCAGTTAAAGAATTGACATGTAAAATTGTGTCAGATATTCCTTCGTATGAATAAGCGAATTGTGATTGGTTGAAAATGTGCAGAAACATATAAGATTACTTATAAAGCATGGGTGCTTGATTACTGCTCAAAAAGAAAGTCAACGGAGAGCTTATGTTGACCAATATATGTAAGTCCTAAAACTGATCATCAGTAAGCAACTACAAAGAATCTGCAGGTTTCAGTCAAATTCTTTAAATTTTATGACAATTTTACCCTCCAGCAGTTCCCTTCAGAGAATATTATGCTACTGTCAAATCCAATCAAGGATATTATTCACCAAAAAAATTATAATCAAGAATAATCTAAACCATACAAAAATTCCCATTTCTAAGGTCAACCTCGCCAAAATTTCATCATTCCCAAAAAAACCCACTTTCAACAACTCATAAAAAGTTTGGATCACTATTTTAAGATTGCTTTTGAATATTAGTTTTAAAAAAATTATAGTGTTTTTCACATAAAAATTTAAATTTACTATGTAAATTAACCTTTTAAATTTATGATTCAAACATAGACTTGGTCATCAGCACTAAAAATTCAAACTTCGCAACATCAAAATTCATAAACACATAAAAGTAATTTCGGCAAAACATAATTGGATCGTGGATATATGCATAGTCTACTAATAATTTCGAAAAAAAAAAAGGGGGAGTGAAAAGATCACAGAATCTTCATAAAGCAAGAGAAAGGGGGCACCTGACGATTGAGGGTGGTGGGATCATGGCGACCCCAGAAAACAGAGAGGAGATGAGTGTAAGGACAGAATTTCGGGTCGAACTCGACCCGGACCACCTCGACGTGGTTGGTGGATCCGGAGCAGACCAGCTTGTAGTTCGGGTCCGGCGTTTGGCCCTGCGAGTAGCCGACCTCGGTCTTGACGACGCCGACCACGCGCTGAAACGTCAGCTCCACACCCCAGAAGCAGCCGGCTCCGAACTGAGCCAGCTCGTGAGCCGGGTCGCTGGGTGAGTCCTGATCCGGGTCAAGAGCAGGGTTGTTCTCGTTCTTGTCTGACGAAGTCGCCATTTTTTTTTTTCCCCTCTGAAATGGATAATGGTTGTAGAGAGAGTAAGATGGTTAATTTTATAGAGGAGTGAGAAAGTTTAAATAAAGGGAGTGAATCTGACTGGTTTAGAAGGTCAGATACAGTGGAATTAAAAATGTCATTTTTTGGTGATTTATAGATCTAAAGCATCTTTTACGTAAACTACATATTACAGTCATCCGTTATTTGGTATTACTGATCATGGCTGGGAGAGAATAGTCAGCATGTAAGACTTTTCTACTCTACTCCAAAAATCGAAAACTTAAAAAAAAAATTTAAAGAATTTTGTGGGATTAGTGGCTCTGTGACTTATGTGAACATACATGATCAATTGGTCATGGCCTCTTGGATTTGTTGTCCTTTAATGGTAGAGTTTTAAAAAAATATATAATTACTTATTTTTTTTTAATTTATTTTTTGACCTGCAAAATAATAGGAGTTATCTCATCTTATCTACTACATATCGAAATGGTCCAGTCCACACGTCTGAATTTTTCAGGCATTGCCAAACCAGCACCTCCATTATTGCCGTATAATATATATATATATATATATATATCCAAAATGATATAAATTCTCTCCGTTTAATTAATATGATACAAACTTTAGTTTTATTAATGTCTTATTTATGTCATATTGGTTTAATATCAAATTCTTATGTTATGCTAATATAATGATCTTTAAATTTGTGTCATTCATGTGTTTTCCTTATAAAAAATTTGACAAAATTATCAAGGCAAATTAAAATCTGGCATATGCTTCATTGATTAATCTCAAGGTAAAATTCCCAAATCCCAAAACCTAATTGAGTTATAAATATTTCTCAAAAAAATTTTGGTTTTTTTTTTTGGGGATAGTTGTTAAACATACCTTTTTTTTTTTTTTTTTTTTTTTTCCTTTTAATTGTCTATAGTGTTAGGCATTGTGTCAGGAATGTTTATAGTAGTTCTGTTAACATTATAAATAGAGTAATGAAGCTGTCTCTTCATTAATTAAGTCTATTTCTTTCAATAATAAAGATAGATATTGATAAGAGAGTAATACTTAGCACATCAATTTTAATCTTAATTTTTGAATACCAACACACATAATGGTGAGTTATCATTTTTTATTGATAGGTAGAATCTATTAATGTGGCAATCTGTGAAACACCTACCAATAAAATAATGACAACTCACATGCCACAAAGATTGATACTTAAAAATTGAGATTAAAATTGATGTCGATAGCATTTTGTGTGACTAAAAGATTATTCTTATTGTTCACATACAAGTAATGAATTGTAAATATTCATGCTAAGCGGTCTACTTTATTTAATTCTTTAAAAGTTAATTTTCTAAAAACTAAAAATAAAAATAAAACCTTTTTGATGGAAAAAGCCTCTATTGATGGCCCTCTTATTGCCCCAATTTCAGCTTCACAGGCTAGATTCATTTTCCTAGATATGACAAGAAAGAGATAGATTTTAACACAATCTCTTATAATTATCAACCTAAGTCCAACTCATAACATCACTAATCTAATAAATCTACGGTCAAAAGTAGAGCGGGGTCTTAAAATTTGACCCAAAAGAACTTGAAGGATAGTCAGTCTTTGAAGGACTAGGTCAGTTAAGGCCATAGGTTAGAAGATAGGGTTGGCCTTATGAAGTGAATTGGTTAACCCAATAAACCCACCTCAATATGGACTAAGCTGGGTCGGCCCAGTCTGGCCTACTTTAGACCTATATGGATGATTTATAGAGCTGTGAGTGACCACAATTTTCTTCTTTCTTTTTTCTTTGAGAATATTACATAAATAACCACCTTTTTTTTCATTCATTAACCAATATGATACAAATTATCTATTATGAACCAATATGATAGAAATTATAGTTGATTTTAGTTTAATTCTATATCATGATGGCTTAGTTTTAATTTTTTATGTCATATTAGTGTAATGATCTATAAATTTATATCATTAAGGTATTTTCCTCTTATTCTTTTTTAGGTAGCTACTTTGTTCTAAAAGCATATAAGAGTAGTGTAAATAGTATTTTTATAAAAATAATTAAAGTAAATAGTAAGATCTTAAATATTCAAAATAAATTGTAAATTTACTAGTGGTAAATATGTTATTTACCTGATGAACTCTAAATATATATATTTTTTTGAATAAGAACTCTAAATATTTTTAAAACCTGCTATTTTATTTCAATTGTTTTATAAAACTGCTATTTACTCGTTTCTTTTCTTTTCTTTACTTTTCAAAAATTTTTTTTTTTTTTGGAATATTCATCCTGGTTGTTTATGCTGGAGGCCCATCTCAATTGTAGGAGACTATTGCTCAGCACCTTGGACTAAAAAGTGAAAAGGGAATTTGGAAAAAGAGAAGCCCATGACCCATGTGGAAATTCCTTCTCCCACTTCTGTTTGGTTTACAAATTTGAGTTAAGATTTTTAAGTTTAAATAGTAAATTATGTTGATTTTTTAGAAAAGATAAAAAACTTTTTAGGAAGAAGACAAAAACTTTAAAGAAAAAGACAAAAAAAAATTTGAAAACGTTAGTTTAAAATGTTGAACCAAACTCCCCCTTAGTCTAATCTTAAGATTGCTAACTACAGTTCTAATGACGGACCATTATCAGCACAGACTCCCATGGCACTTCAAAATCCAATCAATTTTCTTGTCGTTGCTCTGGACCTGGTTGTCTAATTCTCCATGATTTACCCGCCTGAATAAATGCACTCAATTGACTAAAGAATCTTTACTTTCTGGTATTCGACAGTATAAGTTAGGATGATCGGTCCTAGTTATTTTCTTTAAGCGTGATAGGAACGGGTCTGTATACTGACAAAAAAAAAAAAAAAAAAAAAATCTACATACGCAAATGACGAAACACATCATCTTTAACGTTATTAAAGTTACTTAACAGTCTAAATAGAATCTAAAATATTCTCATAAAACTCGAATTTGAGACATCTTCTCTACCAAATTACTTGAGTGTAAATGATGATGACATAATGATTATGAAAAATTCACTTAAGACTTCCCATGCTTCTAGCCTCGATTGCACTTTTAACTTCCGACAGTATTATGATTCCTGATTATATCTCATATCATTTAATCTGCGATCCCAATAAATTCTCTTTATAATACTAAATTGGAGCGTGAGTACATCACTGGCCATCTTTTTAGCCCGGAAAAAATAGTCTAATTTCACTAGCCTACTACCTTAGTGATAACTAAGGAATCTTAGTTGGACCACTCAAACAAGGGTCTATATGGGCCAAATATATTGCCGCAAAAAAACACATTGCAAAGATCTACCAATCTTTTGTACACCCGAATGGTATTTTGTGGTCTTCTTTCTAAACACGATCGGAACATGAGCTTCACCACATAATGTGGTATCCAAACAAATTCCAATTTCCCAATCACCACTACCCACATAGTTTTTAGCAAACTAACCAGGCATCTTCAAGACAAGTATAACTAAAAACAACCACAAACGACATACATCAAAACCGTTTTTGGGGTATTCAAAAAGATTTGAAGAAGGTTGGTACAAAACAAAACCAAAAACAAAAACGACAGCCACTTACTTGGTTGGTAACAGACACAAAATTTTTTATTAATGGACATTGTCACACAGCATTTCACATGAAGTCCACGTTTTTAAAGCTTCTGCAATTTGCCGATCCTTCTAGAGCAGGAATATGTCTTGTCATGTACCGTTTTTCTGAGGAGGAAACAACGCCACGATTTTTTCAATGTGAGACACGAAAATATTGTAAATCTTTCATCTCATTGGATCACGGTGTCTTTATCAATATGATTATCATTGTTGATTAATTGAACAATAATTGGGGTATAAATACAAGATTTTTGTGATTATTGCTACAACCTGGCTACTTAGAACTTTTTTTGAAGATGATAGACTTCATTGGGGCCATATTTATTACATCAGCCATAGAAACAAACTCAAGCTCAAATATCCTCGTACTGTTGTTGCAGGTTTAATTCAACAGTAATTTTACACATAACTTTATTATAATGTATAGAGTTTAAATTTCTCATCCCATTTAAAATATATATATATATATATGTGGGTAAACATCTTTTTTTTTTTTGGAAGAATTTCTTAAATAAAAGGCCAAAATAATGTAAAATTAAGAAAATAACCATTTTTTTAATCAATATTAATATGTGTTTTTCATTGATTAACTATATAATCATTTATTAACGGTCATTTTTTTAAATTGAAAAATTTTGGCATTTACTTAGTTTAGTGTTTTAAAATTCGACGCTTACCTTATTTTATTATTTTTTAAAGTATGTTGTACCTGACATCAAAGGCAATTGATTACGGTTAACTTTAGTTTGAACGGTAAAAAACTTTGGCTCTTGAGTGAACATTACTTGTCTAATTAAAGTGGTTAAGGCATAAAAATTTTGAAGGTTAGTGTAGGGTACCTTTGAAATCCATTCTAAAAAAGTTTAGACAATACACTTCCCTACATAAAAATTCTAGCTTTAGTTGGCTGCAAAATTAAAAATGGATTAGCAATTTGCTAAGTGAATTAATTTGTTGTATTTCCCCTATGCTTTAATGTCTCCATTTTTTAAGGAAAAGTTGGGATGTAAAAAGCTTTATGGTCTGGTCTCTGGTGAAGAATCTTGTTTAACTTTCAAATATTCAGGCCAAGCATAATGAAGGCTCTTACTTGGGAAGCATAAATAATGACACCACAGGGGCCATCAGAAGCACGTTCAATCTTAATCATTGTGTTCCTACTTTTTCTCGCTACCTTGTTGGTTCCCTGGGATCAATTAATTAAAGACCCATGGACAATATGTATTGATAAAATGTGATAAGGTAAAAAATAAAAATTTGCACTAATAGCTAAAATGAAGTCATTAACCGTTAAATTTCTTTAAAATTTGATATGATTATGAGGTAATTTGACTATTTGAAACTCCATTATAAGTAACAGTGGAGCTACGGATAAGGCATGCCCACACTCACATTTTGATCAATTGCTTTTCAACCATCATTTTACAATAAAATTTTCAACTATGCCTTTTATTTAATTTTGATATGTCAATTTTTACTTTCAAAATTTCAGTAAAATTAAGTTTTTTTTTTTTTTTTTTTTTGTTTTTAAGAAAGTTTAGTAGAATTAAGTTATACTCCTATTTTGTACCAAAATTTTCATTGTATCGACATTCAATAATTAGCGCCAGTTGGAAAATTTTCTAACTTCGTCGCTGTTTGTAAGGTTTTTTTTTTTCTCCTTTTTTTCTGTATCGTACCATAAAATCCTCCTTTATTTGTTGACAAATGATGATTAAGATATAGAAGATGAGAAACATTAACATTGAAACAAAGGGGATACAAAATTACAAGCAATTCCACCCTAACTACTACCTCTTTATCGTTACACAAACTGCCACGACCCTCTTTTTAAACAACTGGGGTTTCCTTTACTTTTCTATACTAATTTATTCTCAAACATGAACCACACTAAAAAAACTTTAAAAAATAATAATAATAATTTAAAAAAAAAAAACAATAAAAGGAAAATACATGTACTAGTGAACCATTATATAATACACTCTTTTGAACACTTGTGAAAAGAGATTCGCTGGACCTCCCTTGGCAACACTAAAACTTGTAGCAAGGAAATTGAACTGAAGATATTACTATAATAATAATATTACACTCTTTGTTCTTCCTCTCTCTTCCTTTTAGAGAGAGACAACGAAGAGATGGTTTTGGCAGACACGACCTTCTTCACAAGTAGCCTCCACCTCGAATCGTCCTTCTTCTTCTCTTGCGCCATTTTCAACTTGAATTGCCTGCCAATTTGCCCAAAAAAAAATCAATTAATGATTAAAAAAAAAAAACAAAAAAGAGTAGGTTTTCTTCTTAACTGAACTGCTTCATTATTAACATGCGACAAACCAGAAAAAGCAAAAATGAAAAAAAACGACCAGCCACTAGTGTCTCCTCAGAAAAGGACGTGTAATTTTGACAGATAATGGGTTTTAACAATGCATCTGCGATATTTTTAAGAGAATAATAATCATAAAATCTCCTTTTCAATCTTTTCAACCTTAAAAAAAAAAAAAAATCCTATCCTACCTAAAGATATTTCATATGGGTAGTGCCAGTCGTTAAGATTGTCGTTGGTTATGATTATGATCTGTGACATTTTCATTTTTCTTGTAATGAAGCGAAAAATTAAATAAAAGATTGGTGAAGTCCTAGAGGAAAAAATGTGCCCTTATCATTTTCTTTATTGAGGGTCCATATTGTTCGGCTTTAATGGCGGGTGTGAGGTTTCATGTCATGTTCCTCTCAACAAGTGGGGGTGTTCACAAGTCATGATTTTGATTGATTTTGGATCCTAATAGGGATATAAGCTTCTTGTGGACAAAATTTTCGCTATCAAAAATTTTAAATTATTATTATTAAAAAAAAAGAAAAAAAAAAAAGAAACAAATTTAAGAACCCAGGAACAAAAACATAACACTTGTGGGTTCAAAATTTTACAGCTTAAGCGATCGTGACAGACCAACAGCCACACCTTAAAAATATCAGTACCATAAGAGTGATTGGTTTGGCCATTTTATTGACTTTTTTTCCTGGCTGATACTGAATTTACTACAGTTGAAGTTTGAACTATAAATCACGTGAAAAGCACTTCAAACTTCAAATACCTAACATGATCAGACTTTAGATTTTCCAACCCTACAAGGGCCAACCAAAAATTGAGAATTATAAAACAATAGTTTTGAACCACCTTATCAGAAAACGACAAAACCAATAAAAGAACATAGGCACTCCACATGTTCTAACTTCCTACACTTAAATTAAATTATATTTTTTTTATTTCAATTTTTATTTTTTTTAAATCAATAAAATTTATAATTAATTTTTAAAAAATTAATCAAATTTAATTTAAAAATTTTACTTCTAATCGACGAACGAACAAACAAACAAACGCAAACTAAAATTTAAGTAGTTATCCTAAAACCTAAAATAAAAAAGAAAAAAAATTTTAAACACAATTTTAATGCGTTAGATTTTTACCTGCAAAGAGGGACTCTGCAAGAGTCGGATTGTTCGCAGATTGACGAGTGGAGCCTCAGGAGCTGCCACATCCGCAGGCATCGTAAGCACCCTCCGTTCACCCTCTTCTGGCACGTGGCGAAGTGACGAATCGACATCTGGACACCCCGACACGTGGCGAACTTGCTGCATGGGCCTTTGTTCTTCCCGGGCTCCATGTCGTACGGCCCAACGCCGGTGCAGCCTTCCGTGCAGATGTGCTCCAAGCACTCCATCGCCTCGCTCAGCTGTAAATACAGGCTCTGCGCCTCCCTGTGCCTCCTCGTCCTCTTCTTCCTCTGTCCAAACAAATAAAAATTCGACGATTTTAATACTAAACAGACGTCGATATAACATCATAATATAACAGCTCAGTAACTTAATGATACAGAACAAATTCACGATTTAAATTTAAATTACCGTTTCGGCCTCGTCCATGAACTGCAAGATCTCGAGTTCGAGCCAGGGGTCGTGGTCTTGGAGGAATTTCCACCCTTCGGTGCTCTCCACGGCCTTGAAATTGTTGGACACGAGTTTCATGCACTTGAGGTAAAGATCCGGTGCGTCGCAGAGCCTGGCGAGCTGAAGGACGTCGACCACGTTGTCGATCGTCAGCCGTTGAGCCAAGTGCTTGCTGCTGATCTGCTTCAGATGCGGAATCAGGTAAACGTGGGACAGCGCCAGGAGGTGGATTCCATACTTCTCCAGATGCTCCTCCGCGCACCTGAACGAGGGGTATTTTCGTCATTCCAAAATATTCCCCCAGTAGTACCGTAACCTAAAAAACAACATAATTCAAAGCGAAATCCAACTTTTCCTCTTTAATTTCTCCGAATATGGTTTTCGACCCGGCGAGTTTGGGTTCTAGGAAGGTTCTTGAATATTCTTCGTATAAATCATTAAATATTGAATTTTTTCATCAAAGTAAAGATTTTTTTTTCCTTTAATTTACAACCAAACAAGAAAACGCGTAACGACCGTCGGATGAATCGTCGGCGACAATGAATCCAACGGCCGAGATGAAACGAAAAAATGGCCTACCTTGAGGAATAGAGGAAGCGAACGAATGAAACGACGGCGTCGCGAGGGACGCCGAGGATCGGAATGACTCTCTCGGAGCGTCGGTGCTTACGTGGCCGGTCTATGATGCTCTCGAACACCGGCGAAACCGAAACCTTCAATAAATCACAAAAAAAAAAAAAAAAAAAATCAGATATTTGTTAACTTGTTGCGTAGGAGACGGATTCAGTTGAAGTTATTGAAGATTCGGATTGGTTAAGCTTACCAGGATGCTAGAGTGGACGGGGATTCGGAGTCCGTCGGAGGTGAGAATACGGACATCGGATTCCGGCAATTCGCGGCGGAGATCGGAGTTTGTCGGAGAAATGCCGTAGAGATCGGCGGTTTCCATTTTTAGAGAGAGAGAGAGAGAGATATATATATATATCAGACCTGGGAGAGTAAAAAGGTTGGGAGTTTTTTGGTGTGAGATTGCGGAAATGAGAATAGGTGTGAGTAGTAAGGAAGGATTTTTTTCCGTGTCCGTGGCTTTATAGACAGAGCAGAGAAGAGAGAGAAAGATGTAGAGAGAGGGAGAGAGGGCAAAATCTAGAGAGAGAAAGTAATGACAGCAAAGCGATGATCTTTATGTTTGGAGTGAGCTGCGACGCGCTGGCGGGAGAGTGCGTCAGCGACAGACTTGACTCCCATTTATTATGAAAATGGAAAGAAAAGAATCACGTGTTTTTTAAAATTATTGAAGATTAGGATGCTGATTTTCTAATTTAGAGGCTTACCTACAAGACCTTTTTTTTTTTTTTTTTTTTATAAATAATTATATGGATATTTAGATATCAAGGAGGATTTTGCTTACGTGTGTTATAGATATTGGTCAAAACGCCAACATTTTAAAATTTTTTTTTTATATTATACATGTAGAAAAATATATAGGAAAGTGAAATTCTTTACTTGCCAAGAGAAGTGAAGAAAATAAAGAATAATTATTTAGTCCAAGTAAAACAAATGGAAATTAATAGTAATAGAAACAAAGGTTTAGATTGGAGATTTATAAATCCTATGGTTTAGAATTTGAAATTCTTTACTTATGTCAAAAAAGTTGAAATTCTTTACCTGCCATGAGGTGGGAAGAAAAAAATGAACCAAAACAAAAATTATTGAGTGCAAGTAAAAACAATGGACATAGGTAAAAAAACAAAGGTTTAGCCTCCGTTTAGTTTGTTAGTTGGATACGAAATTTTTAAGTTAGAGTTGATTGACTTTTTAAAAATTAGTTATAATTTTTGTTGACTTTTCAGAAGAAACAAAAATTTAGATAAAAATTTTGAATTCCCATTGGAAAAAAAAAACCAAAAAAACAAAAAAAACAAAAGCTCAGATTGGAGATCTTAGGGTCTGTTTGGAAACTTAGTCCAAACTAACATTTTCAAACTTTTTTTTGTTTTTTTTCTCAAAAGTTTTTGTCTTTTTCTCAAAAAGTTTTTTGTCTTTTCTGAAAAGTCAACACAATTTACTATTTAAACTTAAAAATCTTAACTCAAACTTACACACCAAACAGGCCCTTAATTAGTCCTCTGTTTTACTAGTTACTTGAGATTCGTTCCCTAATTCCCACCATTTCAATTATCTTGTCAGTGCTTAACAACATGTTTGATAGAGAAGAAAAGTATAAGGAAAGAAGAAGGTTTATGAGGAAAAAGAAAAGGTGGATTGTTGGTTAAGAGATAAAAAGAAGAATGAATTAGAAAGTAGTACAAATGGGACTTATGATATTAGAAGGAAAAACTATGAAGCTTAAAATAGATACAATTACTTGTTTAGGTTTACATTTAAATAAAATATCACAAACAAGTAGGTAAAATAGTATTACACAATATCTCATTTTTTTTCTATCTCCTTTTTTTTCATCAATCTTATTTTTTTTTTTCAACATCCTATTTTTTTCCGTGTAAATTAAATTAGTATGAATTCTAGAATAAAATGTGACAAAGATCTCACTAATAAAGTTCTATTTTAAACATTTTGATATGTGTTATATTATGTCAATTTTAAAATTTTTTTATTATTAATTTTGATCATATATAACATTTAAAAATATGTACTATCAATATAAATGCCTTGTAATAATAAGCTCCATGTTTATATCAATAATGAACTCATAAAACATTTGCATGTTTTTTTTTTTTTTTTGGTGTAAGACGCGCGTGGGGAACATAAAAGATTAACTTAATGAGTAACTAATATGAATAAATTTTAATCCTGCCAACTTGGAACTTCTTTAATTATTAAATGATTTTCTTTGATTATATGGATGACCTTGTGGATCTGATGTGGAAACGATAACACCAAACCATCTCACTTAAATAGTAAAATGTCCAAAATGGGTCTCGACTCTTCAAGGCACAGTTCATATTAAACGGCTTTTGCCTCTTGGGGCTCAGAAAGAACCATTTTTAAAAACAGTCCGACGTGTCACATCATTCTCATCCATTTCCTCAACTCATCGACCTGGCTCCACGTGTCAGATGAGAATGCACCACGTGGCACAATCAGGTGTTGCAATCCCAGGTGTGACCCAATAATCCCGACCAATCGGGTTTCGATTTCTCTTTCGGCCTGGTATTTTGACCTGACGCCATTGGTGCTTACCTAGGATTTAATCAAATTAATTAACCCTAAATTTTTGGATTACAAAATTAATCAACTAATAAGATTTGTTTCAGAGCCGACTTCGGTCTTAAGCATAATCAGGGTCTAGGGTAGGGCACCGCGCTGCCGGATAACACCTCACTCAGAAACATTCTTTTATAAAAAGGAATTTAAAAAAAAAAATGTTTTTTTTTTTTTATTGAAAAAAAAAGAGAAACTTGCATTGTCTTCCAAATTTTATTAAAGATATATAGTTGTTTGTTGCTTGGATTGTTGTGGCTTGACATTAAACCAAAAAAGAAAGACTAGGCGGTTGGTATGACTCGGTTTGTTTTCTACTTTATTTATTTATTTATTTATTTTATAACTTCACATTTGACAAAACACTAAGGAAACAAGTCTTTCAGATGGGAATCTTTTTTTTTTTCCCTTTTTTTCTTTTTCTTTTTTGGAGGTGGAGTTTGTGAGAAAAGGAAAGGGTGGGGAAAAAAAAAAAAAAGTTGAGTAAAATCTTGTGAGTGGTCAATTTCTTGGAAACTTTAGTGCATGCTTGACCCAAAAATGCCTTTTAAGCAATAAGGAATTGATATTCAACGACTTTTCTAGAACCCCCCCCCATGGTGGAAATAGTGCACATGTATTTGTGAACCAACGTGACGAAATACAAGTGTAGGGAAACTTCTTTAAAGAGGTAATTTTCAGGTTAAAGTATTAAAGTAATATAATTTAAAAGAGTTTTTAAGTTTGAAAACTAAAAGGTACCATATGTCTATAGATCAGAAACGCAGAAGAAGCATCTAAAAGTTTTTTTTTTTTTTTTTTTTTCCACGGCCTTTCTTTGTCAACAAGTTCATTTACATTACACAATTCAAAAAATATGCAGTTGGCCTTTTGATACCAATAATGCAATGGCAATTGCTTATTTTTTGAAGCAACCAAGGACCAATTTTTAGATATACACATATATATATATATATATTTTTTTTTGAATCTTTATATTTTATATAAGACTTTTCATTGGCAAATTGAAATGTGAATTTTCCTTTTCCTTCTGTGTTTGCGTCCTTGACTGCCCAAGGGGTATTTGCCGGCTAAAAAATGTAAATAGCAGCATTCTTGTTTCCTTCAATATAGGAGGCCATTTGAACTTTGAATATTTGAATGATTATATCAGGTATACGTAACTTTTCGCTTCATTGAAAGATTACATAACAATCTTTTCATTTTTCTTCTTTATTTAATTGATTTTTTTAATATTGCAATTTACATTCTAAACTTACAAGTCCATGACAATCTATCCTATATTGAAAATAAAATATTAACTTTTTGAAGAACATTTGCGTGTGACATATACAAGAGTATCAGTTGAAGATATGAATTGTTATTTTTATCTATTTTAACCCGAATTTATTGAGGTTAAAATCTTTAATCAAGTTTTCTTGAAATAGAGAACTTTGAACTAACTGTGTTAAAATAAAAATATGTGTTAACATGGATGGAGGAAAAAAAACCTTTTATGTATGTACTTTTAGGAAAGATAGTATCAGTATTAGAGAAAGTTGTTATTTTGTATGTAATTATCCTTATTAGGAACTATTGATTTATTTATAATATTGTAATATAAAATAGTCTATTCTTTTAGTAGATTTGTAAGTATTAGGTAACTTACCTTATTTTATATACTTGTAAGTTGTATTTATATGAGAACATATTCATAGTGTTGCTCACTAATACATTGTTTGCTCTTAGTCTGTGGAAATCCATTCATGTTAAACATTATTGTGTTCCATTATTTCTCTTATTACTTTTGTTATTTTCTTATTTAATTTTCTATATGTACAAGTCACGTAAATCTCAATAACAAAAAAAAAAAAAAAAAACTTGTTATCAATGTGATAGATTGTTAAAGATTTATAAATTTATAGTATAAATTATCAAAATTAAAAATTCAGGGTGGAAAAATTATAAGTGTGTGATAAATTTTGAGAGCATTATGCAATTTGGCATATTTAATATTGTAAAGATTAGAATTGCTCTAGTGGATTCAGAAGGCAGATGTAGAAGACTAGTACTAGAAATTCAAGTTGTGTATTAAATATCAGCTACTTATGATTAGGCAATCAACTAATCATTTTTAAATTAATAAGAGGATCTTAAATGTGAGAAGATAAGGTTTTGCTTGTGACCTTGTGTTACGCTTATTTTGGATGCACACTAATATTTTCATGAATAGTGACATAAACCGAAATATATATATATATATATATATGTATGTATGTATGCCTACACTATAATAGTGAACGAATCCAACCACCCTTTGTCCTTAGCCCAAAACTCGACTATGTGGCCCAAAGAAGATCCAAGTGACAAACTAAAAGAAAAACTTGAATTTGACTGTAGAGGCCTTCCCATAAAATGGTACACTTGAGTTTAAGACAGTTTATGGCCCTCTAGTGTAAATCCCGTTACATTGGAAGAATTTACACAGACCGTTCATTTTTTGAGTCTCCCTTTTAAAATATGTTTACAAAGTAATTTATTTGCAAATTTAAACAAATTTTGAATTTCAATGGTTTTCATTTCTACATCTGCCCTTCCATAATCTGCATTTGCATATCATTTTTTTAATCTTTAATTAGTGAATTATATGCACATTTCATTTTCAAATTTTGATTTGCTGGTTTTTTTTTTTTTTTGGGAAATAAATTGAATCCCTTATTTCATGCATTTCCTTTTTGAGTTGCTGTTTGTCTTGGTTTTTTCCCCTTATATGCATGTAAATTTCTTCAAAATTTGTATTTTAAGAAAAAATTTAGTTACGCCTTTTATGGAAGTAACCAACAATTTTTTATTTTATTTTTATTTTTAGTTTTTGCCGTTTGTTTTCATATATACGTATATAAATTCAGATTTTGTGTTTATAGAGAGAGAAGAGTCATTCACACATTTTCTTTGTGTTGGTCATGCTTTTATGAAACTGACAAAAATTTTTTTTTTGTTTTACTTTATGTCACTACATTCTCTCTCTCTCTCTCTCTCTCTCTCTCTCTCTCTCTCTCTTTTCAAGATTGTGCTTAAAATCAAAGAACTGATCACTTTTTTAATGGAACTAATTTCTCTCTCTCTCTCTGTTTTTTTTTTTTTTTTTACATCTGTTTTTTGAATTTTGTATTTGAAAAGAGAAGAGTTGATAACATTGTGATCCTTACAATAATAATCATGTCATGTTAAGATTTAATATTTGATATACTTTATTAATATTAAATAAAAACCTATCATTATCTTGTATAGATTAGATACTCACATTACGGATATGGTCTTTATGATTATGATCACATCAATTTACACTGACTCTTTGTTTAACACAATATTTACATAGTATAATTGTTGTAAATCAAATACTTTACTAATGTTATTATAAGGACCTATCATTATCTTGTATAGGTTAGATTGCTCACATAACGGATATGGTCACTATGATAATGACCACATCAATTAACACATGATTCTTTATCTAACCCAATATTTATATAATGGAAACGTTGTAATGACTTGATCATTATATGAGAAGTATCATTTAGAATTTAACTTATTTATATTGTGCAGTTATTGTATAACAGTTCAAAAACGCGATTATAAAGGGATTATTTAGTAATTTTTATACAAAATGGGTATTGAGAATAATGTGGCTATTTTAGGACAGAATATATATATATATATATATATATATATTGTTTCTTAAAATAGGTTTAAGAGTATTTTTGTCAAAACAACATGATTACTTTTTTTCCGTTCAATTAAGTTTGTTTTTAGATTTTTTTTTTAAAGCATGTCTCTAATTTGGCTGTTTATGTAAATAGTCCATTTAAACATGGTATGGATTTTTGGCGCTTTTATCCTTGAATTTTTAGTAAATTTTATCTTGCTCATTGACTATTAGTTTTAAAATTTTACTCCCCGAATTTAATAAAAAGTTAGCCGCAGAGCACTCCCCCAATGATGAAATATGTTGAAATTTAGAAGAAAACATCCTAATACACGTGAGATTACATGACGACATAAATCTCGATCAACTATTTTAAACAAGTTTAAATTAATCATACACGAGCATCTTACTTCAAATTTTAACATTCATCGTCAATTTTAAAACATTAAGTAACACTACATTAAAATTCAGGAAGAATTTGCATCTAGATCTATAGAAAGCAACTTGCCAGTTAATAAAAAATTTGGAGGCAAAAGTGTCAAATACCATATAGAGGACTATTTGTAAAGAACATATTTTTCGCTTCTTTTTTTTCCCCAAAAGATACTAAAATTTAGGATTGGAATTAAGGACTAAGTAAACACGAAAACACTCAACTAGAAGATTGGCCAACGTCCCTTAGGTGGGTTGGTAGGGAGTCCGTTCTACTCTTTGAATGCTTAGGTTCGAGTCATCGTCACCGCATTAGTTGAGGTATATGAGCAATCCATTTCGTGTGGAATCCATATATCATGTGAAGAGCATCCACCCATCTAGAGTTATTTTGACATTCCAACTTTTACCCTTATATCATATTTTAGCTTCAAAAAAAAAAAAAAAATCTAGAAGATTGGATATGTGATATCTAGTCTAAGATACTTCAAGAATGTGACCTGTTCAAATCAGATCAGGTTGGCTCTTTTTTCTATTGTTTTTTTATTTTTTTTAATAGTTTCTACATCCAAAATGTTCTCTTTTACTTTTTTATTTCAACGCCATAACTATCACATTCTTAAAAAATAGATTACTAGTCCACCAACGTGGATTATTATTATCTATATATAGTTTTTGAGAATACTACAAGAAGCTATGAATATATATATATATATATATATATATATAAATCATATAAATTCTTAGTCAGATAACATTTAGAAACATATACCACTGGCAAGAATGACTTATTATATTATTATTATTATTTTTTTTTGGGAAAATAAAGTGCGTGCGTGCATGTTTCAAAAGGATAAATGATAGAAATAAGTCTCGTGTCTTGGTCAAAGTATGTTTTGTGCAAACGAACGAGACATGAATTTACAAGTTTCATAAGAAAAGATTTGAATATTTCAAAAGATAGACATGAATTCAAATAATATCATGACCCAATGCTTTGCAAAAGAAGAAGAGTACTGGGCCCTAACTCTTCAAGTGTTGACCTACAAGCCCAAACCTTCAAACTCACTTAATTATTGTATTTACTCTTTCGGCTGATTCAAATATGTTAAACACGTGTTTATATACATATATTTTTATATTTATTCATATTTACATGAAAATATCTCATGATGTCTAAAGTTGTTTGCACCTCTAGAAAGTTTGTTCCGTGTAAATGATAATTAGAAGCTCGGTTAAGGTTCCTTATATATGTACATATATACATATATATATATATACATTATATGTTTCATATGTATAGATTATAGTAGGAGTTTGACCATTCCTAATGCAAAATGCAACCAGTTTTCCGTCTTTTCAGGAGAATTTACACAAATGGCGAATCACAACCGTAAGTTTAATTTTTGCCACGAAATAAGAAAATTCTTAAGAAACCCTACGCTAACAAATCTTTATTACCAAAATGCACCTAATGATATCGTACTGAGTTACCGGTAGAAGCCTACCAACAACCCCGTTTTGATGATAGTCTATCATACTATTTACGATAACCAATCATGATACAAGAATTAGTATCATCTCACGTTACTAAGCCTGTTAGGGGGGGACTTTTGGAGATGAAGTTTTAAAAGTTGGTTTGAAAATGTATGTTTGGTTGAAATATGAATTGGAAATAAACTTTGATATAAAAAATAATGTAAAAATTTAAAATATATTCAGAAAAAAAATATATATGTAAATGGGTCTTGTTTCGTTCATCTCATCATTATGAACATTTTGACACAAGAAACATCTCATTTCGATTTGAAATAAAAAAATAATGGACAAGTTTGAGTTTTTTGAAAATGAAAGAGAGAGAAAGCAAGTTATAGATTTACGAGTTTTGGAATCTAAACAGCAAACTACCGTCTAGAGACTCACCCCATACAGGCCCTGAAAAGTATGGGTACTGCCATATTACTAAAGGTAGTCTACCGTACTACCAACGGTACTATACCCGTGCTACTAGTGGTAGTATATGAGGCTATCAAAAATTTTTTTTTTTAAAAAACAGAAATACTAATTAAAAAAAAGGTTTGCAAAAAGAGAACTCAAGGGTTAGAGGGCGAAGCGCTGCTGACAAGAAATGAGATCTTGCCATGATGGCTCTGCATAGACAAAATATCTCGTTGTGCCCCCTTCTACGGGGGCCAACTCGCCGTGGCAACTACCAAAATCTACGACATTGACAATGGTAGGCGAGGGGCCGTGGGATGCACAAGGAGGTGGTGAGAGATCTCTACAATAAAATGGGCGCCCTTTGTATGCCGACGGGAGCAGAGAGCAAAGAAGGTGGGAGAAGAGTGGGAGAAAGGAAAGAAAGAAAAAAAAAAGATATAAAAATAGGATTAAAAAACCAAAGGGTGGAATAACCTACAAACCTTTCTTCAAGGGAAAAAAAGCCTCCTATGTGCCCAACAAGGTTTTTTTTTTTTTTTTTTGGCCCGTAAGTTTAAATTGGGGGAAAAAAATTTTCTAATTGGGAATCTAAACATTGTTGATAGGTGTTTGAAAGAGAGAGAAATGAGTATTATTTATATTTCAAAAAATTGAAAAATTCAAATCAATTTGAATCTACATGTCAAACACACCCTAAATGTCTCAAGGATAATGCATAAAAGCTGGGTAGAGTCACTTTAGGCCAGATTCGACCCATGTATTTCTTTATTTTTGTCCATTTTATATCCCTCCATATCATTATATGTGAATAAAAATTATAATTTAAATTACATTATCATGCCACATTAATTAATAAGGTCATGTTATTTAAGTATGTGACATGATATTATTAGAGGGACACATAAATGAACACAAAAAAGAATATAAATAAGTTAAATTCCATTGGGCCTGAACAAGCTTATTCAACTTTCGACTCCAATCTAAAAATAGAAAACTATTTTTTAGCTGAAAATTTCTAATTACAAATCTATGTATTTTAGTTTTTAAATTTTGTTTGTAGCTTAATTTTTAACTGTTAAAATTATTTATTATTTCAAATTAAAACTCCGAATAAACCTTAAGTTAACTAAGAAAATCTAAAAAGTACCCCTGAGTTTTAGATAAATATCATATTTTTCATGTATTTTTTGATCATCAAACAAGTATCCCTTATGATATTAAAAAACTGGGAGTATAATTTTGAGATGATTTAAAAACTCAAAGGGCACTTTTTGGATTATCACAAACAAAGAGATAAAATATGGTATTTTGCGAAAACTCAATGAATACTTTTTGGATTTTCTCTAAGTTTTTTTTTTTTTTTTTCGATTTTCTCTAAGTTAACTACACTAGTTCTCATTTGGCATGCCGTTTCAAATTATTTTTCAAAATTTTTTTTTTATAGTATTTTCTTTCACAAAATCTCTATTTTATTGGTATTCACATAAGTAAGAACATACACACAAGCTCACGAAACAGATAGACTACAAGGGCTTTCAAAAGGAGAAATCTTAGTGAGCATATAAGTGGACCTCACTAAATTACAATTTTCATATAAATAATGCTGACTAAAAGAGAACTTGTGGTACCTATAAACAAAAATTCAATTTACTATTTAAGTTATAGGTTTGAATTCATAATCTATACAGAGTCTAAATTCATAGTTTTAAAGCCGTTAAAAAGTGCAAAAGTCGAATTATTGATTCATTTGAAAGAAGAAAGAAAAGGATACTAATAGCAACAAGTAAGAGAGGAAAGAGAGAGTTAAAAGGTTATGTTGATATTTTTGTGTAATTTATGCTCGTTGGGAAAAAATATATTTATATATTAATAACTCAATTCCTAAAAATAAATGTATTAGTGTGAATTATAGTCAAATTATTTTTATGCGGAGTCATTTTATTTCGACTATAGGTTATAGCTACGGTAGGATTTTTATCATACTTCATTATTTTTAGCTTTGCTACACTAAATATTAGGAATAGGACTCTGCACATACTTTTTAATAAGGTTTTTCCTCGTCGTCATTATTATTTATTTGAAGTGAGAAATTTAAATTCTAAAATACTTTATTCGACTATTAAAGTATCACTATTAAACTTGTTACACCCCATATATACTTGAATATTATCTTTTCTTCCGCAACAATATCTCAAGCCATACATGAAACAAAAAGGGGTTGCATATTATAGGTATTTTTTATGCACCTATCCACTTATTGGCTCTCAAAAACACTTGTTTTAATTTTTATGCATAAAAGGTACATAAATACTAACTATAATACCTGTTTCCTTTTAATAAAACAAATTAAAAAAAAAAGTGTGATCTTCTTTTTCCAACTCCGACCCAACAATGTGTCAGTTTGTATTTGGGTTTCAACGTATACTACGTAATAGAAAACAATTTTCTTCCAAAAAAGTCTGCCAAACACCATCTAGTCTCTTTCATTTTTTCCCCCATGATTTGAAAGAACAAATACTCATGTGTTTACTCGTTATAATACGACAATTTAATGCTAATGTGTTCTATTTCTTTCTTCCAATCTAAAGCTCCTTATTTCAAACTATCGTTCGTCAATTTCCTTCTTTCTTTCTTTCCTTCCTTCCTTCTTTTTCCAATTGTGTTGGAAGACAAAGAATAAAAATCATTCGATCCACCTTTGATTGGGTGTATAGCGAATGAGTAAAAACCGGAATGATTCTTCAAGTAGCGGGTTAGGTTATTTATGTTCTAGTAGTAATTAGTACACCTCGGGACTTTTAAAGTGACGAAAGAGATGAGAAACGCGATGAAATTAATTAAAAAAAAAAAAAAAAAGCATATTGTCCTCATTGTGGACCTTGAGCTTAGTCCACTACTAGATTAATCTCGCCACAACCATCGCTCTAGCATCCAAGTCCATGAATCTAAGGAAAATGTAGGCACTACTCGGAATGAATGGTCAGCATATTTAACACATTATAATATTCAATATTGTAAATAGTTCCTATTAAAAAATAAAAATTCTTACATAATTCCAATTAAAATTAATTTTATATCCCATAAATTTTATGTTTTTTCTACTTTGTCCTCACTAAAAATTAAAAACTCCCATATAGTCCCTCTAAAATTTTACTTTCTAGTTTTTATACTTTGATTTTATTTATTTTTTCCGAAAAAAAAGAAGATAAAATTTGGTATACGTCCTCGTTGAAAAATATGTCTAGTTCCACTCTGGTTGGGTATGTGGTGACATGAGGAAAAACTAGACCAATCTAGTGGGTTCGATATTAATGTTCTACACCCTACTCATTATTCAGATTCTGAAGGCGACAATTCCCCAACCATTAAACATGCCCAAATGCCCCTCAAGGCAAAGCCACTACAAGTGTCCTTTTGGTGCTCATAACTTGGCCTCAATTGGTCCGAATTTTCGACCATGTGGGTGTGGACCGTGTGGTCACATTTTGTGACATAAAATTCAAAAGACGAGTTTACTTCCTCTATTGCTCTTGTAAGTCTTAACAATCCAATTTGGGTCTCTTTCTATTCCTCTCTTATATATATATTTTGCCTGCCACATGGTTGGGTCCACGTTCGACGTTCAATTGCTACAAATGTTTAGTATAACGACCGGCTAATTACTTTTCATTGACATGGGTTTTATCCATAAGAAAACCATTTCATTGGCCATAGAAAAGGAAAAAATAAAAAAAGAAAGAAAGAAAGAAAAAAGAATATTTATATAGTTTCTTTAATCTTCTAATTTTGGTTGGAAAAGGATAGATTCTTCACACTATCATCTCAATATTCTTATCATATCAAAAACGAAGTTGATTCTAGCCGCCAATTAATATCGAGACATCTAGTGTGCAGTTTTATATATGTTGTTTTATATATGTCGTTTTCTAATATTTGTTAAGTAATAAGGTACTAGTGACATAATCACATGCCATGTTTGTGTGATCAATTTGTAGTGATCCAATATATTTACATATACCCTTTATCCATAATATGTTGGTGGACAGACTTCGACTTATATCTACCACTAAAAGCCTAGGTCCATGGATTAGTATATCTACCACTTTCTTTGTATGTATTATTTTATAATTATTAAAATATTTGAGCTCTAATTATTCATTTTTATGATTTTTATAGAAAATACTTTAATTGAAAAATATCTAATTTTAGTTTAATTCTCATTTTATTTTGTTTCCCTTTTAGGTGAGCCTCTTAAACTCTAATAATAGAGGGCTTTGCCTCTTGTATTACCTATTCAAAAATTATGAGGTTTCAGTATTTAATATATTTTAGTTTATTTTCAATTCTTGTTTCCTGAGTTTTCTTATTAGTATAAGGTGAGTGATACACCTTTTTGTAAGTGAGACACTGCTGGTGGAAGACTAAGTTTTGAGTGGATTTTATTTATTTGTGTTCTTCTTTTTAATCTAATTCAATTTGTTATTCAACATTATATAAATTTGATTCATTATGTTCTCTTCTGCTTAGTGTTTATAATAATTATTTTTATAGTAACAATAGTTCTAGTTATTATATTCGGTGCATTAAATCACTAGTGACATATGATTTCCTTACAATTGTTTTTAAATGAACGTCCCTTACTGCATTCTGTCATAGGGTATTTTGTAGCTTTCGGATGATGTATAAGAATAGTTGTGCTTGCTTTAATGAGAAGAGATTAATTTGATCAAATACTTTTTCTATTATTTGTTCTTTCAAATCATATTTTCCGACTGCATGTTTGGGATGTGAAATGTGTAGTTGAGTTATAGAATTGAAATATTGAGTTTGAACAAAAGCATTTAAGATTCCTCACGTATCTTTTCTTCATCTTATTTTATTTTATTTCATTTTATTATCGACAATTCCGAAAAACATTAATATTTTATTTTCTTTATTAGCTTATCTTTCTAATGTTTATTTTTCATTAATCTTTCTTATTTGTTATTTTTATCACCTCCTCATATGATCAACCGTTTTCATTGTACTATAATTTACCGCTTTATCGATACACAATTTGGGTATAATAATTCATAATCATAAGAATTCTATGTTAGGTATGGAATGAATATTCTACCAGTTGGTTTGGTTTTCTTTACATTTCTATATATTTAACATTTTTTTGTTATTTTAATTTGTTATTTTAATGTGATTTTAATCAGGTTTAACAATATGAAACATGCACTAACATAGTAGAGACACCATACTTTAAAAAGCTTGTTAAACTCACTAAGGAGATACAAAAATACCAATCATAAGAAATCTCGTATTACACGAGTCAAAACCCTTCAACAAGAACGGATCCACCAGTAAAATCTGATGACGCTCAAAGGGAAAGTCGTATGCTTGAGGCCCGATAACAGGAATATATCTCGACACACTGAAATCGAGCACATGTAAGGCTCTTTTTGACAAAATCCCGACAATCAATAGATTTTCTCGATCAATCGAGGGCCAAGACTCAATAGCAGTAGGGCCACTACTAACTTCACATAGAAGTAACTCTAACGGAATCAAAATACTGTCAAAACTCAAATCTGACGGATAAACAACCAACTTGGAAGGTGGAGAAACCACCTCTATTATTATAAATAACAAAAAGAAATAAACCACCAAAATAAAATACGACGAAAACATCGTCATTATTACATACAAACTTAGACAAAAAAAAAAAAAAAAAAAAACCCCCCAATTACAAGGAAAGAATCCTTGTCGATAAAACAAACCATATCTTTGAGAGAAATTTGGTTGCCGAAACCGAGCTGCTGCAGGATCTCCCCAGTACATGACAACCACGCACCCCTACCAACTATCTCTTTTCCAAAAGAAAAAGAAAAAAGAAAAAGAAAAAGCTTGTCATATTTGTGGTTATATGCATAGTCTTATTGTAATTCCACGCATAACTCCTCCATGAGGTGTTGAGTTCAAATTCTGCAATCTCTAAGTTCAAAAAAAAAAAAAAAAAAGCTTGTCAAAATTGTGGTTACATGCATAATCTTACTATAATTCTACATATAACTCCTCTATGAGGTGTTGAGTTCGAATTCTCCAATTTCCAAGTTAAAAAAAAAAAAAAAAATGAAGCTTGCCATAATTAATCAAAAGGAGTAAGAATATTCTTGACCTTTTTGCCACACACGCAAACATGACATGTCATGTTCTAGAAAAAAAAAATCTCAATTTCCAACAAAAGACAGAAAAACGTTTCCAATCTCATTTTCGTGTTTCATTCTTTGTCTAATCTTTTAACTTAAAATTAAATTTAGCCAAAAAATTAAATAAAAAATAAAAAACAATTGTCGAAAAATGCAAACAAATTTACAAAACTACCCTAGATGTTTGACAAAACATGCTTTTATAACACGGACCTGTATCTCAGAGAAAAGAGTTTGCTCATACAAGAAAGAACAAGCTCGTAACTATTTCACTACTACAAAATGTGGATACCACGACGGTTAAAAACCGTCGTGGTAATATTTTCACGACGGTTTTCTAACCGTCGTGGAATCCAGGGTCGTGGAATCTTTTCAGATTCCACGACGGTTTTTTAACCGTCGTGGAATGGACAAAAATATGACCTAAATACGAAAAACCGTCGTGGTAGGTAACAAAAAAAAAAAATTTACGAATTCGTTTCATTTTCCCAAAAACATTTAAATCACAAAATCAACACTTTTTTTTTTCGAAAAATTCTCAAATTCGTGCCTTACCCAACCAATTTAATTCAATCTAAAACACAACCATAATAAACAATCACCGAAAATGTAGGGGACGGATTTTGGCTATTTCGGACGGAATATTCCCAACTCAACAATCTACAAAATCAACATTTTGGATGGAAACTTTTATCAACAACCACAATCAACAAAATCAACATTTTGTACGAAAAATTCCCAAATCCGTGCATTACCCAAGCAATATACATTACAACTTACCGGCTTGTCAAGCGTGGGTACGGGCGGAGTGCGGCGAGAGAGAGAGGGAAAGCCGCGTGAGTTCCTTGGTGGACCCGTAGGAGAATGGAGGAGGCCACGTGAGTGGTAGAGGAGGCCATCATAGAATGGAGCCAAGAGAAAAATTTGAGAGGTGAGATAGAGAGAGGAGGCGTGGTGAGATAGAGCGAGTTTTTGGAGATTTTAAGTAGGGAGGGAGCGGAGAGAGAGAAATAGATCGAGGGACGAAATTGGGTGGCTTTGGGTATGGAGTTAGAGTGTGTATTAGAGAGTGAAAAAGGCTCAGAATGTAATGAGGTGCGAAAGAGGGTATTTTTTTGGGTTTTAATACATGCTCCAAAAAATTAAATTTAATTCAAAATTTTTCAAAATTCCCGCCTTAGTACCTACCACGACGGTTTTTGGGAAAACCGTTGTGGTATGTGAACATACCACGACGGTTTTTGGGAAAACTGTGAAATTTTAAAAAAAAATTTGTGAAAAAAGACCCTTCCATGACCGTTTTTCAAAAAACTGTCGTGGAAAATGCGGCAAAAACACGGAGCGGAACAGAATTTCCGAAAATCATCGTGGAAGAGCATGCTTCCACGACGGTTTCTAATAACCGTCGTGGAAGATTGCAAAAAAAAAAAAAAAATTTTTTTTTTTTTTTTTTGCATTTGCAATCTTCCACGACGGTTTTTAGAAACCGTCGTGGAAGCATGCTCTTCCACGACGGTTTTTTAAAACCGTCATGGAAGCTTCGACTTCCACGATGGTTTTCGGAAACTTTACTCCGCTCCGTGTTTTTGTCGCATTTTCCACGACAGTTTTTTGAAAAACGGTCGTGGAAGCTAAATTTTTTTTTTTTTTTTGCTTTTGCAATCTTCCACGACGGTTATTAGAAACCGTCGTGGAATCATGCTTTTCCACAATGGTTTTTTATAATCGTCGTGGAATCATGATCTTCCACGACGGTTATAAAAAACCGTCGTGGAAGCTTCGGCTTCCACGACAGTTTTCGGAAACTATGTTCCGCTCCGTGTTTTTGCCGCATTTTCCACGATGGTTTTTTAAAAAACGGTCGTGAAAGCTCCGTCGTGTAATCCACATTTTGTAGTAGTGTTTACTCAAAACCACTGGCTTTGGCCTACCTAAATTTGGGAAAATTAAAGGGAAATTAATTAATTAAGTGCATGTTAATTATATGGCCATGCATTATATTACCCTTATTACGCAAATAAGGGCAGAACTATATAAGTTTCCATTCATTTGGCCCCATTTGTAGTTTCCTATAGAGGTCCTTAATATTATGAATGCTTAGAAACACAACTGACAAAGAAACAAACGTCAAGGGTAGTTTCAGTTTGTATGGTAGTGGTACAATGTACTAAAGGGACAATATTATTCAGGCCTTTTGTTCTCCACAACTTGAATGTACGTTTACATACATATATATATAAATATGTAATATATATATATATATATAAATTTTCTCGTACGTGGTATTGTATATCATATCCAACTTCTTATAGAATTTAGAATCTTATAACATATTACTATTCAGATATTGATATAATGGATAAATATAAATAAAAAAATGTTATATTTGATTCACTTTATTATTATAATGAGAATGGTACTGAACAAGAATCCCTCTCCTTATATATATATATATATATGCATTGCATGTATACCCCAAGTGGAATCTTCAAACGACAATAGGAAACTGTTGCATGAAATGATAAGGATTATTATTGTCGAGGAGCTGTCACGATCATTTGGCGCCATTAAATGTAGTCGGTTACGAAGCCTGATCAATGTCACGTCTGATGTTGCCAAACGAAACAAAGGAATTATTAATGCGAAAAGAAGGGAAAAAAAAAAAAAAAGCGTAAAAGAGTTTGATCTTCAAAGCTGTTGAGCCAACATAGGCACATAGCCAACATCAACGTGTGGGAAAAGGGGTGTGTGTGTATACATATATATATATATATATAGAGAGAGATGTATGGTTGATTCATTGAAAATTTGTAACCCACCCCATTTAATATACATTTCTGAAATTCTGTTAAGCGCATGTGCTGTCTTTACTCATAAGTCATGAACCAATGAAGACATCTATATATACACAAGGATGAAGTCAGAAATTTTTTCGATAAAAGCTCGAGTTAATTTGAGTAATTATAATAAATTTTGTGGGAGTTACTTGGCAACCCACTGGACTCAAGCTAGCTTTGTCTCTATATATAAATATGGAAGAGCTTTCTGTGATAGAAATATATTATCGATAGTGTATGTTTCAAAATTTAATCGAATCAAAATCACATCAAAATTAAAAAAAAATACAAAATTGACATAACATACTTAATACAAATATATTACTTTGAAATAAAATCTTAAAAATGATTTTTTCATACCCTATTATAGATTTTCAAAATTACATTATATACATTTTAATCAAGTTCTATTGCATTATCTAACATTGTTATAACTTCTTATATTATTTAAAGATATGATATAACGGTTTAGAATTGTATCTTATTGCCAAGATAACTTTCGTATTTTACCGCAAAATGCTCCCATTTATAGAGGCATAAATTGTGGGGAGGGAAAACTTGGTCAAAACTCAAAAGCAAAAAGATGAGAAACGGCGCCATCAAAAGAAGTCTCGTTTAGGGCCTGCATGTGCAGCTAATCTATCTCCATACGCTAAAGATAAAAATTCAAATGACTGTCCCTACCATATTTAGGGTTCAGATACTTTCCACTACTTTTTTTTTTTTTTTGTCCCCCTTCTGTTGCAGTTTCTTCTGTTGGTAGTTTTATCTGACTTTTTTTGGTGAAATCTTTCTAGTTTCCATGCATCTTGGTGGTAGTGCAATATGTATATATATATGACTATATATATATATATATATACTTGATACTCATATTGGTAAAAAAATGAAAGGTTACAGTCGACTGTTTGTCTCATTGACTGTATAATATGTTGGACTCTTTTTTAGTTATTCTTCTTTTAATAAAGGTTTAAAAGTATTGCATGTTCTACTTAGAATGAGGACAATTTAAGTGGGTAACTACATAACAGTTATTATGGTAGTTGAGCTTTCCTAGCTAATCACTTTAAATCAAAATTAATTTGGTGGGTGTTGAAATTTATTTTATTTTATTTATTTTATTTTTTAATTTTTGGCCTCTTGTCTTCACATGAATTTTTCCTTTTGCTTTTTGTCCACATTTGGGGCCCATTTTTTTTTTTTTTTTTTGTTCCTACCGATATTGATGACTCTTTCAAGAGGGAGAGAGAGAGTGAAAATACACATAATGGGAGAATTAAAAAGTGATATTAATTTTAAATCAAACAGATCAACATAATTTAGTATATCAACACTTCTGCACACATGCTGTTTCTTTCTCTTAGCCCATATTCAAGATTCTTAATACTAGAATCCCTAAATGGTTCTAAAAAGAGTTTCTAAACATGGTGCGAGGTTGTAATAATCGCAATCAGCAACGCGAGCCCTTACGGCAATTCAGTGAACCCGCATTGGTTGTTATGGTTCCCACAAGTGTAGATGGCCTAGCCCCCAAGCTTGAAGCCTTGGCATAGCTCGAGGAAGCTCCGGCTCCTGAGGCCGTGAAAAACGCACCGTTTACCATTAGGTCTCCTTCTGATCTCCAGTTCCAATTCTTCCACTCGCTCTCTGGTGCATCCTCATGCTTGGTCACCTGAATTTCAATTTAAAAAAAAAATTTAATTATGCATATCAGTCGCACGTCTAAGATTGAGGTAACCATAATGGCTGGAGGGAATATTAAATTCAAAAATTTAAAAATGAATAAAAAAAAAGGGGGGGTTTTTGGAAAATGACCTCTTTGCTGAATCTGTTATCTGGGGCAAGAAATCTGTTGCCTTGGCTGTTGATGGTTGGGTTTGCACTTCCCCCAATGGCGTACATCTCCCAATGGGTGTAGTCATTGTTGACCACATGGAAGTAACCATGCCTACATCTGCATACGTGAAAAGCCAATTTAGCCCCAAAAAAAAAATCAAAAATCAAAAATCAAAAGGCATAATTAATTTTATAATTTGGCCCACTCTCATTGTCTCTATGCCAAAAAGCACTTTTGGCACCTATCTTCTTGACAAGTTATTATACTCCGACAAATCACCATGCCAATAAATAAAATGAAATAAAACTTATAGGTATCTAACTGAAAATGCAACAACCTCATTTTTTTACTCATTTTTAAGTTGATATGAAAATTATATTTAAATTTGACACAATATGAACTCAGTCGGGATAAATAGAAATACTCTCTGCTACTCTACTTACACAACAGGTGTCAGTCTATCTTTGGTGTCTTGTGATCTACTCATTTGGGCCTATATACTACGCACATGCTAGCGAGAAAATTATTCCCTTCCTCTAATAACACGGGTCAAAAAAGCATTTTCCTGTTCCCATACATCTTTTTTAACCCTCTTTTTTTTTTTTTTTTTTTTTTCTCTCTTGGAATTATACACAAATTCAACTTTTAAAAACACTTTTTTTCAAATTAAAAAAAAATTAAAAAAAATTTTGGTTACCTTGGCATTCTTTGAACGAGGCCTTCACCAAAGTGGTTGAAAGCAATGGTGACCTGCATGTTCTTGTCCTGGGTGTAGGAATCGCTGTGGCCCAACAGCATGACCTTATCATGGTGCGTCATGTAGTTGTTCGAAAGCGTGATGGCCGTTGATTCATGAATCGCGTCGATCAAACCGTCCTGGCAGTTCGACAGCGAGCAGTGGTCCACCCACACGTGGGACCCACCGAAGATCGACACCCCGTCACCGTCCGATATCGTCCTCCACCCGTAGTGACCTGGGGAGCTCCGCACCATAGCGTTCCCCCCAGGCTTGCAGTCGTGTATGTTCAGCCCGTGGATGATTATGTTCGTCACGAATTGGACGGTGATGCAGGGCCCACCGGCAATGTGGACGCTGGCCCCACGGCCGTCGAGCGTCTTGAACGAGTTCATGATCAGCTCCTCCTTTAGTTTGATCACCATGTCCCTCGCGAATATGATCCACAGCGGCTCGTCCTGGATCACCCCGTACCGCAATGTCCCCGGCTTCGGGTTCACCGCGTCGTTGTCGCTCGAGTCCGTCACCACGTATATCTTCCCGTCCCTTCCCCCGACCGCATTCTTCCCGAACCCGATCGCGCAGTCCGCCAGCTTCTGGCGGTTCTTCTCCCAGTTCGGGTCGCACCTCCAGCAGTCATCGATCGGGTTACCAGTCCCACATGACAGATACCCCAAATTCCTCCGAGTCACCGATGCATTGATACTCCTGTACATACAAAACCAAAATGTATCACACATTATAACATATTATGATAAAGTATGCATATAACTACTATACGACAGTGTGTGATTTGTTGTATTTAAATTTTTTTTTACCGATGAACTTCTTCCACGACCCGTTCAGGGTCCTGAACTGGCGAGGAGAGAGTGGTCCGGATTCGGAGGGAGAAGAGGAAGACAATGAGAGCGAGCGGTGCCATTTTTTTTTTTTTTTTTCTCCACTAGCTAGAGTGTGAAAGAGAGAAATGAGAAAAAGGAGAGAAAAGGTGGGAATATTGAGGTAGGAAGATGAATGGAGGGAATGTGGGTATTTAAAGAGATTAAAGCCGGGTTAATTGGCGTGATTAAACTAAACAAGTGGGTCCCAGGTGTGCTTCGTGATTTCTGGTTTTACGGGATTCCAACTGGGTAGTTACTTTTGGTCGTTAAGCAAGCCATGAATTTATAAAGCTTTATTAAATACAACAATTTATATAGATTTTTTCATTTTATTTTGTTTTAAATGGAAAACGAAGCTCACCTACTGAGCTAGGGGGCTTAACTATTCATTGGAAAGGACGTGCTGGGGACGATTTGTTCGTTTTCCTTTTCTTCCTCTGCAATAATATCGTTAGTATTTGTTATTTTTTAATTAATTTCTGAGAAGGGCAGAAAGGGAATTTAGAAATAATGGGGTTATATAAGTGGGATGAGAACTGTTTGGAACTATTTTGTCAAGTCTGATTCTTTAAAGTTTGGAAAGAGAGTATTTAATCGCCGTTACATCATTTTATATTTTATTTTTGGCTTTTTATTTTATTTTATAAAATACTAAATAAAATTCAAGGATTCATTGTGATAATTTTACTAAAAAATATTTGTTTACCTAATTCAGATGTGATGAGACCGAAATTTGGATATCGACTTCGTTATGATAAGTCCAAATTTTAAAAAGTATTAACTGTATAGTATCCGTTTTGAGAGGTTGAAGTACTTATGGTTGATTTGTGAGATATGTAGGAGCTCCGACTTGGTAAGTTCCTCATCTGATCATGAACGAAACTTACTGACTGATTAATATTGCCTTCTATTGATCAGATTTGATTGGACGAATTAGTTGTTTCAAGTATCTAATATATGCATTAGGCCTTATATATATAAATATAAATATAAATATATATATATATATATATATCTATATGTTTGTTTGTTTCTTACCAAGGTTATGTATCTAGTTGTTACTACAAATTCTAACAATACAAAATCATATTAGCCGTAACAGAACATTTAATTTGTTAATTAAAGAAAAGATAAGAGACAATCATGCAAAATCTCCGATTTTGGAGGATAATTGTGATCCGCACATGCCAAGGTCGTTATCAAACTAATTTAAAAGCCCAATACTTTTCCTTTGTTCAAGTTAGTTATGTTTACCATTTTTTTATTTAAAAAAATTCATTATGGTTGTCTAATCACTTTCACGAATACTAATTAATACGTAATACGCTAAGTTAGTAATTGAGGGAATCTAATGGACAGATTTATATGATATACCGCCATTTTGGTTAACATATATACTTATACAAGCATAATCATATCATATCAAATTCTTGTGTAGCATAGGATCAGTTCAATAGTATTATGGATAGAGTTTTAACGATGGTTAATAAAAGTAAATTAGCGTATTAGCATATATATTCCTAAAGTAACATTATTATGCAATGAAAAAATTTAAGAGAAAACGGAAATGAATTTACCTAAACAAAACAAAGTCTCATGCCTAAATATTAAAAGAAAACATCAACACAAAGTGGTCGATTTTCCATACATTTAGGAGTTGAAAAATACCCGCATTTTCATTTTTCTGTTTCTGTTTTTCTTGTTGAAGTTTGTTATGTGTGTGTGTCTGTGTGTATATATATATATATATGTATATTGGAGTACTTTATACAAGTACGTACACGAAAAAGAAGAGATTGTACCTAGAAGTAGGCTGGTTTAAAAGATGAGGCGATTTAAGGTAACGCTACTGAACACTTCTCTAAATGCTTTGTTGCCTTCCAATCTGCCAAAGACAGAGACATTATATCTATATCTATATGACTCTATGTGGTTCAACAAGCAACAGATAAGCATACATAGGTCACTGTTCCCTCTATGTCGTCTTTTGTCCGGCGACCAAACGTATTTATCCGGTAAATATAACTTTGTTCTTCAAATTCAGATAAATTAATTATTAATTGACTAAGATATAACTTTTAAAATATATAACATGATATTAACTGAAATTGTTAATTGATTCACATGTTATTAATCTTATAAATGCCGTTTCATAAATGTGTGTTGAAGATAAGACCTTTATTTATATATCTTGTTATTTTTTGTTTCTACTCTTCTTTTTTTTTTTTTTTTCCTCCTCCCTTTTTCATTGGATTTATGGGGCCCCAACATTTTTTCCCAATTTTTTTTTTCACATTTTATTGAAATGTATTTAAAAGTCTTTAATTTCAATTAAAAATGAAGAAAAGGAGACGTGGTTTCAAGTTTGAAGCACAAATGATTAACATTATTAAGAAGGGAAGCATGCCCATGAAGTCATTGCAAATTAGTGTTAGTTATAAGTACTCCAAGGAGAGACATAAAACATAGCCTAGCAATTCAAAATGGGTATAATTTATTGCACTTAATTATTATTTCAAATTACTTTATGATTTTATTTTTTTATTTAAGCTAGAGATAATGTTCTTAAAAATATGCCATTATTATCATGGCAACATTGCTTTGTCCTGTTTAATAGCAAGCAAAAAATGGACCATTTTTTTCAGAACCACAAAGCTTAGGCCTGTTTTTTCCCCAATTAAATCAAGCATTAAATTCTAGCTAATATTGTCCGTGACAAGAGCACATGCATTTGCCTGAAAAATCAAACCTCCCAAAAAAGCTTGTAGGCCCTATCAATTTCTTTTCATTTTTGCCCTTTGTACTATTTTTCATTTTTTCCACACTTTTTTTTAACATTATTATTATTAAATTTCCATGGCCGCAAACTCCGGCGAAATTTCACAAAGCAAGGGGGGAAAAAAAAAAAGAAAAAAAGAAAAAAAGGACTCTGAGCTTTATGCTGACATGGCAAAATGGCGACCTCTCGAGCCGCCACTTGTCAACGACAGATCTCAGACACATGGGCCGTGAGATGGGCCGTGGTATCCGTCAATTTTGCTGACTTGGGCTCACCCTAGTGAAAGCTACATCCGGGCAGATTTTATTCGTTGCTAATCCTATGCTTAGATCAATCAGAGCCGTTAATCATGTAGTGGGGAATATTTGATTTGATGCTTTTTGTAAAGGAAAAGGTAGGGAAAAATGGGGGGAAAAAAAGGGGTGTAGGACAAGACCAACGTGAAGGTCTTTGTTAATCGGTCGGTTAGGGTAGGGCTCAAATAAAAAAGCACTACCATGTTAGTTGGTCATATTATTTGTTCAAGTGAGGGCTATAGTTTTTTTTATTTTTTATTTTTTTTAAATAAATAATAAAAATAATAAATAATTTTGGATTATGCAAATTAGCTGGCGAATGAAAATAACTAGACAACCTCTTTCATCCACTTAACACGTGGCGATCAATTAATTCGACCACTTGGCGGCTTCTCTTGGCCAATGGCTAGTCTTAGAAGCACATGGGGGGGGGGGGGGGGGGGGAAGAAATGGAGACGTTGAGCAAACAATTTCACATCAAATCACAAGGATTCTATTAATCTTTTTGAAGGATTTTTTTTGGGTCTTAATTTTCCAAGTTTAGCTGCATATTTTATGGGATTAGTTTTTTCGTTTTTTAAATTTTTCACAAAAAATAAAATAAAAGTCAACTTCTCTGTAAATCATTGTGCTCAATTTTTCATGGTAATTTGGTAGTTGGGAAATTTTACACCTGAATTTTGGACTTTTAGGGTCAATTTTTCTTTTTTGTGGGGAAGAATAAGCTACCGACAGATTTATTTTTGCACGAAGAAGAAATGGAAATTAATTGGCTAGTTTCTAATTGGCATAAAATGTAAAGGTCAAGATCAATTAATCAATGTGCATCTAGATATAGAGAAAGTAACTGTCATTGGCTGCAGATTCGCTTGTGGGACTTTTGTGAACCACGGGTGGACACGGGAGCCACAGTGCCACACCCCACTAATTACAACCACATGATTAAGTGGGGACTATATATATATACTATATATTCACCTATATCTATATATAATATATAGTCCTTAAATTAATTTCCTTTTTATTGTACCCTTGATGTACTTTTTTAAAAAAGAAGCTTCTAAGTCCCCGGCATTTATAACGGTACTTGCCCATGAAGATGAATATTACAATTTCGCATCTTGGAAATTTTTTTGGTTTTGGCAAGTACTTTTTCATAATGAAACTCAAGTCTTGACAAAATAATATTGCTTATGAAGCAAGCGCGCATATGTATAGATATACTAGTTAAAAAAACATATGCATACATATTCATCTTGATAAATTTGATATATTTGAAAAAATTTATCTGATTAGGAGAAATTTTTTTTTAAAAATAAGTAATTTAATAAACATATTTAAAAATTAGAAAAAAAAATTAAGAAAAAGCCTACAAATAGACTAAAATAAAAAGAAGACCAAAAAGAAAAAGAAAGGACTGAAATAAAAACATAAAAATGATAAATATAAAAAAGGACCAAAATGAAAAAAAAAGATCGAAAAACAAAAAAGAAATAAACAAAAGAATGAAAAATAAAAAAAAGGAGGCATGCAAAAAAAAAAAGATCAAAGAGAAAAAAGGACCGATAAGGAAAAAAAAAACGATATGAAAAAATTAGGCAAAAAAAGGACTAAAAAAGATAAAATGATTAAATTGACAAAAAAAAAAAAACGACCATGAAAAAAAAAAAGGAAAAAATGATAAAAATATAAACCCAAAAAAAAAAAAAAGCAAAGGACTAAAAAGTAAAGATAGTGAGGTTTTGTCCACGAAAACAATCTAAATATATATATATATATATATATATTTATATCTCTCTCTCTCATTTCTATAGATTGTTATATACCTTTTTAGTTAGTTCTAAAGTTGCTGTGGCTTCTATTTTCCCAACACTTTTCTTCATTACATGTAATTTTTCTTCATTACATGTAATTTATTATATATATATATATATATATGTCTGAATTGATGATGTAGAAATTAACTTGGGATATGACCAGGGGTAGTAGAGCTGACCTGACCTGGTGATCAAAATTAGGCTCAAACCTGATAGGTCATTTCGCTCAAGAAAATTCAAATTCAAGGTATTAATAAAGCTCATTAAGAAAGATACCGATAAGACAAAGTTAGGTTCATATAATTGTAGATGGTTCATGGGTCAATCAAACTAATGTCTTCAACTAAATTTGGTTAACGCAATTATGTATCTGTTTTTGTGCCTATTTATAATATATGCGCACATATTATTAAATATTTAAAAAGAAAATAAAAGCAAAAAGAGAATCTAGAAATTTAACGTGTTTTGACAATGCGTATACAATCACATACTAGAAGAAGAGAAAAACGCTAATAAATAGCATTATCAAGGAATTTTATATAAGAGTATCACTAGAGATATCAACTCTAATATCATTTTTTTAAGCCAACTCATGTGACGTTGAGTCGTTAATCTTTTTATTAATAAATGCAATTTTTTAATTTTAATTGATGTGACATTTTTCTAACACTTACTAGTAAAAAAATAATAATAATTCACAAACAATGTAAGTTGGTATTTAAAAATTTAAGATTAAAGTTGGTACCTAATAATATTCTAAAGACAAATTATACTAATTGGATCAAAACACGCTACTAATTAATAATAAACACAAACAAATTTAAATTACTAACAAAGATAATTTGTATACAAAATATTAACTTTCTTATATATGTGTGTGTGTGTGTGTATAGTATCGATGAATGTATACACACGTATGCATGTATGCACTATATGAAAGGATTGTGTTTATATAGGAATATACATGGCACATACCTGTCTATATTTTTAAGCAATCGATCCATCTCATATTATGGTGTTTTTTTTTTCTTTGAAACATATTATTATATGTATTCGTGATTAATTAAAATATCCCCATAATCTCGTACCTAATCACATCCCAAATAAGACTAAGGTTGGGTTGTTTTTTTTCTTAATGTAACTTATCTGGTTTTATAGACATAATCCTCTTCCTGACATTGATCAGTCTGCCCATAATGCAAGATAATGGCGATTTGATACGCATGCACAATCGATTAAATTAGCACATATTTTAAAGTATATGTGAATGGATAAAATATACTAACATGGGTGGGTTGCATGTGGGAGATTTGGTTTTAAAAAAGAAATAGTGTCAGGAAAGAGGTTATCAAAAGTCTTTTTTTTTTTTTACCATTACCCCTAATTTCTTGTGTATTGACAATGTGCCTCATTTACCTTTTTTTTTTTGGTGGTAATTAACCCTTAAAGTTAAAAATGTATAGCAAGCATCTGTATATTTATTTTATTTTTAAATTTCTTACAAAAATTGACATGTAACTTGCCCAGAAGTCATAAAACAAGCACATAAGTTGTCATTTTTTTAAAATTAATTTTAACTCAATTTTATTTTTGTTAGGTAACTACTTAATTTTATTGTAAAACAAAGTTAACTAAATTTTTTTTTGATTTTGATAAACCTTCAAAGACCCTATAACCCTCATTTATTAAATTTCTGCTGGATTAAAAAAAGATAAAAACCAATACTCACACCCTTAATTAAACTTATGCGTAAATCACATGTCAATTCCTATATAAATAAATGACACCGTTATTGATTGAGGGCTTAAATTGAAGAATTGCTCTAAAAAAAGTTCGGGGGCTATCTTTCCAATAAATGATAACTTTAAGGATAACAATGTAAATAAACTTGTATATAACACAAATTAGTGTTCTATCAAAAATATCCCATAGTTAGTGGTCAAACACTACTTCTTTCTAGATTTGTAAGTCTTTGTTCGATCCATGTGTTTTCTTCTTCTCATCTCATAAAAAAAAAAAAAAAAAAAAAAAAAAGTCACATAATCATATAAGATCAACAGGTGGAACATTGGCAATAATATCATCATGTGTTATAACTTATAACACTTTTATGTTACTTAGAGATAACTGGTTCAAGGCAGACCAAAATCATATCAAAATTTTGACTTCTTGCTTACGTATCTTCAGGCATGATTTCATCTTATTAACTTTTCCCTCTTCCCAATCATGATGTTGTGCACGACTTGTAGTTGTATGTCTGGAAAATTGTCAAACCCTTCACCATAATTACATCTCATTGCAATGAAATCGAGCTCCACTTCCATTTCTTTCCTTTCTTTTTCTCTTTTTGTTTTGGTTTATCTTTTGAAGAATAGTTTCCTTTTTCTTTTCAATATTTTGGCAGAGATTTCAACTGTAGAAACTGTCATTTTTTTTTAATATCATCGATAAAAATTACAATTTTGATTTGATTAACTTTCAACTGTTTGATTTATAAATAAGAGAAAACTAAGCGATTAACCGATGTCTTCACACTTCATTCCTATATCGGTGACCTTCTCAGGTCGATCTAGTTCACTCGTTGCATCAGAACTTCCATCAACATTTTTAATAGGCGAAAAGCAAGCTAGTAGAAAAAACCAAGTTGGAGTTAGTTTAAGTCCTGAGTTCTTGTTCGCAGCTGAAACAAAACCAGTTTTGTATTGTATATTGTAAATTTTTAACTTGAACACTGATAAATCAGACTGTTAAAAAGTTAATTTGATGATTAAATTACAGTTCTTATCAATAATGAAAAAGGGACTGTTCTTACCGTAAAAACTCCATATTTTGGCTACCTATCACGGCTGTCAAATTTGGTTATGCATGAACCAATAGTCAAACTCCTGAGTTTCTTTTTGAACAGTTGTCCAACCATTTCAGTTGGGCCCTTTGTTGAAATGGAGTCAGGGGGCCACCCTGGCATTAGTGAGTTAGCCCATTACTATAACTCATCCAATTTTTATTTTGGGTCAAATTTTTATTGCAAATCATGCTAGAACTTGTATCTTTTGAGTCGCATAATAGTACGACAAGCCTGTCTTCTTAAATATAAGCCTCCGTTTGGAACTCAAATTTTAACTCAAAATTTTCATTTCAGTTTTTATTTTTTTTTTCTGAAAAATGAATAAAAATTATAATTAATTTTTAAAATATCAATCAACTCTAACTTAAAAATTTCATCTCCAATTAACTTATTAAACGGAGACTAAGACTATAAAGATTTCCAGCTCAATCTGTATCTAACATGTTATGAAAAAAAGGGTCCATACGGCACTACTTGATGACATCTCTAATGTTAAATTCATGTATGTACTAAAATCAAATTTTAACATTTTAGTAGAAAATCATTCTGTAATATAATATTATTTTCAATATTATATTTGATACTTATCATATTTGATAAATTTACCATCAAATATTATAAATCAATTTTTTAACTTTTGCTTTTTATTAATGGATGCTTTGACTTTTTAATTTATTTAATCGTTAAAAATATTATCTTTTTCAACTTATTTAAAGAATAAAACTTTACTTTTACTTTCAAAACATAATAGTAACAAGAAAAAAATAGATGTATGTTTCGTTTGATATTTCAACTAAATTCTAATTAAATTGTATTTTTTATCTCAGTTTAAATTTTTTTTTTTAAAAAGTCAACAAAAATTATAACTAGTTATTGAAAAATTAACCAATTCTAACTTAAAAATTTCACATCCAATTGACGAGTCAAACGCAAGCGTAATCTTAGAAATGACAATATACGCTAGAGTAGTGAAATGCAAAATAAGATAGCAGAAAAATATGCTATTTTCACCCTTCTCTTGTATGAAATGTAACAATAACAATGCCTTTTCATTGGAGATAATCTCAGAATGACACTATTATATAGTTCACACGATAAAGTGAGCAATATTTCAAAAATAAAATTTCCAATTTGACTTTGCCGAAATTTTCATTTCTATAATTATTTCTGCCAAGTTTTGTTTTACGTAAATGGAAACTACTCCCAAGCAAAAATCAGGAACTAAAAGATATTTAAGATATGTCTTACTTATTAGGTGTGTAAAAATATCTTTTTAACACTAACAATGACATGTGAAAGTTTGAAACAAGAGGTTGTCCATTTCAAGTTTTGATTGCATTATTTCATTTGACATGCATATATTGGCCCCCTAAAAATTAAACTGTCGTCTCACATTATTTATTTATAATTCAAAATAACACAAAACTTCCCATATGTCATAAACAGTAACTTTTATATTCCTATTATTAAAGTGATGGTTTTAATCTAAGTATATTCGTCGGGTGATTTAATACGATCAAAATCAAGAAAAAAATTTTGTTCTTTATCGACTAATTGCGTGATCTAAATATGATTTAAACCCCTTAAAAATGGATGTTTCAATGAAAATAAGTACCAAAGTTGACATTTAACGGGATGGGAGGAGTTTTGTTCAATTTTACAAGACAAGGGGGCAAAATAAAATTAACCTTACTTCTTAGAAATCAAATTTATATGTATATGTGTATACACACTTCATAGACTTTCTTACCCTCTGTTTTACTTCCAAATTGATTGGCACATGCAACTCATTTTGAGAACCAAAATAAACATTCAGGAAATTTATCATGTAAATGTTTACACTATCGGTATGACTTGAGCAATTTGTGTTACGAGTTGTGAATTTTTATAGTGAGCGTTAATTATATATCAGACTATAAGATAAATAATTAAAAATCAGTTTATATCGATACTGCGGAACGAAAAATTCTATCATAAAAGCTCGCAAAAACATTATAGGGTGTGATAAAGACATTAGTGATATGTACTGCAGCAAACAAATACACAGTAGACAGCAGTTGGTGGGTTGTAGTAATGAAGTAAGAGTGCTTGGTGTTGACAAACTGAGTGGAGTTGGGCCCGAGGCCAATTTATTATAGCAATATATATGAACTGAAGTGGGCACGGATTGTAACGTCTTGTACGAAAGGAGCTGGGTTTCAGAATTATCAGAAAACGTGGAGTTATAATGGAAGGTTGGTCCTCAAGGGAAGAGAGCTCTGTGCCCTGTGCCTTTCATTGCACTGTGTTTTGAAAATGGCAGTCGCCAAGTTGCTGGAATTACCATTTGAAACGGGATCTTTCATCTGGATAGTTCATAAAATATTATATTATGTATATATATTTATTTTACATTAGTTGTATAGCAAGAAGAGCAAAACGAAAAAAAAAAAAAAACAAAAACAAAAACAAAAAAAAAAACGGACGATATATACATACATATATATGTATATTTATACTAGTTGTAGCACGAAACACACGTTATAGCCAAGCAAAGAAAAAGTTACAAAAAAATAAAATAAAATCACATGGCGATTTCTAACTCCCGCATGATAGTGACGAGCTGTCACGTGACGATAACGAGACTGTCACGTGGTAGTCTAAGAGCAATGACGAAAAACATTATATATCATGGATTTGTTAACAATCCCACGTGGGGAGTTTCTTCTGTCTCAACTCCACTCACGATTCAAGGATGAGAACTTGTTCCGTCCATATCCTATACCTTATTAATAATCCTCCATCCCCACTATTTTACGGGTGATATTTGCGAAGACGCGTGTGAAAAAAATACCATCCCTATTTTCGTCTATGTCCATATCTCTACTTATGCGGGGATGCAGAGGTGACAAAAAAGGTTTTGAAAGGTGGGATTTTTAGGTGAAAAAACCTTCTTTGAACTCATCATGACTTATTGTCATTCCAATAGATGTATAGTTTAAATCCTTCCAAGTACATTAAAAAGAAGGGGAAAAAAACATGAATTTTAACTCTGATTACAAACTATAACGGGATTCTGAATTTAGCAATATACAGAGCTACAAAAATTGCCAAAATAATATGAGTTAACAAAAATGATAAATTGTTTTTTTGATTTATAACCTTTCTAATCAAGTTGCGATTTGGTCTCTTTTATTTTATTTTATTTATTTTTGATTTAAATATCCTTAAACTCTTTAAAATGATATTTTTTTTCTTTTGGGTTAAAAGTTAAATATTTAACAAAAAAAATTGTCACGTTAAGCACATATGATTTACTATTTAGGGGTATATACGTGATTTATTTATTTTTATAATTTTTAATATTTGTTAGAAAAAAAGATCAAGTTACAACATTTTAAGGAGGTTAGATACATCTCGGCTATAAATAAAGGTTAGAGATCAAAGTGATTTAACGGTATATAGTCTTCTTTTTTTAAATAAGTTTTTAACAAATGATCGACGTTTTCAAAAAATTAGTTAAAGTCCTTTTTGTTAAAAATGGTTAATCAATTTTCTTAAATGATCAATTATTTGATTGACAACATAATATTGTTAATTAAGTAAATCAGTGATTGATTATGCTCTCATTGATTATCCATAACACACCGATTTTCAAATTTTAAAAAAAATGGTAAACGGTCATTTTGTTAAAGAAAAAAAGTTCAGTTATTTATTAGACTATATTATTAAAATAGATTACCCAACTTAATTTTCCGAGATCAAATTACAAGTTCGTTAAATAATAATAATAATAAAAATAATAATAAATGATCATACATAAGGATGTCAATGAAGTGGGTTCGGGATGGGATGGTCTTCTTATCAACCTGCTCCACGAATAAAAACACTCTCTATATCTATCCAGTAACCTGTTTAAATTGACGGGGACAAAACGGGTTTTCCCCGTCATAGATTCGGGGTATTCGTATGATGTTCGTTAACCCTATTATCTATTTCTATCACATGAAAATAAAAAATAAAAAAGTAAAGATGTATAAATATGACGTTGTTTTTAACAGTAAAAAAAGAAGATATGATGTTAAAATGAATAGATAATTTTAGTTTTCAAATTTTCACGTATTAAAATATTAAAATTTAATTATTGAAATCATATGTATTATAAAACATCTTTTATAATAATAAGAAAGTATTATAAAACTAACAGGGTAGGTATACGGAGAAGGGATTTCTAAACCCGTTCTCATCCTGTAATATGTAACGAGTTAAAATTTTAAATAATTTATAAACTAAATCCGATTTTTCTCGTGGCATTTCAAGGGGAAAATTGTCCATTCAAGCAGTTTGTAAGTCAAAATAATAACCAAAAAAAAAAAAATCACTGTAAAGTTCCGTTTCCAGTGGGCAGATCTGTTCGATTCAGTCATTACAGTCGAGCGGCGCCGCTTAGTAGCCCACATTTATGAGTTTTTTCTTTTAATTTATGAAATTAAATAAAAGCAAAGCTTCTACTCTCGTGAAGGCGTCTACCAGCATTCAATATGGGCAAAACGGTGATTTCTCACATCTATGTCGCAGTGTGATTTTGTCGTCCAGTTAAACCCCAAACGGACACCAAAAAGCCTCCCACCTTTTTCTGAATCCCTGTTTGTACTTCACTCGACAGCCTCCTGTCCAAACCACCCAATCACCAACCGCGTGCTGAACACGCTCCCGTTAAAAGCGTGGGAACAGCAGTGCAGAGAAAAGTAGTCAAGATTTTTATATTGGTCTGATTCCTCAACCAACCGAACTAACTGAAACTGTCGCCTAGTAAAATACCGAATATACCCTCCACGGCTCTCTGGCCGAGAAAAACCAATTTTTTGGCAGAGAAAGAGAACAAAGGAGTTTCTGACCAAAGTGTTCTTCTCTTTCTCTTTCTCTCTCTAGTTTCTGTTTCTCTCTCTAGATATAGCTGACAGAGGCAATGGCGTGTGAGAGTACCCCTCGCATTAATGACATTTACTACTTTGCCACTTGCCAGTTGCCCCTTCCCCACCTCATCGTCATCCTTGTTCTCTCATCCCCATTTCACTCTGTTTCTGAATCTGAGCTCGGCCACCAAGGACGCTGCTCTAGGGCAAGGGTTTTCTCCTCCGCTTTCCGCGCTGCTCCGTTTGAATTTGAAAGCTACAACAGCTGCTTCTTCCTCGTCAACTTCGAAGACTTTTATTTTAATATTAATGTTTTTGTTTTTACGCAATTGTTCCTGTTCCTGTTCCTGTTCCTGTTCCTTCTCTGCAGGTATGGGAATGAGGGGTTTGTTGGCGTTTGTGTTTCCAAGTTTGTCCGTTCTTCAATTGTTTGTTTTTTTGCGTGATTTTTATATGCCCGCATTTTTATATTCTAGATTCCTTCTTTGACTTTCTCTCTCCTTGGACCTCTCTCTCTCTCTCTCTAGAGTCTAGAGCTTTGTCCAGTGGTGCTTGAGCTGTTAAAGGAACGTTTTTTGGTGGTTTTTTATTTAAGTTTGAAACTTTGTGAGTTATGGGGTTTTTAGTTTTTTTTTTCCCTCCTCTAAATAATCAAGAACAAAAAGTGAGTGTGTCGCTGAATTCTATGTTTTCTTTTTGAAAATTTGATACTTTTTTTCCTGAACGTTGTGATTTTCAGTTCTCAGACTGTAATTTATACATTGTGGTTTGTTTCTGAAAATTTGATGCTCATTTTTTTCCCCTTTTCGATGTAGTGATTTTCAGTTCTCAGACTGTAATTTATACAATGTGGTTTGTTTCTGAAAGTTTGATGCTCATTTTTTTTTCAACACTGTGATTTTCTGTTCTCGGACCGTAAATAAATTTGTTTGTTCTTTGAATACTAAGCAACACGTGTATAATTAGTTGTGTGTTTGTGTTTATTTTATTTTATTTTATTTTGATTTTGATTTTGATTCTTTTTAAAGTGATTGATGATGAAGATTGAGTTATTGCTTTGTCCAGGTGCAGATTTTTGGTGGGCCCTGAAAGTTTGAGTTTGTGAGACGTGCATTTTTGGTGACTGTACTTCTTTGAGAAGATGATGGATGGTCGGAGGCATTCGGTTGATATTCCGATTTCGAAGACTCTTGTGGCTTTGAGGAGAGTGAGATCTTTGAGAGACCCATCAACTCTTTCCATGAGCAAATTCTCTGCCTTGGTTGACAATGTGAATTGGGAGACCAATTCGAGTAACGGGATTTCTCTGCAATTCTTCGATTCTTGCCAAGAAGGCGGTTCCGGGAAGAATAGTGGTTTGAGACCGAAGAATGTGGGTCTGTATGGTGGAGGAGAGGACCACATTGATGATTTTGATTTGATACGGAAGGTGAAATTCTATGAGAATTCGGGGCGGGTAGGAAACAAGAAAGATCATTCGTATGAGGAGGAGATTCTTGGAAACAAATCGTTGAGTGAAAGATATTGTGGCAATCAAATTGATAAGACATGCATTATACCTTCCATTAATCCTTTGGAGGATGTGGATTCGTGTAATGAAGCGAGCTTAGGATTGTTTCGAGGAGAAAGAATGGATTGTACTTCGACGAAAAGAAAAAATCGAAAGAAGGATCGAGTAAAATTATTCGGGGCGGTTGGTGATGTCACAAGTTGTGCAGGTAGTCCATGTCCCTCACCTAGGGATGCTCTTTCGAGTCGGAGCATGTTGTTTTTTGCGAATGAAGAGGCTGATGTTGTAGACAACGATGACGGTGGATGCGGGATTAGCTGCTGCTGGTCGGGGACGCCGAGATTTAGAGAAGCCAATCTTTCGTCGGATGTGGAAAACAATCCGTTGTTATACAGGAATGGAGAGGAGAATGCAATGTATCAAACTGGATGCTTAAAGTACCATTGCAATGAGATTACTCCATTATCCGAAACCCCTAGGAGTTTGAGTCAAAAATTCCGGCCAAAATCTTTTAGTGAATTGGTGGGACAAAATGTGGTAGCAAGGTCTCTATTGGGTGCTGTCTTTAAAGGAAGAGTAACTTCGCTGTATCTTTTTCATGGCCCGCGTGGTACCGGCAAGACCTCTGCCTCAAGGATTTTCGCCGCAGCGTTGAATTGCCTCTCACTGGAGGAGCACAGGCCATGCGGTCTTTGCCATGAATGTGTCGTGTTCTTTTCCGGACGGAGCAGAGATGTGAAAGAAGTGGATTCTGTGAGAATCAATAGGCGAGACAGGGTTAGATCCTTAATCAAGAAGGCGGCAACCCCTCCGGTTTCTTCGCGGTTTAAGGTTTTCATTGTCGATGAGTGCCACTTACTACACCGGGAAACATGGGCTACTGTTCTGCACAGCCTGGATAGCCTTTCTCAACATGTTATCTTCATGATGATCACTCCCGATTTGGATAAGTTGCCGAGAAGCGCAGTATCAAGGTCCCAAAGGTACCATTTTCCGAAGATAAAGGATGCGGATATCACGACCAGATTGGCAAAAATATGTCTTGAGGAGGGTCTGGATTTTGATCAAGTTGCCTTAGACTTCATTGCTGCGAAATCCAATGGTTCAATGAGGGATGCCGAGATGATGCTCGATCAGCTGAGTCTGCTCGGTAAAAAGATCACAATGTCTTTGGCATATGAACTTGTAAGTGGGTATGATTAATTTGTTACTTTTTTTCAAGTGATGCACCTCTAACTGAAGTGTTCGTTTTTCTTGTTTTCTTCTGCAGATTGGCATTGTTTCTGATGACGAATTGCTTGATTTGCTGGATTTGGCGATGTCATCGGACAGTTCGAAAACCGTGGTAAGGGCAAGGGAGCTTATGAGATCAAGGATTGATCCTATGCAACTTATATCACAGCTCGCAAATCTCATTATGGACATTCTCGCGGGATGTCAGGAAGGTTGCTCCGAAGTCAGGAGAAGGTTTTCAAATAGGCACACATGTAAGTACTATGAGATTTTTGAAGGCCATAGAAAATAATTTGTGCACAAGAAGTTTTTTCTTAACCTAGTTGTCCTTTTAGGCCAATGCCGAGATATGCTTATTTCTTATTGATGTATGATTTCGTTCGTGTTTAGGAGACCATTCTTACTGCTCATGTTATGCTTGGTGTTGTTCATCTCTCTGTTTCGTCGAACCCGTGTACTAATTTTTATATTTCCGTGGTTATTATTTACTGTGTTTCAGCTGAAGGGGACTTGCAGAAACTGAGCCACGCTCTAAAAATATTATCCGAAACCGAAAAGCAATTGAGGATGTCAAAAAATCAAACAACATGGCTTACCGTAGCGCTTCTACAGCTAAGCTCTTTGGAATGTTCTTCCGCAGAAGCTAATGATCCAAAGGTCTGGCTCGATAATGCTCATGGCAAAGGTGAGAATTGTTAGAAAGATTTGTTAATTAAAAAAGTTTCTACTTAATGATTAAAAAAAAAAAAAAAAAACTAAACCAAGTAAGATTCAAATGGTAAAATTTTTATTCCAATACTTGTTCTTCTCTCGTTGTAGAGGAGAACTTGAAGCATCTTGTCAATTGCTCATGCGAGGACAATAAGTCGCACAAATTTCCAGAAGATTGTAGAAGAACCTTGGAATCCATATGGAAGAGGGCTACAGAATTATGCCAATCCACTTCACTGAAGAATTTTCTTATCGAGCGAGGAAAACTAACTTCGCTTACTGTTAGTCAAGGTACACTCGTGACTGCTGTAAAACCACATTGTTTTTCAAACAACTATTATAGGGGGCTTGGTCTATTTGAGATTATTTTCTACTTTAAATAGTAAATAACGGTGGGATTTCAGGTGTAGCGGTAGCTGAATTGGAGTTCTGCCATCTTGATTGTGTATCGAAAGCGGAGAAGTCGCAGAAACTGATTGCCAACTCGCTTCAGTCTATTTTGGGTTGCAATGTAGAGATGAGGATCAATCTTGTACCTTGTGCTTCCAATTCAAGGTACGCCAAAGTGAAGAGGGCATCTTTCAGCTTATTCAGTTGTTCCCGCAGAACTCACAAGTCACAATCGTCTACTGAACGTGGAACTGATTCGGATTATTCCGATCACATGTCTGAGAGACCTATGATAACTGACAGATCTATTAGACCTTTTTCTCATGATTGCGGAAATTTGCAAACGCCAAATAACTGTTGTGACAGATCGGATATAGTAAAGTCATTAGGAAATGTAGACGAAAATGCACTAAGCACGAGGACAGCCTCATCACAGTTGTCATTAGAAGATAATACACATGGAGACAACTATGGAGGCCAGGTTTCAACTTTTCAAGAACCGGAGAATCAGCCGAACTGTTTCCCAAGAACTTTTAGACTGCGTAGGAAGTCGCGTTCTCTGGATGCCTCTCAGATGCCTCATTGTGCCGAACCCCAACTAGACAACAAGCTTGCGTTGCCTACCATGAGGAGGGCATCTTTTGGAACGACTGTTACTGCCACCAATTCAAATGCTTTCTGTAACAGCTCTAGCAACTACACTAACAGCTCCGGAGACCAGAATGGGTGAGCAAATTTATAGTCTCCTTTTACTTTGTCAATGCCCTTCATTTCTGGTAAATCACATGCACCGGGTTTTGAGAACTAGACGACCTAATCCCATATTACTGAGAGCAATAAAATTGTTGAAGCCTAATCTGTTAAGGGAGTTAATGTTTCCAATGAAGATGGCTATGCTTGGTGTTCACTTGGCTTTATGTTTAACTCATCTATCAAATCCTAGAACAAAGTCATGTTTATTCTTTATGCAACTGTTATGTTGCTACGCCGAACTCTATACGTAATCCGACAAGATAGGAAATATGCATTTTATTGAGATTCTGTTTGTCTTATTGCAGATTGAGGGAGAACTCAGAAGCTCTTTGTTGTAGAACCCCAACACCTCACCTGAAAAAGGTAACTCCTACGCCAATAGTGTGTTAGAATTTAGAATGTCTTGTTATTTTTTAAAACCAAGTTGAACGATAAAAAGTGTTAAAAACAAAAAACAGCAATCTAGTTGAATGCCATCTATTTATGTCATAAAATGTCGGATGCTTAAAGTGATTCAAAATGTTAAAATAAGTGTAGTATTTTCCTTTAAATCTGACTTGAATGTTGTTAATTGCTGCAGGCTTGGCGATTGTGGCATCGGCAAGAAAACTCGGACTTGGTTAGGTGGGTGCTGCCTTGCGCCACTGCCAAGTAAAATGGGGATCTGATTTTCTAATGTTAACTTAATAGAAACTCTATAGAGAAGAGATGCACACCCTTTCGCATACTTGTACGCTGTAAGTATATTTTGCAAGGAAAGAATCGATACATATTTTGACTAGCAAGTGCTTAACCGAGCGAGGTTGTCCTGTTCTTTATGATATTCTGTAAAGCATTCTTTTGAAAGCATTTTATATGAATCAGGAACAAGCTTTTGAAAAGTCTTTCGGGCAATCTGAAGAAGTTCATCATCAATTCGTCGACTATTAGTTATTTTTTCTTGTTCCAATTAGACCATTGAAAAGGAATAGAAGGATCAAATGAAATTTGTAGATCATCTATTTAGAGCTTCGTATCCTTGAGTGATGGGAATACAAATGGCAACTCCATTATCAAGATAAGTGTCATCGGAACCAAAAATAATCCGATCCGTGTTAAATACAAGATTTTCGTAGTTCATCTGTTCGATTAAAAATGATCTTTTTTTCTTGGGTATCAACATAGTTCTTGGTACATTCGAGTCCCAAGGCTGTTAAAAAAAATGAGAAATTGAACGAAATCACCTGAAAGGTGTTCATGCCACATCGACGTTGAAGAGCCTCATTCGGCTGTCAAATTGTTTGTTTCGACTATTCGAGACTTTGGTGGTTTGGTCACTCACGCGACCGCGACTTCTCCGACCAACTCCATTGCCGACTTGCTCCTTTCCTCTCCTCTACAAACAGGCTGGAACAAATCGACCTCGACATTGACTTTCCATTTCCTTTTCTCAGAAGTAAAAAACGGAACGAGGAACATCTTACAAAATTGTATAGGCTATTTCTCAGTTGAAAAACGTAAAAAGGCGCCATTTTTTTTTTTAATCTTTTCCAACGGACCATTAAAAGTTTTGGGCCTTTTCCCTTTCGACAAAAGCCCAACTTTCATGTTGGTCCCTGAATTGGGTCCATTTCTTGACCGAGACAATCTGCATTTGCCGCGCCGGTTTTCTCCGTCGACAGTCAGAGCTCGCTCCGAGTTCATCAATGGCGGACGAGAACGAACACAGAACTGTTCGAGTTCTATGCCCTAAACTCGTACTCCACAAGCATGAACCTGGCCTCCAATGGCTGATCGGATCCCCATTCCTCCCGCCACTCACGGTCATCTCCACCGTCAAATGCATCCACACCGATTCCTCGTCCTCTCCAGACTACGTCAGAGAATCAGGTACGAGAATTTTCCTTCAAAGCCAAAATTCAATCTCGTTTCCGCGTTTTCACCCTTCGAATTCGACTTAAAAGTTTCGCCAATCCGAGCAGAAGATCTCCGGACGCTGCTTCCGAAAGGCTTCGACGTCGCCGGAGCGTTGATCGTCGCGAAATCTGACGTCGAAAAGAACGCCGCCAACGCTATCGATTCCGCTCGGAGGTTGCGACAGATTCTCTCCGATAGTGGAGGATCGGACCGACGGGAAGCTCTCGGAGTTGTGGTGGATGCAGAGTCCGGTGAAGTTCACTTCTTCGCTTCGAAATCCGTGAAATCGACGAGTCTCGAACTCGTTGATTCCGTTGTTTATGTGGATCATCCTGAGAAGTATCTTTGGGAGAGAGGTTGTTTGCTGAGATGTGAACTTCCGATCAAGTTGCCAATCTATTATCCTGTGGAAAATTCATCTGGTAAATTTCTTCGAAATTCCTTGCCTTTGGGTTGAATTTGAGCTATAATTTGCCAATGATCACTCAATGTGAGACATCAAACATCAAACATTTGAGGTTTCTTGTGTTTTTCAGATGCAGAGAAGATGTTGCAACGAGCAACTGAAGCTATTATTGCCAAATTGAAGGACCCAAAGGTTGCATACATGGTAGAAACTGTAGGGAAAACTTCTGCTGAAGTACGTCATCCCGTCGTTCTTCGCGGTTCGGAATTGGACTTTAGTGTAGGTTTCTCACATATCAAGCCTTCCAATGAAGCTGGTCAAGAATCTGATGCAAAGTTAGTGTTGTGTGAACACTTTTGTGTGAATGATAAATCTGGCTCGCCGGTTTATTCTGCAGAGGTAAGTATGTTAATACCATTTCTGATATTATAATCGAAGTTGATTTAATATTCAACTTTCACTAAAAGTTTTTTCTGCTTAGGATGCAGATAAAATCCAAGTAAGCGTGCTGATCAATAGTTCAGAAAAATCTCCAAAATCAGCTGCACCTGTTGCAGAATATTTTCCAGGTATTTCCGTCACATTTTTGTTTTTTTTTGGGTTAAGTATGGTAGCCAACGCTGCACTGCAGATTTGATGCTGTTAACGCCATTTAGTGGATGCTAAATCGTGTGTTTCAGCTCTTGAAGAAGCCAGATTTCTGACCGTAGAATTTAAGCTACAAGTCCTCAGTTACGCCACCAAAGATCTACCACTCATGTTCGCGGTTTCAAAATTAGCTGTCCCAGGATTAATTGATCAGCTTAATGTAATGAAGAATGCTATCTTACCCAATCTCTTATTGCAACATTCTCAGGTGGGCAAATTGTTTCACACCTCAAATTCTTTCGTCTTTCCTGTGCCTGATATTTATTTTATTCTATGTGGCCAAGGGAACTACGTGGAAATCGTTATTTAAAGATGAGAAGGGTAGCTTCGTCTACTAATTGCTAAATTTTGTTGCATGATCTGCAGCTGCGTCCATATCAATTTAGTCCTCCTGGAGTTCTTCATCCAATAACTGTTATCTATGAACTTAACTATGGCGAGACGGAATTGAAGCAAGGTTAGTAGTAGCATATTCGAACTTTAAGCGTGCAGTCAAATTGTATTCCTACTATATTTTGTCCTCGGCTTGGTGTCTTGGAATAATTTGTCTCACACCCACCCAAAAGTAAAAAAGGAGAAGAAAAGGTAGCTTTTTAGGGCTCGTGAAGTTAAAGCCCTATTTATTGATGTCCGTCTATTTACCTTCTGCAGTGTCAAGACCCCAAGAGATATCAATTGTGGAACAGGGTGTCTTTGTTTTTTGCTCTCTAATTCTATCTGTTGATTAAAGTCAACAATTTAATTCATCTTGTTGTTGTCGTTGTCGTTGTTTTTTTTTTTTTTTTATTCTTCTGCAGTTGAAGTTAGGAAATCCCTGCACTTGAGGCTGGGATTACCTTTGGATCGTCCCCTTCTAAGAATTGCAAATGCCCTTGATATGTTTACAACTGATGGTGTAAAGAGTGTACATAAGGGTAATCAAATTCTTTAATAAATGGATAACATTCTCTGCAGGTATTTTTGAGAATCCTTTCCTCGTTCTGTTTTTTAATGAGTTCATTTTCCGTCATAATATCAGGTTCTAGCTTGCTGAAGGATGTACATATTGGAATTCCAAGTAGTGGAGGTATGTGACGACTGTTATTTTCTTATGCTTTCTTTTGTCTTGGACTCTCGGTTATTATGAGTGATATTTTCATTGAATATGATACAACGTATTTGTGCAGTTTCAGGAGGCACAGTATCTCTTTTTCAGGGCTCATATGAATATTACCACTACATGCAAGACGCTTTTAATGATTCGGTAATGGGAAATCTCCTCCTTTTAAGGGCTTGCTGTATCTTATTGAGATGTCAGTCTTAGGTGTTCTATTTTTAGGACCGCTGGCATGGAAATTCTTAGATTAAGTCGTAAGTATGTGTCTAATATTAGGCATTGTCACCATTTCTGTTTCAATATCAACTTGTTTCTAAGAGAATTTCTCACTGTTTCTGTCTCTATAGATTTTTCTATGCAGATATTATAGGATGTTAGGTTTGTTATGTTTCGAGGGTCAATTTGTTCTTTGTTTTTTCTTTTTGATTCCGAGGACTCCTTGTTCTCTTATACTGTACTGGTTCTTAATTCAAAAATTTTTTTTTGTTTCCTATAAAACAACAAAGTGCACTGATTTAATTTACCCCTGCAGTTCTTCCTGCTAAGTCATTTATCTTTTACTTGACAGGGCTGGGGTTGTGCTTATCGTTCTTTACAAACCATAATTTCGTGGTTCCGACTTCAACATTACACATCTATAGAAGTTCCTTGGCATAGGTATGAAATAGAGGGCACCTGGATTGTAGTTAAAGATTCATTTCGCTTTTCCTTGGTTTTTCCCCTATCTCTCTTTCGAAGCTTGCTAACTTATCTATTGACTTTTGAATAGTTGTAATTGCTCCCTAATTTTTTTCCTCTATTTTTTGGTAGATATCTGGTAACAATAAAATTATAGGTCTAAAATGAGCATGAATATAATTTTTGTTTCTGTTCGTTTTGTGTGATTTATTTAATTATTTATTTATCTTTAATTCAACTATCCCCTGATCTAAGAAAACATGTGAATTTCAGGGAAATACAGCAGATACTAGTTGAGATTGGCGATAAAGATCCTTCTTTCATAGGCTCACGTGAATGGATAGGTGCCATTGAATTAAGCTTTGTTTTGGACAAACTTTTGGGTGTAAGTATGCTATTTTATTTCACACACAAGAACATTTTACGTCCTTAATGATGAACAATAGTATTATATTCCATAATTAGTTGTATTTGTATAGTGTGCTTTTATACACACATTTATGCATGTATTTTTCCCAAGGATATTAATAAGTTCAGCTAGACTCTTTTAATAATGTGCAGACCTTTACAAGAATAACTTTGTCTTGAACAGGTAAGTTGCAAAGTCATAAACGTAAGATCTGGAGCTGAGCTTCCAGAAAAATGTCGGGAGCTGGCCTTGCACTTTGAGAATCAAGGAACCCCGATCATGATTGGTGAGCGAGATATAAATATAGTTGCAATGTTGCATTTGTGTTATCTACCTTGATAAAATAAAAATTCGGCGGAGGGGGTGAAAAAAGAAAAGAAAAAAAAAAGCTTCTCTTACTAGTTAAACCGATGCAGGTGGTGGAGTGCTTGCATATACCCTTTTGGGAGTAGATTACAATGAAGTAAACGGGGATTGTGCATTTCTTATTCTTGATCCTCACTATACTGGCAATGATGAGCACAAGAAAATCATAAATGGGGGATGGTGTGGTTGGAAAAAGGCCGTGGATAGCAAGGGCAAGAATTTCTTCTTGCATGATAAGTTCTATAATCTTCTGCTGCCGCAGAGGCCTGACATGGTTTGAGGTGGTGTCCAAATCAAGTCTCGGAAGAGCAAGTGACTAATTCAAATGGAAGAAAGTGTTTTTCAGCAAGCTACATGCTGAGACGTACGTCATATCAGGATAAGAGAGAGTACAAACAGTTACCTACCAGCGATCTGCGAATGTCCTGTCAAAGATCAAAGATGTTTTTTTCCCCTAACTACTTGGTCATTGCCGTTACTCCTTCATACATGTAATAACTTTTTGGTCCGGTAAGAGGTCGTCATTGATGTCAGCAGGAAAAAGAAAAGAAAAGGATATTTTTCAGTCTGTTTTTCTTGTCTTATTTATTTATTTATTTTTTGAGATTATTACATTTCTGGATAATTTGATAAAGATCAGGTACATTTTAGCCCCGAGAACAGATTAGCATAGTCGAGTCGAAATTTCATAACAGTGTTGTACCGTTCTGATACCTTCGACACCCTTGCTGGTTTATAGATCTCGTTTCTCTACCATACATGATGATAATTTTTTTTTTCTTCCTTTTGTTTTTGAAATATGGGATCTCATGAGCATAGATTACAAATCAAACTAGCAATTCTGTAACCTGTAGTAGTTTTCTAGCATGTTATCTTAGAAGTAAATCTAATCATCACTCATTACAACCAGAAACTAACGTCCACTTACAGAGAGGACATTTTTTCCTTCCTTCCCAAAGTGTAAGAAATATAGAGTACTTTTTTTTTTTTTTTTGATCGTAGCTGAAATCGCATTAGTTAAGTGACTAGCATCACAATGGCTTTAGTTCATCCCAATAATGTCGGCACCTAACAGAGATGACCGCACAACTACAGGGGAAACCTTGGAACAAGGGATTTCTTATAATAGAAAGGAAAGCTGTATAAAGGCATAAAATTCATCCATCTCAAGCAATTGGAGGAGTATGAACATTGCTACCCGAAGGAGGGAAGATGAATTCCATGCATGCCAACTTGATTCTCTTCTCTATAGATGTGAGAATATCCACAGTGCATGTTAGAGACTATGCTGAGAAAGCGTAGCTAATTATTTTGACCTGCATCAGAATCATAAGAAGCAAAGCTGAGGAGTTCTCTTTTCTGCTCAATCTAAACTGGCTAAAGTGTCATTGAAGCCGAGACCAAAAAAACATGTCTAATTTATATTTAAAAAAAAAAAAAGATTCCTTGCTCCTAAGAGTATGAATGAAGTAATTCTTCGTCATCAGCCCTAAGTAACTAATCCGAATGCCTACCTCCAGCGCTCTTGGGTCATTAGCTATGTTGCATTTACCCCATCTTTTACATGCCTTTGGAAGTCATGTAATGTAACAAGGTACACGATAATGCAATTATGAATCTTATGAAGAGTTCAATTCTAGCTTGGAATGAAAGCTAGCGATGTGCTTAATACATACTAGTCGAATGGGGAAGTTGTGTTTCCATTGTTTGATGAGTGAGGAATGTGTAGAAATGGAACATTTTTCCATTGTTTGATGAGTGAGGAATGTGTAGGAATGAAACATTAGGGGGGGGGGGGGGGGGGGGGAAAGTGGTGACAGGAATCAGTAGGTGTACCAAGACATTCCGACTTAGTTGGCACCCCTTTAACACCCCATAAATTACCCATCCCACTAATTATTATAAATATAAAAACAAAATAAGACAATACAAAAGTGTTTGTCAATGGGAAAAACAAAAACAACGCCAAAAGAGAAAAAAGCAAAGCTAAAAGACTAATAACACTCCCAAACATTAGCCGGAAAGCAGTTTCAGAGGATTAAGTTGGGACTCTTTCCTTGAAAGTAACCTTCAAATATGTCTCATTAAAAACCCTGTATTCAAAACCCAGTGGGAAAAAGACTAGAGGGGGAAAAGAGGATATATTTACTACTAGAGTTGGCCAAGTACAAAATCAAAATTTGGAAAACCTGACAAATCTCTATGAACTAGGGAAGAACAAAGATTCGGTGCATTGAACCACTGAGGACGGCATGTGAAGCAAGTTTATCCACACTTCGATTCCGTTCCTTGTAGGAATGGAACATTTGTTGAATTGCTTTCAATCCTAATGCAGCTCCAACCTTCATTAGCTGCAACACTGATACCAATCAAGACACCCTTTAAAAATAAAAACTAGTCAAGCCAAGCACATGAAGGGACAAACTATTCAATCCGAATTTCCAATACAGCAGGTCTAACCAATAGTGATGACAAAACCTTGACCATTCAAGAAAGCTGCAAAACATCCTGGAGCTCCAGATTTTACACACTTCAGCTTCGTCTGTGTTTATTTTTATCCACTCCAAATCATGCAAAATGAGAAGCTCCTACCAAGAATTATTCCTGTCTCGGACGCCGAAAGAATTAGCTTATCGTAAGAAATAAAAGCATATAAGAATAAGGGCGGATTCAGTTATCCTAAAGAAATAATCTGACTGCGAGCATGCCAAATAGATCAACTGTACATGAAACGAAACTTGTCTTTCAAAGAGAATAACTGTACTGCTGTGACAGGCTGAACGTTTCTTTAAACGCCAGAAGAGCAAAAGCTTGAACACCATTATTCATCTTCGTGTCACTTTTTGGTTGGAGAAACAGGAAAACAAAAAGCATATTGTTTTAACAAATTAAACCATAGATCTGTAACAATTTGAGATGCAAATAAGTGACGTGGGAAAGTATAATTTTTGCAGTAAGACAAGGACAATAATCAATAGTTTAGGCAAGAAGGTGAGATCGTGTATTACATCGGGCAGTTATTTGGTTGCAACGTGCTATGGAATAGCAGCGAAGTAGTCACAGTAAGAGGAGAGGAAAAGGATGCCGGAACCACACGAAAGAGGTTGAAGATGATGCTACAGAACAATCATTATTGCATGGTACATCATTTCTAGTTTGGAAGTAGCGAAGCAATTTCAATAATCTGATTTCAGATAGCAAGGCTATGGCTGATTCTTGCATATGCACAAGAAAATTCTCTTGAGAAACTTGTTGCATCACTAGGTAACATATACGTTCCCTGTATGTACTGCATATCAGAACTTGAAGTGTGAGATACGAAGAGAATTACACTCGTATTAAGTTTTTTCAAGTTCATGATCTTACATTCCTTGAGGAAAACTAGTAACATGAATGCCGACTACTAAGAAAGTAACACTTGGTACAAAGTTGAACCAACTATTTTTTGTTAGTCAAACGTAATAAAGGACAGAACGCTGATTATATTAGTGATAATAAACAAAAGGGGTTCTTGATAATGCTAGTTTTTACCTCAAGCGAAGGAAAGGACTGTGAAAGGCCACTGGTATCATTGCAATACGTGGAGAAAGCCTTGATCATTGATCTCTGTAAGGAGGTGAGGCTACAAATTTCTTTGGCAGGGATGCTAGACAAAGAATCTCCCATATTTCTAGACACTGAAAGTGGTCTGAAATTGCGACCGACTGTGGAATGACCATGAAATAGTCGCTGTCAAAGGACAGGAAAAGGGAGCGGGAACCACGAAAGAAGTTGAGAATGATGATGCCTCTCAACGATCTATTATCATCACAATAATTGAATGCAAGTCAACTTGATAGTTCTAGTTTACCTCAGCAAAGTAAAGAAATGCGAAAGGCCACATCTACGGTGCCAATAGACAGATATTCAATTATCCAGGGATGTGAGAATCTTAGGCCAGTCATCGCCTCTTTCTCTTTGGCATCTTTGCAATGAGACGAGACAAGCTTCAGTCATCTGTGATATCCGGTGTTTCAAAGTGATTTGAGGTGGCAATACTCTTTGGAATGGCAGTGAAATAGTCGCCATTAAAAGAGTATAAAAGGAAGTGTGAACCATGAAATATTTCGATGATAGTGATGCTTTTTTGACAATCTGTTATAGTTGGAAAAACAGTATTTTTCATTAGGTTTCTTAAATATATCGCTCCGCTTTATTAAAACTAGTTTTATCTAATAAAGTGATGAAAACCATACAAATTATATCCATTGGGGGGCATTTAATTGTGTGGGATCCTTTCTTATCTGTTCTTTCTACCTTGAACGTGCTATGATGCTGGTGATTAACATTAAATTATAATTAAGTATAATCTTATTGATTGGCTAATGGCAATCCGCCACGTAAGACATAAAAGGTTAAAAGTTATCTGAGTAGTAAACCAAATGGTTATATGCAAGAATGCCATAAATTTGACATCTTTTTATTTTAATGCTCACTATAACATTAAAGTTGGTAGTTTTATTATCTCATAACACTAAAATTATCAATTTTAATATTAAAGTGACAAAATTATAAGAAAGTACTTAAAATATGGCTCTCCGCCTAATTTTCTCTAAACACCAAACACTGGTCATTCCAACTCGAAATTAACATTCATTTACTGGACATTTTTCTTCTTCTCCAACGTTTTGTTTTTGTTTTTGTTTCGTTTAAATATTACTACTATCAAGAAATGAAAAAGTCTTGAATTTAAACTCTGAATTGCACACTCACGCTCTCAGCCACTCCCCGCCACTTGAGCTTCTTCTCCAACGTTTAAGAAATATATTGAATATGTTTTGCGTGCATGGAAATACTGAAATAGACGTTCTCCAAAGTATTTCTTTGGATATATGAAAGGCAAAGGAAATGCATGAATCCTGAAGATTTGTTTTTTCTCCTTCGGGTAGATGGAAGGAAGTGGTAGGCATCATTATAGGTTGAGTACATTCCGATTACATCGGCACCTAAATTAGTCAACATTCATTTGCCAGCCAGCCCACAAAACTTTATTGAGAAATTTATAGAAAGAGATGTCCGTAAAACTACAGGGGAAACCATGCAACAAAAGAGTTTTTAGTACAAGAAATGTGAACTGTATAAAGGCACAAATGTCATTATCTCTAGCAATTAGAGGAACATGTAAATGGCCACATAAAGGAGGGAAGATGAATCCTATGCATGCCAACTTGATTCTCCTCTCCATAGATGTAAGAATATCCCCAACGCATGTCAGAGACAAAGCTAAGAAAGCTTAGCTAAGTACTAAGGTATGCACTGTGATCATAAGAAGTAAAGCCTTGGGATTTTTCTTTCCTACTAAATCTAAATCGGCTGAACAGAAGCTGAGATAGTATACATGTCAAATTTATAGCAAAGCAAACTCCCAAGAATATAAAGTAATCATCTGAGATAGTATACATGTCAAATTTATAGCAAAGCAAACTCCCAAGAATATAAAGTAATCATCGTCATCATCCCCAAGTAACAAATCTGAATGCCTATCTCTAGTGCTCTCAAGTCTTCAGCTCTTTTCTGTTTAGGTCATCTTTTACATGCCTTTGGAAGGCTTGGAGTATAACAAGATACACGCTAATGCAACTATGAATCTTATGAAGAGTTCAATTCTAGCTTGGGATGAAAGCCGACAGCGTGCTTAATATATATGCAAGCTGAATGGGGACGTGGTGTTTCCATTGCTAGACAAGTGAGGACCCGTTGGAAATGGTACATTTTGAAAAGAAAAAAAAAAATAATGGTGACAGGAATCAGTAGGTGCACCAAGACATCCCGACTAGGTCGGCATCCCTTTAGCACCCTCATCATTTACCCATCCCACAAAATATTATTGATAGAAAAAGAAAATAAGACAGTAAAAGAGTTCGTACAAAGGGGAAAACAAAAACATCACACCATAAGAGAAATACGGAAAGCTAAAAGACTAATAAAATGTCCAAATATTAGCCGGAAAGCAGTTTCAGAGGATTGAGCCGGGACTTTTTCCTTGAAAGTAGCTTTCAAATATGCCTCGTTAAAAACCCTCTAGCCAAAACCCAGTGGGAAAAAGACTAGAGGGGAAAAAGAGTACATATTTACTACTAGAGTCGGCTAAGTACAAAATCTGTATATGAAAAACTCGCCAAATCTCTATGAACTAGTGAAGAACAAAGATCTGGTGCATTGAACCACAGAGCATCTACGGACGGCATGTGAAGCAAGTTTTTATGCACCCACCCCGCTTCCCTTCCTTGTAGGAATGGAACATTTGTTGAATCGCTTTCAATCCTAATGCAGCTCCAACCTTTATTAGCTGCGACATTGATACAAATCAAGACACCAAAAAAGATCAAAACTAGTCAAGCCAAGCCAAGCACATGAAGGAACAAACTATTCGATCCAAATTTGCAATACAGCAGGTCTAACCAATAGTGACGACAAAGCCTTGACAATTCAAGAAAGCTACACTACATCCCAAAGCTCCAGATTTTACACACTTCAGCTTCATCCATGTTTATTTTCATCCACTCCAGATAATGCAAAATTAGAAGCCCGTACCAAGAATTATTCCTGTCTCGGATGCCGAAAGGATTAGGTTATCATAAGAAACAAAAGCATATTGGAATAAGGGTGAATCGTGCATGCCAAATAGCTCAAGTACAGGAAATGAAACTTGCCTTCTGAAGAGATTGACTGCGCGTAGGCTGAACATTTCTTTATAATCCAGAACAACAAAAGCCTGAACACCATTATTCATCTTCAAGTCACTTTTGTTGTCTAGAAAAACAAGAAAACAAAAAACATGATTTTTTACCAAACTGGCCCGTAGATCTTTGATGATTTAAGTTGCAAATAAGTCACATGGAAAAACATAATTTTGTTGCAAGAATAGGAGATGCACATTCACCTCTAGTCGCTTTTGATTTCTAAATCAATCAATGAGCCTAAAAAACACATACCAAAGTATATATATATATATATATATATATATATATATATTATTTTCAGGATGAAGATCAAAAGAAAAAAAAAAGCAAAAAAAAAAAAAAGGAGAAAAGAAAAGAAACAATATCTGTGGTTAATAACCATACTTACTGCACAATTTCACCTTTTTCTTTCTTGCCAAAAGTCAGTGAAGTCAAAGAAAAAACAACCTTTGGTTCAACCTGGTGTGAGAATAAACTAAAACAGAGTAAAAAAGGAATGAAAAAGGACGATTTATGCATGCTGCAATAACCAAATAGATCTCTACGTGCATAATGAGAATATCATGTAAGAAAAAATTACAATGGTCCAACTTTTTTTTTCCCCTTCTTTTTTCTCTTTTGCTCTGAAATAATGGTCCGACAAGGGCTAAGGTGAGATTACATATTGCTTGAGGCAGTTATTTGGTCACCATGAACTCTGGAACAACAACAAAATAGTCGCAGTAAGAGGAGAGGAAAAGGATGAATGAACCACGTGAAAGAAGTTGAAAGTACTTGATAAAACTTATTTACCTCAAACAAAGGAAAGAACCATGAAAGACATGTACTGCACCACCGACTAGAAATCAAATTTTGCAGAGATTTGAGAATCGTAGCCTATGGTTGCCTCTCTCTTCGGTACCTTTGCAATAAGATGGACAAGCCTCGTTCATCATTCTCTGAAAGGAGGCGAGATTTCATCTTGCTCCAGGCAGGGATGTTAAACAAGAAACCTCCCATATTTCTAACACTGAAAGTGGTTTGAAGTCACGAACAACACTGGAATAGCCACAAAATAGTTGCTGTCTATGGAGAGGAAGAGGGATTGGGAACGTGAAAGAAGTTGATAACAATGATGCCTCGCAACAATCTAATGCCGTCACAATAATGTAATTCAGCATTGGTGTCTGTTAGAAGGGATTCCAACTTGTATCAATCAAGAAAAGCATCTGCAGAAAAAAAAAAAAAAAAAAAAAAAACATGCAAGTCAACTTGGGGGCAACAATGGACCATCAAATCACAAACCAAGCAACTTCAAAAAAAATTCCTTTTATTATCTTGCATGTCCCTTCACCATTTCTTAACATAATCAAGCTATAATTAAACAATGGTATGCCATAAGTGGGCTAGCATCATTGTCGGCACCTAAAAAAAGCTAACATTCATTTGCGAGCCACCCCACAAAAACTTCATGAAAAATTAAAAAAAAGATGCTCGTACAACCGCAGGGAAAACACTGCAACAAAAGATTTCTAATACTAGAAATGCAAGTTGTTTTAAGGCATAAATGTAATATCTCTATTTATTAAAGGAAAATGAAAATTACCACATACGGAAGATGTGTTTTCCCACGAATGCCAACTTGATTCCCCCCTCTATAGATATAAGAAAATCCGCAGTGCATATTAGAGAAAAAGCTGAGAAAGAAAGCTAATTACTTCGATATGCAACTATGGATCTTACGAAGAACTCAATGCTAGCCTGAGATGGAAGCATGTTGCATGCTTAACACACACAAGTTGAATAGAAAGTGTTGTTTCTAGTGGAAAACATTGTTGATTCGCTTTCAATCCTCATGAAACTCCAATTAAGCTCCGTCAGCTGCAATATTGACAACAATCATTACATCCATCAGCATCAAACTTACTCGAAGCAAGCATGTGAAGGGACAAACTATTCAATCCAAGTTTCAATACAACAGGTCCAACCTTTGGTAGGTGCAATAGTGATGACAAGGCCTTGTCAATTCAAGAAAACCATACTACAACTCGAAGCTCCAGATTCGACAAACAACAGCTTCATCCATGTTTATTATCATCCACTCCTGATTGTGCAAAAAGACAAGCTCCTAACAAACGTGATGATATTAAGGAAAGAACTGTGAAAGCCCATACGTACTAAACAACCAGATAGAAAGCCAAATATGCAGGGATGCAGGAATATTACCCTATGGTTGCCTCACTCTTTGATATCTTTGCAATAAGATGGGACAAGCCTTGATCATCGTTCTCTGAAAGGAGGTGAGATTACATTTTGCTTTGGGCAAGGATGTTCAACAAGAAATCTCCCATATTTCTAACACTGAAAGTGGTTTGAAGTAGAGAATGACGCTGGAATAGCCATAAAATAGTTGCTGTCTGTGGAGAGGAAAAGGGAGTGGGAACCGCGAAAGAAGTTGATAACAATGATGCCGCGCAACAATCTATTGTCATCACAATAATAGAATTCAGCACTGGAAGGGATTCCAACTTGTATCAATCAAGAAAAGCCTCTGTAGAAAAAAGCATGCGAGTCAACTTGGGGGCAACAATGGACTATCAAATCACAAGAACAAGCAAACTAAAAACAATTTTTTTTATTATTTGCCGTGTCCCTTCACCATTTGTTAAGATTAAACAATGGTATGCATCATAATCAAACTATAATTGAACAATGGTACGCTAGATGTGGGCTAGCATCACAATGGCTTCAGTACATCCCAACTTTGTCGGCACCTAAAAAAAAACCCAACATTCATTTGCCAGCCACCCTCAAAAAACTTTATGCAAAATAAAAACATAAGTGACCGTACAACCAGAGGGCAAACAATGCAACAAAAGATTTCTAACACTAGAAATGGAAGTTGCATGAAGGCATAAAGGGCATATCTCTATAGATGAAAATGAAAATTCTCACATAGGGAAGATGAATCCTAACATGCATGCCAACTTGATTTCCCACTCTATAAATGTAAGGAAATCGACAGGGCATGTTAGAGACAAATCTGTGAAAGTAAAGCTAATTACTTTGATATGCGACAATGAATCTTACAAAGAGTTCAATTCTAGCTTGGGATGGAAGCAGACAGCATGCTTAACACATACAAGTCGAATGGGAAGTGTCGTTTCTAGTGGAAACTAGGTGAATAGGAATGGAACATTCATAGAATCGCTTTCAATCCTAATGAAGCTCCAACTAAGCCCCATCGGCTGCAATAGCAACATCAATCAATACACCCATCAACATCAAAATTAGTTGAAGCAAGCACGTGAAGGGACAAATTATTCAATCCAAATTTCAATACAATAGGTCCAACCTTTTGGCAGCTGCAATGGTGATGACAAAGCCGTGATAATTCAAGAAAATTGCACTACATCTCGAAGCTCCAGATTTTACATGCATCAGCTTCATCCATGTTTATTTTTATCCATTCCAGATTGTGCAAAACGACAAGCTCCTACCAAACGTGATGATATTAGAGATAATGAACAAAAGGGGGTACACAGTGCTTGATAATTCTTATTTACCTCAAACAAAGGAAAGAATTGTGAAAGCCCACATGTACTATGCCACCAGACAGAAATCCAAATTTGCAGGGATGCGAGAACCTTCGTCCCATGGTTGCCTCTCTCTTCGGTATCTTTGCAATAAGATGGGACAAGACTTGATCATCATTCTCGGTAATGAGGTGAGATTACACATTGCCTCCGGCAGGGATGTCAACCAAGGAATCCCCCATATTTCTAACACCAAAAGTGGTTTGCAGTCGCGAGTGACCCTCGAATAGCCATGAAATAGTTGCTGTCAAAGGAGAGGAAAGGGGAGCGGGAACTGCGAAAGCAATTGAGAATGATGATGCCTCACAACATTCTATTCTCATCACAATAATAAAACTCATCATTAGTTTCTGCGGGATAGGCTTCCAACTCGAATCAATCAAGAAAAAGCTTCTCTAGAAATGGATAAAAAAGTATGCAAATCAACTTGGGGACAGTGGACCATTAAATTAGAAGAATAAGAAAACAAAAAAAAAACTACTTTAATATCTGCCATTTCTTAAGATTAAAAGATGATATGCATCACAATCAAACAATAATTATGATGGACATGCCAAACAATTATTAGTCATTTGAGTAACTTAAAACCCGAAAACAGTTGAAACTAAAAAATAAAAATGGAAATTATCACTCTAGTGGTGATTTATCATGGTCAAGCTGATTAGAGAAGGATTTCCCCTTCATATATGTTAGGCAATTCTACGAGCTGATATTCTAAAAAGGTGGCAGTGGTGTTGTTTTGTAGTGTATCTCCATTGTTTAAATTCTAAAATTTATGGATATTAATGTTTCAAAAAAAAAAACCCCCAAAATCTTCAAAAAACATCAAAGTTATTAAAATTATTAATTGTTGGTGGCCTATATATATGACAAAAAAAAAAAAAAAAGATTTTTCTTCAGTAGTCCTGATCCGGAATGGAACAGATCAAGAGAAAGAGGCTAATTACCACAGTGAAGTTCATTTGTTGCACAGTTGCAGTCCTCTAAACTTGTTCAAGATTTTCCAAGACGAAGGCCCTGTACCCACAACATTAAAAGAAATCTGTAAAATATGAAAAAAGGAATACAATAGTAAAAAGAATTTAAAAGAGTGGGATGGTGATTGACTTTATATATACTTGAAGCTGTACTCATATTTAAATTCCCTGTAGCCACAAAATTAATGCTTCGTTTGAACCACAGGTCTTAACCTAAGTTTTAAGGTTTTTATTTGAATTTTTTTTTAAAAAGTTAACAAAAATTATAACTGATTTTTAAAAAGTTAATCAATTTCAACCTAAAAATTTCATTACATTTTAAATTCAACCTAAAAGAAATCAGTAAAATGGGAAAAAAAGAAGACAATAGTAAAATGAAATGAAAAAAGTGGGTTGGTGATGGACTTAACATACCTGAAGCTGAACTACTCAGATCTAAATCCTCGTGTATTTCCCTTGGATTCATGTCCTTGCCGTTGATTCGTAGCATTTGCAAAGAGGTGAGGCTGCTTATTGATGCAGGCACTGATTTGAATTTGGGGCATTCATAAATATAAAGGGTTTCGAGTGAAGACAGCTTGCAAATCCAATCCGGAAGGCCCGTAAAATTGGGGCAATACCCAATGTCGAGTCGTTTAAGAGTGGTAACGAATTGAAGCCCCCCAGGGAGACTCCCTAGCTGTGGTAGGCCAGTAAAATCCAGGAAGCGTAGGGTTGTTAGGGCTTGCCACTCAATCTTTGATACTTGAAGCTCCTCACAATGGTCAATCTCCAATTCCTCAAGGGAGGTGAGACATTGGATGTCTGTAGCAAAATCATATTTTAGTTTTGGCAGCCTGTTGAGTTTCAGGACACGTAGGCGTGTAAGGGCAGGGGCCAACTTAATCTCTTCCAACCCCTCACAGCAGCTATCAATCTCCAATTCCTCAAGGGAGGTGAGACATTGGATGTCTGTAGCAAAATCATATTTTAGTTTTGGCAGCTGAATGAGTTTCAGGACACGTAGGCGTGTAAGGGCAGGGGCCAACTTAATCTCTTCCAACCCCTCACAGCAGCTATCAATCTCCAATTCCTCAAGGGAGGTGAGACATTGGATGTCTGTAGCAAAATCATATTTTAGTTTTGGCAGCTGAATGAGTTTCAGGACACGTAGGCGTGTAAGGGCAGGGGCCAACTTAATCTCTTCCAACCCCTCACAGCAGCTATCAATCTCCAATTCCTCAAGGGAGGTGAGACATTGGATGTCTGTAGCAAAATCATATTTTAGTTTTGGCAGCCTCTGGAGTTTCAGGACACGTAGGCGTGTAAGTGTGGGGGTTTCCGGCCACTTAATCCCTTCCAACTCGTCACAACCGTGTATGTGCAAATACTCAAGGGAGGTGAGATATAGGATCCACGGAGATAGATACTTCAGAGCAGGGCAACTCCAGATCTTTAGTCTCTTGAGGGAAGCGAGGCCTTTCATCCTCTCATCCGGAAAATATTCTACATCCGTCACATCTCTGAGACTTAAAGACGTCAATTTAGAGAGAGGATAGGAGGAAACAATATTTGAACAAGTAATTGATGAAGAGGCAGCTGATGGTGGTGATGCTTGCTCTGCTGCTGTTGTCGCTGAAATTTGTGCTTGTGGGTCCCTCACCAACAATGTTTGTTCAAAATGCTTCCAACTAGTTTTCCAAAGTGTCAAATCTCCAACATTTGGATAACACGGCATGGAAGTAAGCTTTGGGCAGTCCTTGATCCTCAATGAAGAAAGACGAGGAAATGAGGGGAATACAACTTGATCCACTTGATTCTCTACCATGTCTGACCTCCACCACCCTCTCAAGTTGGGCAACTCTTTTAGTCTGAGTTTTTGTAGAGACGGCAATACTGATATTGACGGTGATGATGATGTGGAAAAGTTGTAATCACCCTCATTAATGGTAATATACTCCAGAGCTTTTAATCGAACTAGTTCAATTTCCTTAAGAGAATGAAACTTATCTAGTGACGGTAATTGTAGGCACTTCGAGCAATCATGTACATGAAGTGTAACCAGATTTGGTAGGGGAAGCAAAGGGGACAAAGTGGCGCCACCATAGTTCGATAAAGTTAGTTCTTTTAGATTTGTGTGCGGCTGGAGGCCTTCCAGTGTTGTTTCCCACTCCTGCTCACTGTTTGATGCATCGTCATCTCTACTTTCGAAGTCCAAGTATAAAGACCGAAGATGCTTGTTTTCTCTCAACTTTGTAACTGTAGTTTCCATCCCACTTCTTATCCCCTTAATCATCAGCTCTGGTCCTCTCAAGTTGTTGAGTCCCATTAGTTCATCGAGCTTACCATGGTTGTATGTCGTACTACCAGGGATATTCTCGCTCAATACAACTAGTGGTAATGTTTGAAGCTTAGTCAATTTTCCCAATCCTCTTGGCATATGAGTTATACTGTCACAACCCTTAAGCTCAAGATGCTTGAGATTGACAAGTTTATGAATTTCATTTGGTAGTTCGCGAAGGTCACGACAATAGTTAAGCTTCAACTTCTGCAAATTGACTAGCTTTGTAATAGAAGCGGGTAGCCTGACTATATCAGTTCTGGAAACATCAAGATACCTCAAGTGCGTCAACTTACCAATAGAATCTGGCACTTTCTTCATGTATAAAAAACGCAGAGTCAACATGCGTAAGTATCTAAAATGCTCCAAAAATAATGCTGCGTGATCTTCTTCAAACTCGAGATTATATTCTGATGGGTTAAGAAATGAACGAAGCCTTTTTGCTTGAAGCCATGAACCTGGTGGTACTCCAAAGTTCTCTAGTGTAGCACCGTTGAAGGAAACATGAACAGCTTTCCTAGAAATATTATCCTCGTAAGAGCCTAACATAGCATACTTGTCTCCTGCTACTTCTGTCGCAAGATCATGAACTAGGTCATGCATTTTGCAGGTTGTTACCCTTTCCAGTTCATCTATTTTAGCTTCTTGGAAAAACGATCTCGAAACTAAATCCGTAAAATACAGATCATAACCTACATCCTCCAAATTTTGGTTTTGATTTGGTGACCTAATGAAGCCTTGAGCTATCCACATAGTTACTAGTGTTTGGACATCAAATTCATGATCCTTGGGAAACAAGCTACAATAGGCAAAGCAAGGTTTCAAATGGGTCGGGAGATAATCATAACTCAACTTTAGTGTTGATAAAATTCGTTTTTCTTTTTGAGTTATGTTTAAAAGATCATTTTCAAGGAAGGATGGCCAATCTATTTTTGGATTTCTAGAGCGCAGTAACATGCTTCCTATCATACTTATGGCGAGGGGAAGTCCTCCGCATTTTTCCACAATCTTCTTTGCGGTCTCAACAGTGTTGGGGTTGGTTAGTTCTTTTCTATGCTCAAAAGCCATTTTCTTAAAAAGCTTCCAAGAATCTTCTGAATCTAAAATTCTCAATTTACATGGCTCGACGGTACCCATAATATCTGCAACTACTTCATTACGAGCCGTTACAATGATCTTACTCCCTTCTGCACAGTTTGCTCTTAACAACACCTTGAAGTCTTGCCATTTTCCAGGATCTTCATTCCAGACGTCATCGAGCACGAGAAGAAAACGCTTTCCGTCAATTTGTCCCCGAAGTTTTGTCTGCAGTTGTTCCACCTCAAGGTCTTCTACTCTTTCAGCTGTTATGATTTTAATAATTTTCTCACAAAGTAATTTTAAACTAAAATCATCCGACACACACACCCAAAGTTTCAAGGCAAAATGTTGTTGGACCCTCTCGTCATTAAAACGAGTTGAGCAAGTGTAGTTTTTCCAAGTCCTCCCATCCCAACTATGGGGATGACAGAGACTTTCTCTTGATGAGCCCTGTTTTCGTGGTCCAACAAGAGTTCTACAATTGCCCTTTTATCTTTATCCCTCCCAACAACATTTTCCTCGTCTACAAATGAGTGACTGTCGCCTCCCACTCTTGTCGCCTGATCGGTCTCAAGCGTCGCGAAATGGAAGCGATCCTTATCCGCTGAGATAGCATCAAGTCTCCCCCTAATAGTCTTAATTTCCCGAGCCATCTTGCGCCGGAAAACAAGTTGGTTGTTGGAGGAAAAGAAAGTGCGTACCTTCTTCCTTATTTTCTTGCCAGGCATCAACTGCCGTCTCAAACCTTCAGTGTTGACTTCATCCACCAAGTCATCAGCAGCATTCAGCACGTCCTCCAGCTTCTGCAGCCAAACTTTGACCTGCTCTTCACGGATCTGCCGCTTCTCCGCATCGACAAGGACAGCTCTGATGGTTTCGAGGGTTTCTTCAAGTTTGCTGAGCTCATCTCTGGCGCCATAGAGAGATTTAATCTCTTGCACAGCCGCAGAACCCAACGTCTCGATGATCAGATCTACAATAGGACTGAGGATTACGTCTGCCATGTTTGGCTTCAAACAGTTTCAGAGAGAGAGTTTCAAAAGGTTTTTCTAGCAAATTCAGCAAGCAAGCGATGTACTTTTGTGGTGAAGACGGTGGTATACATATCATCCCTTGGTCTTTTTTATTCATATGTTCGCTGTTGCTAGTGGATTCTTTTCATTTTTCTTTATTAAAGAAGAGAATCTTATACGTAAATCACGGGAGCCATGTTCCTATTTTTATTAGACAACTTTTGTTTTGTTATTCATATTTCAGTAGTGGTTGATTCCACGACAAAAGAAGATTAAAGTAGTCCATACTTATCCTCTTAAACCAACTTGATCAGTTTTTCTCATTAAATTAATTAAAGTAATTTTAATTAAATTAATTAGAGTAAGTTGACGCCTTAAAAAAACATGGCAAATGACATAGGCCACTCTTCTTTCTTTTGGTTGTTGCTTTGTTCATAAGGCTGAACATAAAAATTTTTGTTTAAATTCAAATTTTTGTGAGAATATACCGTAAAAAAATTAACTTAAGTTGTTGTTCAGACCAACAAAGAAACAACACAAATTTTTGTGTTTTTATTTTTGAATAAATAAAAGTGGAGGAACTAAATTCTTTACTCAAATCTATAAAAATAAAGAATTAAATAACATTAAAAAATTCAAAATTCAGTCTAAATCTAAATGAAAACCCCACATAAAAGTGAAATATATAAACAGAAAACCAAACTAAGAAGCAAACGAAACCAATTGGAAATTAAATGAAATGCTTTTAAGTGGTGCCTGATGGAATGATGGTGTATTTGTGGAAGTGACCATTAAAATAAAATTAAAAGCAGCTTGAAAATCGTTTGTAAATTGAACAAAATTATAAAAGTAAAATGAAAAATTTAAAGGTTAATAAAGACCAAGTGCTAACAGCTTTTGTCCTGTTCTGGCCCATCACTTTCTAATTGACAAATAGAAATTAGGATATGTGAAAGTATCATTAGTCATGTTAGTGACATATTTTATATATTTTTATAGCTCTAATTGGAGTTTTGTTTTCTAAGGGTTCGTTTGGATCGCAGGTTCAGTTTGAGTTGAGTTGAGATTTTTAAGTTTGCATAGTAAATTTTGTTGACTTTTTCAGAAAAGACAAAAAACTTTTTCAGAAAAGACAAAAAAACATGATGAGATTTGAGTTGTTTAGTTTGAGTTGAGATGGTGAGGCAAACGGAGCATAAATCATTAAAGTTTAGTCCGGTAATGTGCATAAAGTAAAAGCAATTCAGACAAGTCAGTTGCTTTGAACGAGTCCTAGAGTACACGTGATCAACCTCAAAATAAGAATTTGAGACAAAACAAATGAAGGGAAAACAAAACTTTAAAGCGACAATTGATGGTGTTTAAATATAATTAAGAGCATCGCTAAGATCAGACCTAGACTAGAAATTCCCCCTTCTTCGAAAAGGGTAGTAAGTTACATTTTTAGGGAAATAATTTATCAAATAAATAATAAGATTTTAAAATATCTGAAATAAATTATAAATATATTTGATAGATAGACATTAATAGCAAATAGCTAATAAATTTACTAGTAAATAAATTATTTATATTTTACTGTTATTATTATTGTTTAGGTGAAATAGTGCTCAATAAAGAATTTTCTTTTGGGCTCCGCGGAGCAAAAGGCTCTCAAAATATATAGGTAGGCCTTAATGACCTACTTGAATTTCTTGCGCCTCTTGGGATCTCCAAGTTAATGAATAAAATTATTTTTACTTTTTAATTTTTTTTATTAGGTTTGTAGGACACTTTTTATTTTTACTCATTTTTGTACTTTTCTCTTATTAAGAGAAATAGATCTTTAGTAAGTTGATTAGACATTCTTTAAAAAAGAGAGAATTATTTGCTCTAGGGTTTCATCTCTTGTCTTCTTTAAATATAGCAATATTCAACAAGGAGGGGACGTTGCAACTTACACAATTAGAGCAGTGGACGATCCCAAGAACCCTGAACAAAATCCTCTATATCAGACCACCTGGGAACATCTACTCATTTAACGAGCATGTGGACTTCATGGGAAAAAAAGATTGGCAAAACCCTTGCAAAGGAGTACATTTTGGAAGAAGACCAACTTCTAAAGGATATTCATTTCAAGGTTTGCGAGTTTTTGAAAAAGAAACTTCAGTTAATTATCGAAATTTGGGATGAACAACCTTTAATATTTAATTAGAATTTGAGTGAAGGCCTTGTCTTAGAATTGATGGTCTAGTTCGGGCTAATCTAGTTGGAATGTGCTCGATTTCCTTTATGAAGTTAGTTGTCCTCTCTCTATTTATTTATATTAAAAAAAACGGTTTAAATATATATATATATATATTTATATCTATAAATTTATATATCTACTAGTTACATTAACGTTTGCTCTATTTCCCCCTTTTTTTCTTTTTTTTTCTTGCAGAGGCACATCAACGCAATATTATTTTAGGTGCGTGAATTTTGTGATTTTGATTTGGAGTTGACGAAACTCACAATATATTGACTTTTGTTCTCTTTCCATTTTTAAATTAGTAATATTATTTATAGAAGATGGAGTTCCACTAGCTTTGAAACTATCAATCCATCACTCTGTTTCCGTAAATGATGGTCATACAAACATCGAGATCGATCCCTCATTTGGAGTTGAAGCTTCCGAGCTCTACGCTGATGTAAAGTACACAATTGTAGACGAGTTCCTCAATCAGTTTGTCTAAGATTGAAGGCATGGTATTGCTAGTTGTGTTCAAAACAACGTGCCAAACATTAAGAAGCAAAAATGAGAATAAAATGTCTAGTGAAGGGCCAATGTCCCGGGTTTTTGTAAGAAATAAGTTGGCTACTAAAGGGAGGAAAAAAAAAAAAAAAAGGTAGAATTGAAGATGAGGTGGGTGATATCGGATTTCGGATGGACCCACTCTTTGATTGCCGCCATTGCTACTCTTACACCACAAGCTTTGTCGTCTCCACAGTTTTGATATCTTGTCGTGTGTTTAGTGACAGGACGCCGTCGTAGCTACAAAGGTTCAGATATTCTTTCAGGACCTCTTCTGTTAAATGCATGTTAACGCTTCTTTATCATCGATTTCTCGCCTTCACATATATGGATTAAACCGAAATTATTAATTTTTTAAGACCTCCTAGATGATATCTATTTAAAATTATCTTGAATATCAACATTAGGAATGTATGATCAAATTTTGAGAAAGTTATGTTTTGTTACTCTGGGTTTATCGAATTAGCTTATTTATACTTCATCAGTAGCCATACGAAATAAAAACTTTAAAAAAACTACAAAAAAAAAAATTTTAAATAAATAAAATAAGGAAAGAAAGAAAGAAAGAAATGCCGTTTTGATCTTTTTTTTTTCTGGATTAATGTGAGTTTTTCTTTTATTGAAATTTTTTTTCCCTTAACATGTTTTTAGACTAAAAGGAGAGAAATGATTCATCATGTTCCAATAAGGCATTTTCTTAGCTGCAAATGCTTTTTCATACTTTTTTTTTTTTCCTTTTTTGTTTGAAGAAAGATACAGATGAAATATTAATGATTAAAGGTTTTTGCTCATTAATTTACTTACAAATGCTTTTTAACTTCTCTTTCAACATCGTCTTCTCCTCAAAATTGTGATTCTGAAGTAATAATCAGGATAGTAAGCTTGATATACACACTTGAAGGGATTGGCTGTGCCAATAGCTAAAATTGCGGCGAAACCTTGAGCTCGTCGGATCACTGCCTGTCTCTCCTTCGCCGACACAGTCGCCATAGTACCGAGCTTGAAAAATTTAAAGATAAGGTTCTTATCTTTTAGTTGGGGATTTGGTAGAGGACAGAAACTTTAAATAGGTGCCAATTTAATTGAAATATACTTGAATTTCTTGATATTAGTTATTTCTTCTCTCAGTTTTTCTATTAAAAAAAATGTATATATCACACGTATTTTTATATAGTAAATTGCAGATCACATATTTTTAAACATATTTTTTGATAAATTGCTGATCACATGTTTTGAATCATGTATGATGCAGTCTTTATTATATCTCTTATAATACATTTACTTACTTGTAATTGAAGTCGCCTTGGATCTGATTGAATAGTATCCGAAGATATCAGGATTTAGAATCTAAATAAGTTGTTGATATCTAGATTATACAATTTGGAAATCGGGATTACTGGAAATGACATTAATATGTTTATGTAAACCTAAAATCAAAGCAATTCTTACAAATTTACTTCTATATTCTTAGAGTAAATTTGGGTATTTAGCACTGATGGCCCGAAACTTGTTATTTTTTGATAACTTATCTCTCAAACTTCTAATTTTGACAATTGTCCCATGAATTTGCTTAATTGTAGCAATATACCCCCTATCAATTAATCTTTTGTTAAATTGATTATGAAAAAGTCATGTATACCTCATGTAAAGATTGAAAAAACTCATTTTCTATTAAAAATTTTCAAATATAATACATATCCTAATGTAAATCTTCTAATTTTAAATTTTTGTGTAAAATTAACTAAAAGGTATTACAACAATTTAACAAGTTCAGGAAGTAAATTATCAAAATTAAAAGTTTTATGAACAAGTTACCAAAGAGTAATAAATTTATAGGGCATTAGTGCAAAATACCCCCAGTAAATTTTGTATTTTAAATTTAAAAAAGTAAAATATATACTTCAAATGTTGTTGATAAAAATAGAAATCATTATTATAACATCAGGGAAAAAAAATTATGATTCTTTTAACAGTGCTTTAAAAAAGGGAATTCTATAATGGGGTCATTTTTTTTCCACCAATGAAGTCATTATCCAACGAATGGAACGTGTGGATTGATAAGATATACCAAATTAAAGTGTAAAATTTCCCATCACCACACCCCCCCCCCCACCCCACCCCCCCCCCGACAACGACCAAGAACCCCCCCTCCCCCCGACTGATGTCGAGGCAATCGCGACTGGGTTCGCCCCCGCCCCCCCCCCCCCCGACCCGCAGCCTCACTCGGTTCGCTCATCTTCCCCGCGCAAGTTTCTGGGTTTTTGCCAAGAGCTTTGATCTGGGTTTCGAGCACTTCCCCCTCCCCCCCCCCCCCCCCCCCCCCCCCCCCCCGCCGTCGCGACTCGATTCGCCCCCTCCGCTCGCCGCCCAAACGACTGGGTTCCCCCCATCTGACGGATCCACCGGAATCTGGGCCTCGATTCTCCACCGCCATGACCGATGGAGCCGGCTTCTTTCGCCGAACGGGGTAGAGTTCAGGGCCTGTTTGATGCACAAGTTGAGTTTGAGTTGAGTTGAAATTTTTAAGTTTAAATAGTAATTTTTATTGACTTTTCAGAAAAGATAAAAAACTTTTTCAGAAAAGACAAAAACCATGATGAAAAAAGTATAGTTTAACTTGAGTTAAACCGGTGCGCCAAACGGGGCCTCAAAGTTTTTTCTTTTTTATCTTATCTGAATAAGTGTTGCAATTGTATGTGGAAGGGTGTATTTTCATTAGATGGTCCTTAGCTTTTTTTAACTCTTGGATTTCAATCTATTGGCCAAAATTTTTTGACCTCATCCATTAGGTAAAAAAAAATGACCACATTGTATTTGCATTATGTCGATTGTCGAGCCTTACATATATAGTACATTTCTTATCAGGTAATTATTATCTTGTTTGTCCCACTTTTTGTACTAAAACTTTTTTTTTCCTATTTTGACGTGTGTTTACAAAAAAGGAAAAAAGAAAAACTATTCGCATTACGTGTTGGACATTATAGTCCATTTCTCTATGTAATTATTAACTTCTTTCTCCTTTTTTATTTTTATAAAACTTCTTTTCCTTTTTTTTTTAATTTTTTATGAGAACTTCTTTTTCCTTCTTCTCCAGATAAAATTGCTTATTTGCATTATCATGCAGAACTTTACATAATACATTTCTTTGTACGGTTAACTTCGTTTTCCTTCTTCTCTATCAATGAAAATGCTTGCTTTTTTTTTTTTGTGTGTGTGTTAATTACAGTAAAAAAAAAAAAAAACGGAAAACTATCTGCTCATTGTGTTTTGTATTTCTTGTATATTTTATAAGTTATAATTGTGTCCATTTTTGTAGAAATATTATTGTGGACTTATATTTTTGTGTATACTCGAGCTATATTCCAATTCCCGTCGCGTCTGAAAATATAATACACCTTAATTTTACTTGGTGGTAACTTATAAATATATATAACCTTACATAAATAACAAATAAATCTTACTATATGTATATATTTGTATGTACTATGAAAATCTTTTAAGATACTATGTTCATGTTCATGCTTATAATTATTATATGACATGATTTCGCTCGTTTTATGCACAATTTTTTGTTCTATGCGATATACTTTCTTATTATGATTTCACTACCCAAACAGGAAAAATATTCGTTAAAGAGAATAAAATCTACTTGTATCGATTGATTATAGATAAGAAAATGAAATTGTATCCCTAAATGAGAAAGACAAAAATTGCCAATGTTAATGTGAGATGTGCTCTAGCCATAACTTTTTATAAATCAGAAATTATTAACTGATGCAAAGTAATGTTACACTCAAGTTTTCTTAATACATCTATCACGTGCATCGTACGTGCATCCTCTTACTAGCAATAAGTAATTTGTTTCTGTCAATATTATATTTAAGACAAGTTGATGCTGGGATTATTCCCAAAAAAAAAAAAAAAAAAGTTGATGCTGGGATTTTCCTTCTCTTCTCATATATTACTTAAAGGGAAAAAAAAAAAAAAAAAAAAAGCGCACGCGCACTTAGATCTCATCTAGATTCTAGAGTGGTTTAAAAAAATAAAACCTTGGAACCTGAAAGAAATAGAAATATATTATAATAATAATAATAATAATAATAATAATAAAACACTTATAATTTGTTTGACATTAAGGTTCAACTCTAATTAAACTCTAATTAAACTGTAGTTTTTCACCTTAATTTTTTTTTCTAAAAAATCAATAAAATTTATAATTAATTTTTAAAAAGTCAACCAATTCTAACTTAAAAATTTTATATCCAACTAACTACAAACATTTCTTATATATATATAAACACAACGCATCGGTCTGATTTTTTTCTTTTGTGCGTTCTTGATCATGAAGGTTACTATTATTCAAGTTGGAGTCATGAATTCTTAAAGAGTTTTTTTTTCCCCCTCTCTCTCTCTGTGACGAATTCTTTAGAGAGTTTTTCCACATTTTGAATCAATTTTTTTGGTTTCAATGTTTTTTCTTCTTGCTTGACGTGTCAATTCTGCCGTTCACAAAACAAGGTTTGACTTTCTAGTTTTAAGTAACTGATCATGGGTCCCTGAACTATTTGAAAAGTCCCATTTAGACACACTTCAACTTCAAGAATGGTCCTATTTCTAGATTATATTCGTGACACAATTAAAATATTTATTTTTAATTTCAAAGGAAAAAGGAAATATAACGAACAAATGATTCACGTTTTTTAAGCTGTAAATTTTGAATTTTTTTTTTTTAGGATAATGGTTCTGCTTTTAAAGAGAAAAATTAAGAGAACCCAAATTAACAACAATTTTTGAAATTTATAGGGACAATTCCTTTTTTATTTTTATGGTATGAGTTTACCAATTGATAGTTCTCATTTATTAAAGACGAAAAAAAAAACACTTAAATTTAAACCTAGATCTACGAGCTCTTACTTAAATTATTAAAATTAAATTTTAATTGGGATAGTCCGGTGACCTATCAAAGAATAAACAGTACTAGTAAAGAATTCTTATATAGGAATCATTAGTTGTGTTCTTATATTTACAGCATTAGTTGTGTTCTTATATTTACAGCAATATTCAACAAGGAGGAAGACGTTGCAAGTTACACAATTAGAGCAGTGGATGACCCAAGAACCATGAACAAAATCCTCTACATCAAACCACCTGGGAACATCTTCTCCTTAAACGAGCTTGTGTCAATATGGGAGAAAAAGATTGGCAAAACCCTTAAAAAGAAGTACGTTTTGGATAACCAACTTCTCAAGGATATTCAAGGTTTGCCAATTTTTTTTTTAAAGAAATAATTCTAAAAACATCATTTTTAATCTCAACTTTTAGTATCAATTGATATGTTATAAGAGTTGTAATTTTTTTTTTATATTGGTGCATATTTGAAAGGTTATCACATGTATTAATAACTAGATATCGTATATTTCAATTAAAGATGACATCTCACGGCCTCGTAAATCAGTATAAAAAATGAAGAAGAGTTGTGGTCCATTACATCTCTTTTTAAAAATAAATAAATAAATAAAACCCTTCAGTAAATTATGATATTATAAAAACAACATTTGTCTTTCAGATAGTTCTTCAGCTTTTTCTTTTTCTTTTTCTTTTTTCTTTTTTTTTTTCTTGTAATATACTAGCTATGTTCGTCTTGATTGAGCATTTAGCTACCGAAATTAACATTGACTTCTTCTCTTTTTTTTTTTTTTTTTTTTTTTTTTTTTTTTTTGCAGAGGCACGCCAACTTAACGACATTCAAGGTGCGTGAATTTTGTGTAAGATTTGGACGGAAGAAAACTATCAAGATAATGAATTTATGCTCACAATATTCATATTGACTTTTGGTCTCCTCCTTTTTCTTTTTCTTTTTTTTTTTCCCTGATAACTGTTGTTATTTACAGACAATCTGATACCACTTGATATGAAATTATCAGTTCGTCACTCTATTTTCGTAAAGGGAGGTCATACAAACTTCGAGATTAAGCCCTCGTTTGGTGTTGAAGCTTCAGAGCTCTATGTCGATGTGAAGTACACAACTGTAGATGAGTACCTTAATCAGTTTGTCTAATTGGTGAAACAAATTAAGAAAATATAAATATATATATTTTCTTTTGGATTGCTTTTTCTTTTTTCCCCTTATTTTTGCTTGGTTTCTTTCTGGTGATGTTCCATTTTATGCCTTCTATGCTTTAGCATCGTAAGTTCGTTTATGATTTCAGAATCGATTTTTCAAAAAGCTACTCTATCTCGAACTCTCTCATCATCTTTCTTCCTTCTCTTTTCTTTCTCTCTTCACCAGTAGGAAAATTATATTAAAACTGATAAAATGCAGCGGAAATTAATTTTTAAATTTGAGTGCTCGTGATATACGCCAGCGTACAAATGCTATGTTAGGCGCTGGCTAGCTAGCAAACTAGTAGTTACATTTAAGGTCTCGTTTGGAGGAATATCTGGAGATGATGTTTTGAATGTTGAGTTGAAAATATGTGTTTTGGGAGAAAACTTTTAAAAAAGTTATGTGATATAGAAAATAATTCAAAAATTTAAAATGAGTTCAGAAAAAAAAAAAAAAAAAAAAATTGATATTTTCTTGTTCGTCTTGTCAATACGAGTATTTTAATGTAAAAATCATTTCATTTCGATTTGAAATGAAAAAGTTATGGACTTTTAAAGTTTAAATTTTTTGAAAATAAAAAGTGGAAAAATTTGATTTAGAGTTGGGATTATGAAATTTAAATAGTAAAATATCATCCGGAGATGGCGCCCCAAACGGGTCCTTAGTTTACATTAATTATTATAATGTTGTCCATTTCAAAGTATTTTTTTAATTTAAAATTTACTTTTACAAATCCCAAAATTTATTTAATATGAAAAATAATTATATTTGAATTAACATTATGCAGTGGACTATTAAATAAGATAATATAACAAATATGTTATTTTCATATCTTTTCTATGATAAATAAATATAACATTAGCATCGATGTTTGAATTGCAAATGATACAAGGACAAAACATCCTGGACTAGCAAGCTAAATAAGTTCCCATTGTGTTAATTATGCCTAGATGAAATAAGTTCCCAATGTTATTTTTGACATATGTTAATTATGCCTAGATGAAATTAGAAACATAAATAAGTTCGTAATCTGTGAGATTATGGTAGTTGCTGCAAAATATCTGTTAATTAATTAAGTTGTCCAGATCAACTCATTTCACAAGAGGCTTGTTAAAAGTGTGGCTTTACTGTATACAAACATTCTAGAGATCTAATTACGTAAAATCTCCATTTAAACAACCTCAACTGAAAAATTGTCTATTTTTCATATTACTAATAAGATTCTATCTATCTTTTAAAAATTTGCAACCTTCATGAAATTGACCATAGTTACATATTGCACCGACCTTTCAAATTTCTAACCCTATTTCATTGTTATAGTCTTGCAATTTTTATACTCTCCCTATAGAGATGTGATCTTATTATACATAAGATAGATTTCAACTAATTTCAAAATAAATGAAATTGTAAACAGCTTTTTATTTTTAAGTAAACACTAGGATTTTTTTTTCTCCTCTTTTTTCTTTTAATGAGAAGAGAAAACAACTAGTATCAAATATCTCATATGTTAGCCGTATCCCAACTACTCGAAATATATTCGACGGGATTATTTCAACTACTCTTAAAAAGTACATTTCCAAATTATTACCCCAATTATAATAACTTTCGTTTTTTTTTTTTTTTTTTTAATTTTTAACTTTCGATAAATTAAATATGAAATATCAAAAATCCAAGCAAATAATAAAAAAGATGAACAAAAACATGGCTATTTGCATGTCTTTTTTTTTTTTTTTTTTTTGGACGTTGTTAATCCAAGCCATGGATAGGAGGTATTGTTCTGAAAAGTTCAATTTTCTGCAGTTACCCTCCCTACTCTCTAGGAAAGGCAATGGCCCAAATCTTGACGGGCTGAACCCAAGACTAGATGATGGTCTGGCCCATCTCGCTCTCTCCTTCCAGAAACGCGGCATTTAAATGGCAGAGGAAAAATCAGTGAATTATACTCTCGGTTTCTGCTAGTAAGAGTATCTTCAATACGATACTAAATTAGTGCACCAGTAATAAATCAATACCATTTGGCATACTAATTTAACATGATGCTTTTTAATAAAGTAATATCTGTAATGTCAAATTTATCATATGTTAAACTTTGTAGTAAATCTGTCATAAGATATAACTAATACCAAAATTTAACTTTTTCTTTTATTAGTTTATGTCTTCACTTTCCAACTTTTCAATATAATCATTATAGTAACTATATTTATAAATATTTAAATGCTCAAAGTTCATTTTTACAAGTTTCAAAGTATAAAAATGATGACAAAAGGTAGAAATGACATTTGAAATAGCATTATATCATTACAGTATAAAAAATAAAAATACTATTTTTCACTCTCTTTTATAATAAATATAGCATTGGTATGGTCAAATGCATTGAAGATGGTCTAATTATGGGATGTCATAATCGTACGGCCTCGTTGGGGGTTAATGTCCAGCCGTTTGATTTAAATAAGACAGCATTTGTAAGAAAATTCTTTAAACTAAAAAAAAAAAAAAAAAAAAAAAAATTCAGTTAAACTGCAATGGTAGACCTACTTTATAGTTGCCATCCAATTTAAATTGTAAGGTTGAGATCAATGGTCACTATAGTGGAGGTGGGTTCTCTCACTGTAGAAACCTTTGATAGTTTTTACTCTTGAGTGGTTTTTTCCCCCCAATGTGGATTACTAACTTGCTAATTCTAGCAACTTATTTTTCAGGTATAAAGCTTGGAAGGTTTAAATAATGTACGTCCCGATCATGTGACACGTTCAAAAATGATTATATAATAAGAAAAAGGAAAAATGTAAAAATTTCCCTTAAACTTTGTTACTAGTATTAAAATGCCCCTTAAATTTTGAAAAGTGCATGTTGTACCTCTTAAATTTTGACAAGTGTGTCATATTGCCCCTGCAACGGATTCCATCAAATTTGGACTGACAGTCAAACGCATTGAAGACCATTCAGTAAGTGGTTGGCATGAGAAAGCTTATTTAGCATTTGGGAACATGTGAAAGGAGATACTTAAAGCTCTCCATTGAAACGTGCACTGTTTTATTGGACGCCTTTTAGGCGTGCTGGTGACACCCCAAACGTTGATGAAGATTTGGAAAATGATGATGAAGGAGAAGAGCGAAGGGACTCGAGCAAAATTCAACACTCTCCTAGATGGATTCTCGAAACAAGGTCACTACACGGAAGCAAGAGACGTGATATCTGAATTTGGTAAGATTGGTTTGCAGCCAACAGAGCTGACATATACTACATACTGATGAATGTATAAACAAGAAGACAGTGCTCGAAATTGCCATAGCTGTTGAAGGAGATGGCGATCAGAAACCTGATTCGGTTACTTATTCAACCATGATCTACGCCTATGTTCGTGTCTGGATTTCAAGCGAGCATTATAGAATCACAAGCAAATGGTAAAAAGTGGACTAGTTCCAGATGCCAAGTCTTATGAGAAGCTTAGATCAATTTTGGATGTGAAAACTGCGAGAATGAAAACGGATAAGAAAGCGATACTCGGTATTATTAATAGCAAAAATGGGATTGTCAAAAGCCAAGAAGAAATGAAAGAAAGACGAGTTTTGGAAACTGCAGACTCTGCTTCTAGAAATCGCCGAGATGACAAAAGCTTCAACAAACTTCTTATGAAAAATCAAGCCTTGAAGAGATATTTTCTTTTCTTTGTCATTAAGAACTGCGATCGCTGAATAACGGTTTTATTGAAGCAAACCAAGCTATGTCGAAACGTACACCAGAAACTGCAGGTCCCAGAATGGTCCAAATTGTTTTTAATTTTTTAAAAGTTATGTAGTCTGTTAGTTAAAGTTTTTAAGGTTGTCCCTTTCATTTTTTTGGAACTTCTGCAGTAGAGAATTGATTGTTGACTTCTTTGGCAAGTTTCCTCTATCAATGGCAAATTCAATTCCATTGTAGCTGCTTAACTAACCAACCAACAATAATAACTACTACAACTAAAATTGTGCTAAGAATAGCAGTCTATAACCTGAACTCAACTAACACTAGAGTAGGCTGAAAATTATTAGTGGTCCTCTTTCACCAGCTTTGGTCCCTGTTATAGCCACATTTTTCCAACAAAACCAAAAGGTTCGTTTTCAACTTTGATTGGAATATCCAAGGCTAAAAAGCCACATTAGAATCCCACCTTAGCTTTAGCCAACATTATTTATTTATTTATTTTTATCATCTAATAATTGATATTTGAGTTACATGATACATCCTAAAGTTTTTTTGAATTTACTGTAATTTTCACACGTTGCTCTTGTATAATCTCTGTATGTTTATTATTTCATTTCAATTTGGCTCTCAGATCCAAACCCAAAAATTTCATTCTAATTTTTGTCATTTTCTAAAAAATCAATAAAAATTATAACTAGCTTTTAAAAAGTTAACCAATTTCAACTTAAAAATTTCATTTTTATGTGGTGCATCAAACGCACCATGTTAGCTCAATTGGTGTTGATGTTTAGTGTGTGAGATGTTTTCAATATATTTGAGTTTGAGTTCAAATCCAAAGTAATGATTTTTTTTTTTTTTGTGCATATATTTATATAGTACTAGTTATCAAATATGTGCAATGCACGTATAAAACTGTAATCGTAGTTTTTATAATGTATAATTTAAACAACCTTATGAAAAAAAAATTCAAAAATTAATTCAAAAACAAAATATAATAATAATTATCTAAATTTAAAAAATACAATTCATCATTAAATCATGATGACTTAATATTTATTACATAAAACACATAATAATATTGTTTATTTTGTTCTTTCACAATATTTGTAGTATCCATTATGTTATCTAAAATCAAAATTTTATATCATTCTGTTGTAAATGATTATTTAAAACTACAGTAATCTCATAATATGTTTTTGAAGACTCAGCACAATCAATTAAGGATATTAGAGTTACCAATGAGAAAGCTGATATAATACAGACTTTAAGAGAGAAAATTTGGGACGTTGAGCTTCTAATAAGGAGAGAAAAAAAAGAAAGAAAGAAAATAAAAAAGTTGCAGGAAGAAGTATAAAAAAAATTGAAAAAAGACAAGCTAGAAATTTAATAAAAATGATGAAATATAAGTAAAACAAAGTAGAAAGGGGATAAGAAAAAGTTAACAACAGAAAAACAAAATATGGAAAAATGACATGAAGAACCAAATAGTTTCATAAAAGAAATAAAAAATAAAAAAACAACAACAACACTTAAACAGCTTTCAAAAAAAAAAAAAAAAAAGAAACAAAAACACACTAATAAAGTGCATATTTTACAACCAAATTTTTATTCTGTTAAATGTTAAGGAAATATAATGGAATGAAAATTAATTTTCATGCCAAAAAAGTAAAATAATCACATAAATATTATCCAAAGTAATAAAGTAGAAAGTTGAGAACCTCCTTTAATCCATCGTGAAAACTCTTAAAACAAACACACAAGCTTGATCATGTAACGAAGAAAAGAAAACTTATCACAATTAGGTTTGATTATAGTTAAGAAAATTAGAATTTCGAGTGAAAAAGTTGAAATAGTGATTAGAAAAGAATATTTAAGAGAGAAAGTGATATAATCTTGAGCTTTCAATAAAGAAATTAAAGAAAAAAAAAGGAAAAACAAAGTTCAACTGAAAATGTATAAGCAGAAATTTTGGAAAAAACAAGTAAAAATTTAAAAAAATTAATAACAACGGCAACAACTATAATAATAATAATGATAACGATAATAATGATACTGATGATGATGATGATAAAGTAAAGTAGAAGAAGGTTGGAAGAAAAAAAACTTGAAAAGAAAAAAGTAAAATAAAAAGAAAACATAAGCACCAAAAGTTTTTTTAAAAAGGAAAAAAAAAAAAACATAAACGGTTTTCCTTGAAAAAAGCGAAAAAAAAGAAAAAAAAACATTAAACAGTGCGTTTATGATTACCAAAATAAATAGTAAATTTTTATCCATTCTTTTATATAAGTAGGAAGTGACAAAACAATTTTTCTTTTATCTAAATGTGATTTGGGATCCTTGGGATTTGGATATCATCATTTTAGTTTGAAGAACACGTTACACTCAACACCGGCTCCACAATTAGATTCCAATGACAATTATTTTTTAGTACTCCTCTTTATTCTGTCACGTTCTTATTTGTTAAAATATTTTGTTCTTAATCACTTTATATTCTAGCTTAAGATTCGGCTATAAAATATAAAATAAATAAATAAATAAAAAAGAAAACATTATGAAGTTATCATCATCCTTGTAGACAAATTGCATAAAATAACACTTTCTATGTGCTTGAAAAATACATATATTCTGATCACCTCCATAGTCTTTGGTTTGACATCATGAGCTTTTCTTATCATCATAAGTACAACCTGTTACTTTCTTTTGCCCTCCATGCTTTTCCATTGTTTTTCTTGGGGGCTGTTTGTTAGGGTAAAACTGCGGTAAAGCTCATTTTATATACCCTATCGATAGAGTTCATTTTTAAATAATTAAAATGTAATCGAACGATTAAGATGTTGTTTGTTTATCATAATTATTATATACCTTACATCATATTAGTTTAGTTTAATAAATAAAAATAAAAAAAACCACCATTTCCCTTCCTCGACGCCGATGACTTCCCCGCCTACGTCGGCGACGGACCCTCGACTAGATCTGCCCCCCCCAACGCCAACGAGGCCAGGCACCCCCTCGACACCGACGACCCCCCCCCCACCCCCAATGCCGACAAGACCACCCCTCCCCCGCGCTCTAGCCCCCCTCCCACCCCCGTCGCCGACGAGACCCCCCCCACCCAGCGCTCAAGCCCCCCCTTCCCCCACCCCCGACACTGACCATACCCCCCTCCCCCAGTGCTCGAGAGGCCCCCACCCCCAAGGCCGATTAGGCCCCCCTTCCCCCACCCCCGACACTGACCATACCCCCTTCCCCCAGTGCTCGAGAGGCCCCCACCCCCAAGGCCGATTAGACCCCCCTTCCCCCCAGTGCTCGAGCCCCACCTCGACTTTGACCAGACCCCCCTCGCTCAAGCCCCCCCTCCCCCCACCCCCCGAAGTCGACCAAACTCTCTCCCCCCCTAGCGCTTGAGCCCCCCCGTTCCGACTCCGGTGACGGAAATTTTTTAAATTTTTCTTTTTATTTTATTTTATTTTATTTTTTAATTTCTTAATCCAATACTATTATAAGGTAAAGTGTATGATAATTACCGTACACAAGTAACATTTCAGCCGTTTAATTACTTCTGAACGATTTAAAATTGAGCTCTATCGATAGAGTATATAAAATGGGCTTTACCACAGTTTTATCTTGTTTATTAATTCTTGATTTTAATTTAGAGACTTAAAAAAAAAAAAAAAAAAAAAAGAAGCAATTTTCTAATATTGAAAGCGACTATACCGTATCCATTTTTTAAAGCCTATCAAATGAAATGTTGAAAGAAATCCCATAAAGTGGTAACATTAAAATTTGGACCCAACCATACCAAATGGTACATATTCCTTCCTTTTGGCTCATCCTTATCTAACCACATTCATGCATTTCAACTTGGATTTGCAAATTTTGCAATTGCTTCGTTCCCAATCTGTTTTAAGTGTTTTGCCTCGCCTGAATTGTTAATTTGTGCCCCCACAATTCTTATAATTTCTCCTCTTTATCAACCCTAGAATCCTATATTCAAATCCCATTTGCAATACATAAATAGGTTATAAATACAATCTATAAGCACTTTCTACCATTCTTTAATAACATCGTATAAATAACTTTGGAAATATATAACTTCTAACCTCCCATATGTTAGATAAAATGATTGCATTGATTTTATTGACATCCGATAATATAAATATAGCCGAAAATTTTAGATTACTTGATATTATTATTATTTATATATATATATATATATAAAGTTTTTGAACCCGCAATCTTTTTTAAAGCCTAATCTCAATCGCCTTGATCAAACCATCTTGGGCAATTTAAACTACTTTTAAGATATTGTATTTCCTTAGGAATAATAAATAATGTTTTTACTTACTTTAGGTGCATAAATCATCATTACCTTAAAAATAAAAAATCACCAAGTTTCACTTTTATTCGTTCATTCTTCCTATGGAGTAAAAATTTATAAACAACAGTCTACATGCTTCCACAAAAGTCTGAAAGGACAAGAATAGCCTTAGAAAGGGCAAAAATCAAGGGGTATTTTAGTAAATGAACCCACAGGCAGAAAAAAACCCTAAACCGGTTAGAAGCAAGCCGGTGGCAGCAAAAGACAGGGAAGAATACCCGGTCAGGCTTTTGTACGAACGCCACGTGGACACCCAACCGATAATAACGCCAAACTCCCCGATGACGTGTACCTGTAACCGTAGCCTCCATATAAAATGCCCCCCTTCTCTGTTTCGCAGTCCTTCTCGATCCTATTTTTCATTCTCATCCATTTCCCACTCTCTTTCTCTCTCTACGTTTTCACTGTCTCTCTCTCTCTCTCTCTCTCTCCTCATTCTTCCTCAAAGCGATTGAGACACTCTCGGATTCTCGGATCCACAAGCTTCTGATCTAGGGTTTTTCTTTCTCGGTGAAGCCTTCGTCGCTGAGATCCGATTGCTTCTCCTGTTCTTGGCTCGAGATCCGGGCCAAGCACAGAAGAAACTGATTCTGGTTCGGGTTCGGGTTCGGGTCCTTGATTCGTCGCTGTTGCTCGGCTTCGCATCTCCAGGTTTCTTTTCTCACTGTTGTCTGTCGCTGGTTTTGTAATTCGTGTTTTGTGTGGTGGTCTGTTTGGTTGCTGAGAAACGGTGCGAGAAAAAGTGTAGGTGTTGAATCTTTGGTTCTTTTCTTTGTTTCCGTGACTTGGAGAACAAGAACGATATAAGCCTCATGTGTACGTTTTCCAAATTAAGCTCGGTTTAGGTTTCTTGTTGTTTCTTGCAATCGGATGGAATATGGACTGTACTCCGAGAGTTTATGGTGTGCAGACATTAGCGAAAATATAGAAGTATAGCTTTGTTTGTTTTACACTTCAATACATGTTGTTTTTGGCATTATTAGAAGTTCTCGATGTAATTTCCATATCGTTACTCGGTTAATAATTGAGTTAAATGAGTTGTGGCGTTTCGTCCACGTTTTGTAATGTTTTCTTACTGTGAGATAGTGGAGTCTTGAAAGTTCTGGAAAATGATTTCTTTCACTTTGATAAAAATTTCAAATTAGAAGAATTTCTGTTGATTTTATTGAAGTTTTTATGTTGACGTGATTTTTTTCCCCTGGCGTACTTATAATTCTCCATTGAATTTGTCTCCATTGAATTTGTCTTTAGTTGTGGCGTTTCGTCCACGTTTTGTAATGTTTTCTTACTGTGAGATAGTGGAGTCTTGAGAGTTCTGGAAAATGATTTCTTTCAGTTTGATAAAAATGTCAAATTAAAAAAATTTCTGCTGATTTCATTGAAGTTTTTATGTTGACGTGATTTTTTTCCCTGGCGTACTTATAAGTTTCCATTGAATTTGTCTCTAGTGTGATGAAAACACTGGAATATTGAGTCCTGAATCTGTGTTTTAATTTTTGATAAACAGGATCTTTCATCCTATGGCGTCAGGCGAGGGATTTCTTACCAATGAGCAGAGGGAAATGCTAAAAATAGCCAGTAAAAATGCTGACATTTTGTCGTCGTCTCCTAAATCCCCTCCGCCGCTGCTTTCTGAACATCATGTTAAACCTCCCAGTGGTGGCAAGGCACCAACAGCTGTCCCTGTGAGACACGTGCGCCGATCTCACTCCGGAAAGTTTGTGCGTGTGAAGAAGGGTGAGTCTGTTTGGCACTTTCTTGCGAACCTTAATCTATGCTACTTATGTGTATTTATGGCCCTGTTTTGCAGTTTGTATTAGATAATATGCTGTCATGCTCTTTAATTTGGACTTGCTAAATACATTCAAAGGTTTAATTAACGTGGCTGTTTGGATAGATTTATACTTTGTGAGTAGACGATAACGGGGATCAATGTTGACAAGACTATTGATTAAGAAATGTTGACAAGGCTGCTGTCATATATCTGGTACCTTTTTGTACACACATATCTTATATAAGAAATTTCTATAGGATCTTGCTTTTCATTCTTTTCCTTTATAAATACCTTGAGCATTTGGTTTAAGTTCCTCATTAATTGAGAAATTGACTTTTTACGTTTCTTAGTCGTGTCTGTTGTGGATTTTTATGTGGTCGTGCATGTATGAGACGTGGTTCTCATAAAGCTACTAGGTGGCACACAGCTAATACTAATAGGTGACATATTGTAGTATGGCATTTGTGAAGAACAATGGTGACAAAGTGACATGAGTGACCCACAAATTCATCAGCTTTCTTGTATAGTGAGATTGACGATTTTGTTTTTTGTTTCTGTTTAGATGGTGCTGGTGGTAAAGGAACCTGGGGAAAACTTCTTGACACCGATGGCGAATCCCATATTGATCGAAATGATCCTAATTACGATAGTGGAGAGGTAATTGCCATCTCCAATTATTATATTGTCAAAATTGGTTTGTCTTGTTACCCCAGATAGATGGCTGATTTTTTCCTGTGGCTTTTACTTCAGACTAAATCATTTCTTAAGATTATGTCTTCATTTTCTTATTATGATGAGCAGGTTTAAAGAGTTAATTTATCTATTTGCATCTTAATCTTGCCTTCAACAGGAACCATATCAGCTTGTCGGGCAAACTGTTTCAGATCCATTGGATGAATATAAGAAAGCTGTGGTCTCCATTATAGAGGAATACTTCAGCACTGGCGATGTTGAATTGGCAGCATCTGACCTCCGGGAACTTGGCTCAAGTGAATATCATCCTTATTTTATCAAGCGGCTTGTTTCCATGGCCATGGACCGGCATGACAAGGAGAAGGAAATGGCTTCAGTTTTGCTCTCAGCTTTGTATGCTGATGTCATCAGCCCATCCCAGATTAGAGATGGTTTTTTCATGCTTCTTGAATCTGTGGACGACCTTGTGGTGGACATACTGGATGCAGTTGACATACTTGCCTTGTTCCTTGCTCGTGCGGTGGTGGATGATATTGTACCCCCAGCCTTCCTCACTAGGGCAAAGAAAGCTCTTCCAGAAACTTCCAAGGGATTTCAGGCTATTCAAACTGCAGAGAAGAGCTATCTCTCAGCCCCGCACCATGCGGAACTCGTGGAGAGGAGGTGGGGTGGTAGCACTCACATTACTGTTGAGGAAGTAAAGAAAAAGATTGCTGATTTGTTGAGGGAATATGTGGAGAGTAAAGATGCCTTTGAGGCCTGTAGGTGCATAAGGGAGTTAGGAGTTTCGTTCTTTCATCATGAGGTTGTGAAGCGAGCTTTGGTTCTCGCCATGGAGATCCAAACAGCAGAACCACTAATCTTGAAGCTATTAAAAGAGGCCGCTGACGAAGGCCTTATAAGTTCCAGTCAAATGGTAAAAGGGTTTTCTCGGCTGGCAGAGAGCCTCGATGACCTTGCCCTTGACATTCCCTCGGCAAAAACCTTGTTCCAGTCTCTCGTCCCCAAGGCAATATCCGAAGGATGGCTTGATGCTTCATTTGTGAAATCCTTGGGTGAAGATGGTGAGGTACAAGCGGAAGATGCAAATGTTAGGCGGTACAAGGAAGAGGCTGTGACCATTATTCGTGAATATTTTCTCTCAGATGACATTCCTGAACTCATCCGAAGCCTTGAAGATCTTGGGGCACCCGAGCACAACCCAATATTCTTGAAGAAGCTTATCACTCTTGCAATGGACAGGAAGAATCGTGAGAAGGAAATGGCGTCAATTCTGCTCTCTGCTCTTCATATTGAGATATTCTCAACCGATGACATTGTAAACGGCTTTTGCATGCTTTTGGAATCTGCAGAGGATACAGCATTGGATATTTTGGATGCTTCCAACGAGCTATCTCTTTTCCTTGCCAGGGCTGTGATTGACGATGTCTTGGCTCCCCTGAATCTGGAAGAAATTACAAGCAAGTTGCTGCCAGATTGCAGTGGGATTGAGACCGTGCGGATGGCTCGAACCATGGTCGGTGCCCGTCATGCTGGTGAGAGGATCCTCCGATGCTGGGGAGGCGGAACTGGCTGGGCTGTGGAGGATGCCAAGGACAAGATAATGAAGCTCTTGGAGGAGTACGAGAGTGCGGGAGTCGTGGGCGAAGCTTGCCAGTGTATCCGTGATCTCGGGATGCCCTTCTTCAACCACGAGGTGGTGAAGAAGGCGCTGGTCATGGCGATGGAGAAGAAGAACGACAGGATGCTAGACCTGCTTCAGGAGTGCTTCAATGAAGGCCTGATCACGATCAACCAGATGACCAAAGGCTTCACCCGGACCAAGGACAGTCTGGACGACCTGGCCCTCGACATTCCAAACGCGAAGGAGAAATTCAGCTTCTACATGGACCATGCTCAGAAGAAGAGTTGGCTCTTACCGTCTTTCGGGCAATCACCAACCGTAGATGTTTCACTGACTTAGGTTGCAGCTTCTTGAGGAGAACATGCATTTTCGATTTGTTTCTCTCATGTATGTTGTTGCCCATGACCTATTTTGTACTGTTTCAAATGGTGTTTTTTTTTTTTTTTTTTTTTTTTTCTCTCTCTTTTGTTATAGAGTTGGATTAGGTATGGGATCTTCCTCTCCTCTCTCTCTCTCTCTCTCTCTCGCTCGCTCGCTCTCTCCGTTTTATCTTACTTGAAAGTGGTTGGGTCAATCTGATGGAGATTTCTTAGAAATCTCACAGCCAAACCAATGTGTAAAGTTGGATTTTCTCATCTTCCATTTACCGCGTTTCTAGACTCGTTGGATATTTGCAGATGGTTAAAGCTATCCAACAGCCTAGATGTTACATTCTATTTTTTTTTGTCCTTGCTACTTTTAGATGAGTTACCTTCATATCGTTCACACACACACACACGCACACACACAACCCCCCACCCCCCCCCCCCCCCCCCCCCCCAAAAAAAAAAAAAAAAAAAAAGAGGTGCCTTCATTTTGTTAAAGTAAATTACGTAAATATTTACTGGTGTAAGCTTCTGGATCTTTATAGAGTTGGAGGGGTTTGGGATGTAAATAATAAATAAATTAATAAATATATAATAATAAAGGAATAGTTTTATATGCGATATCGCATTCCACGTAATACTTGTAACTCTTTATTTAGAAATTTTTAACTGAAGAAATTTTTAATAATCAGTTAATTTATATGTAGTTTTTATTTAAAATCTTGTAATATGATATTGACCTAGTTGATGTAATATAACAAATCACGTTATAAATGACGTATAAAAGGTGATGAATAGAAACTATCCGTATATTCATATATATATATATATATGTTGTCTTTGTTTTATCTTCCTTCAAGCTTGGGTCATCTCATGCAGATTAGAAATCCCACAAGCCCCAACCAAGCGAGTGAATGTGTAAAGTTGGGGTCCTCTCTTGTAAATTAAAAAAGTCATTTTTCCTTACTTTACAAAATGTCATATACTTTTTTTTTTTTTAATTCTTTAGAAAAAGATCATTTACCCACCTATTCTTTTATACTTTTATCTTTTTTTGTTTCTCAATATATATGTGTCAACTAAGGCTGGTAATTTGTGTTCACCGGCGGGGTTCGGGTCACCCCGTTTACAGCACGACACGATTAGCATGAACACAAACATGACACGATTAATAAACTGGTCAGGAACCTAAACATGAACATGAACCTTTAATTAACGGGTAGCACAACACAATATGCGAACACGATTATTAAGTGAGCCATGACGGGTTGGCACAAAAACAAACCCGTTTATGACCCATTTAATGCAAAAAACCCATTCACGGCCTATTTAACACGAAATTGGTTTCTAACACATTTAACACAATAAATTTTAAATAAAAAATCACTTAAAATTCTGAATTCCCTAACACAAGAAACTCATCATATTCATATAAAATATAAAATTAACAACTAGAATTATCAAATATCCATAATGATTAAGACAATATCTTAGAATAAAACATAAGTCTAAGTTGTAGTTGGTGTCCATATGCAAATCACCACCCAAACAAGTCTCAAATTATCACATAATCAAGATTCAAAATACTAAGAGAAACATCAAAAGACAACAAAATATTAAAGTAAAAGGAAATGCTTTCTTGCTTGAAAATGATAGCATCTAAAATAAATGGGTTAAATGGGTTAACCATGTTAGCTCGTTTTTTGTCCGTTTATTTTCGTGTTAAACGTATCGAGCTAATTTAGACTCAATTATTAAACGTGCAGTGCAAAACCTTTTATTTCGTGTCATTCTCGTGTCGTGTCCAAAATTGTCAGCCCTAGTGTCAACCGATTGTTTTTTTATTTCTCTTTTATGCTTTTACCCTTTTTTCTTTCTTGTATCTTCTTTTTCTTCTGTCATTTATTTTCTTTTATATTTTTATCTTTTTCGTTTCTCATTACATATATATATACATACATATATACATATTATCTATTCAATAGCAAATCTATATTTGAAAAAGAAAATTAGAGAATGTAAGAAAACTTTGTCCGGACATAGAATTAAAAAGAACTAGATGTAAAAGAGAAAAAAAGGAAGGAAAAAAAAAAAACAAACAAAACAAACAAATTGGAAAAAAAAAAATATTTCAATTAAATATATTTATATGCATACAAACAGAAAAAATAGTGTTTTATATGCATACAAACGGAAAAATTAGTGTAAAAGAGAATTTAAGAAAAACTTTTGTCGGGACATATTCGAAAATAATATTGTAATAGGGATAAAAGGGAAAAAAAGGAATTTTAATGAACTAGATGTAAAAGAGAAAAACAAAAAACAAAACAAAAACAAAACAAAAACAAATAAAACAAAGAGGAAAATATTTTTGTAGGAATATATTTGAAAAAAATTTATTTTTTGAGGTAAAATTATTTACACATGGCAATTAGTTAAAAAAAAATCTCTTGACAAAATAATATTAAAAAGATTGTAAGTGAAACGTTTAAGTGAGAATATTTTTGTAAAATATTTACTTCTATAAGAATAAATAAGAATTAAAAACTGTTTAAATGATATGCATTTTTGAATATTAGATACTAGGCGCGAAATAAAATTTAAAAAAAAAAAAAAAAAAGGAAAATGAGAGAGAATGATAAACTAAGCACAAATCCCAGGAAAAAAAAAACAAAAAAACAAAAACAAACAAGAAAATTATAAAGTGAGAAAAAGTATAAAAAGGGGCAAAATAGTTAAAGACCATATTTGAAAAAGAAAAGTATTTGAAAAAGATTAATTCAAAGGGAAAAAAATTTGAATCTTAATGAACTATATGTATGTAAAAGACGAAAAAGAAAAAAAACCAAACAAAACAAAACAGAAAATAAAAACGATTTCGATTATATATATATATATATATTTATATACATGCAAACGAACAAAATAGTGTAAAAGAGCGCATATATATATATATATATATACACACCTTATACTATTATAATTTTACAGAGGATTCTACGAAAAGTATTGAAGTGAGACACATTTAGAATTCTATAGGAGATGAATTAAAAGGAAAAAGCGTTTCGACGAAACAGAAGTTTGAAAAAAAGATATTTAAGTATGGAGCATATTTAAGAAACGTATCTTAGTAGGGTAATTATCACATAGAAAAAGCATATATAATTATCATATCGGAAAAAGAATAATTTTTTAGGATAATTTTAAGAAAAAAATGATGACAGATTAAAAGAAAATAAAAGTATTTTCAATGAACCAGATGCGCGCGTGTGTGTGTGTGTGTAATTTTAGGGGGAGAAAAAGTCTTTTTTTTTTTTTTTTAAGGAAAAACAAAACAACGATTTCCATTTTATTATATTACAAACAAAAAAAAATAAACAAACAAACAAACAGACAGACAGACAAAATAGACAACGTAATAAAGCAACTCTACTTTATAATACCGTAATCTTTTGTACTCTCTATATATATGTTTTAATTAGATGTTTCACCTTTGCATTTCTAAGTTATACCATTAAAGGATAAATTTTTATAAAGTTTTAAGGTTTTTTATGCATATTTTTCTAGCAAAAAAAGAATGTTTTATGATATTTTGAGAGCTATTGTCCTTTTTCTTTTTTTAAGATATGATATGTGTGTGTTTAATATATATATATATATATGCACGTATGTTATGCATGCTTATATGATATATCTATGTATTTATGCATGCATAGATAATGTATCTGTAACTATTTATGATGTATGCACTCAAATATACTTGAATGTATGTTTATATGTATATATGTATTATGAATACATGCATGCAATTATATATACATTTTTTTTCTTTCTGAAATTCATATATATATATACACAGTTTGATAACCATACAAGTAAGAAATTACAAAAACGAAAATAATAAGAACATGCTTCCAGGTTGCTCACGTTATTCTTGGAGAATCCTCGATATCTGACAATTTCTTCCTGTATTTTTCTCTTAGGGGGTGTTTGGTGTGTAAGTTTGAGTTAAGATTTGTAAGTTTAAATAGTAAATTTTTTTGAATTTTTTTAAATTTTCAGAAAAGACAAACAACTTTTTAAGGAAAAAGACAAAAAACATGATAAAAAAAGTACAGTTTAGTTTAAACTAAACTTTTTCCAAACAAGGCCTTACTCTTCAACAATAAATATTATTTACAACAAAGCATATAGACTCCCAATGAGGAGTCAACATAAATTTTAAGAAATAACGAGACATTACCTTAGCAAAAAAAAAAGAAAAAAACAAATCACCTAAAAAAAAACACACGTAATCTATTCTCTCAGTAGGAGTGATATGTAAGAAATAAAAGAGACAAACACACTTACATGAGTATATATAGATACATATAATATCAACTACTGGAGTTGATTTACAACTAGTACACTATACTACTAGTGCTGCTACTCTTGCTACTACTATGGTACAACTACAGCTCCAGCTACTTCTAATACACTACTCCTGCAATCACTAATTCTAATGCTGCTGCTACTATTAACTTACACGTAATCGAAGTGAGTTGGATTCGGAGTGGACATAATTTGGAGTGGGGATTCGGAATCAGAATAAGTTGTTTACTTGGTTTTAGGATTCGAAATTGGAGTCACGATTAATCCCATTCATGCATTTACTTGAACTCAGAATCAGAATAAATTATTGTAAATTTACTTATATACCCCTTTATTTATTGTGTTTTCAAAAATTAAAAAAATTATTATTATTATTTATTTATTATCATACTATTAATCAAAAGTAAAATAATCATTATGATATTAAGGCAATAAAATTAAATTGTGTAATTTTTTGTTTAAAAAAATTCAAAAGAATAAAAAAAATGAATTAAAATAAGTAAAGTATAAAAAATATAAAAATAGAAACATAATAATATATTATGATAAAAAAAAAGGTTCTTTATTTACTCCAGTAACATTAATAGTAATTAGGATAGTTATATAATATTAAGTTAATAAAAATATATTATATTTAGTTAATAAAAATAATTAATACATGTTATTATTATTTTTTTAAAAACAATTTTTTACAAATAAATTAAGGAAAAAATGGTAATTTAATATTAATAGGGAATTGAAGTTACAATTCGGAGGGGCATATGATTGCCAATCTCATTTCTCAATCTCAAATTAATGTGGGACCTACCATTCTCACTCCCATTTCAGGAAAAAAAAAAAAAAAAAAAAAAAGAGCAAGTAAACAAAGGATTGACTGACAATCCCCACTCTCATTCGCTACTCCTAATAAGTAAACATGTCATAATACCACTACAGCTGTTACTAACTGTTGTGCCACAGATCCTGCTACTGTTATTGCTACTCCTACAGCTACTACGCTGCGGCTACTACTAGTACAACTACCGTTAGTACTACTAACTACTACTATTCGTACTCCTACTTTTACCGTTAGTCTGTTATTGCTAATGCTGCTAACTACTACCGCTACTCCTAATACTACGAAGAACATATTTAAAGAAACAAAAAAATGGCACCCAAACAATTAAGTAAAAGAGGGGGAAAAAAAAGGAAAAAAGAAACAAATGGAATTAGATAAAGATTAAAGATTACGTACTAATATGAATGTTCAACTGTCTAGCTCTAGAGATGATCACAGGACCGATTTGGAGAAGGAAGTGTCGTTTCTTCCCTCGACATAGATAGGTGAAAGAGAAGGGGTCATAAAAAGGGTAAGTTTGGCAAACACCGATGTTCTCTGACTACTTGGAAAAGATGCAGTGCCAGACATGGAAGGAGTTACATAACTCTGTCCAAGAAGAGTACCGACAAGTAAATCATTTTAAATTTGTTTCAAAGAACTTCTAACAGGAACATTGCTGTATGCCATACGTGAAAATGTAACTTCAAGTGAACTTCTTTCTTTTTTTCTTTTCACAGTAACATCGGTACAAAACTAATTTAATAACATAAAAAAAAATTAAAAATAGTTATCAATAAGGTAGGAGAGCATAGTTTTGCATCACGACACGATCACTTCCCCTCTGGGGCTATCCTCCGAACCACACCCTGCAAGCAATAAAAGCCATCAAACTCAATTAAAGACGGCAAATATAAATCTGAAAAAGATGTGAAGAGAAAAGGGGATAAGGAATTCTCAATTCAAGCATTGACTAGTTTCTCTTTAATTCTTCAAAAGCAAGCCACAAGCGCTACAGACGAAAAAAATATCTAAATTAGCTTATAAACTGAAAAAAGCCACAACTCGAACTAAAAGGTAAACAATCTACATGTCTCAAGCCTTTGAAGGCTAAAGAAGTCAATAGTGCATTTTAAAATTTTCTCTTTCTCAACAATTTCAAATTAGTTTTCACTATCAACTGATAGGACTAAGAAACCTAAATTTTCTAGAACAAAAAGACAATACTTTGAATCCTTGTAATCATCTAGGTTTCCTTTAATAGCTTTTGCAAGTAAAGCCTTGTAAGAATAGTAAGAGGACCAACGTGAGCTTTAAAAAAAAATGCCGGGGAATGAACAGTTAGAAATCAAAACTTCTAGCAATTTCTGAAGACTACATTATACTGAATTTTCAATCACATTTTAGATTGAGCAAAAATATTTGGAAAAAAAAAAAAAGGAAAACACCAGATAAAACCTTTGGAAAAAAAAAAAAGAAAAAGAAAAAGAAAAGGAAAGTCGATTAAACTTTTGCAAAGCAATTAGAAGATTTCGTTAGCAAATTGTTGGGGTTTTCTTACCAATGGGGTTTCCAAGAATCAGAATCCATCCATCCTTTTGAGCCTCTTCTACAGCTGTTGCTGCTTCTTGAAAATAAGCTTTGTCCTAATGACAATATAAGAATATCATTAGACTTATACAGACTAATTAGCAGACGACCACATTTTTTCAAAAACACTAGTATGTTACAGTTACTAGAAAAATTCCAAACCTGTAAAAGAAAATCTGAACAAATGAAATCAGATAAAGGTCGAAGGTTGCATTCCAATATGAATGTTTCACAGTCGAGCTCTAGAGATGATCAGAAGGAAGTGCCATTTCTTTCGTTGCCAAGAGCTTCAAAAAGGACCAAACAGTTAAAGAGTCAGCTGAAAACACAAAATGGACACAGTTATCCACAACCGAGCTAAGGAAGCAAAATTTACAGGAGAAAATAAGTTTTTCTTGCAGGAGTTCACCCGTGTAAAATTTAGTCCATGGCACCAATAGGGTCTCTAAATTCTTGGTCTTGCAAATGATAAATAAACACTAACTTGTGGCAGTATTCGAGTGCAATCTGCTTAAACAACAAAACTAGAAAACAATAGAAAAAAGGACAATATATTAACTGAAACATGGCCAAGAAATTATGCACCAAAAATTATTTGTAACCCAAAAAAAACAGAAAAAAGAGTAAATGAATTTGGCAAGCACCGAGAACTACTCACTAAATGCATCTTCTCATGAAATTCAGCAATCTATACTTCAGTGATTTCATAGTATGCGGCACTTCGCATAGAAGAAGCTGAAAATGAATATGTGAGAAACAGAGTAATAAGTTTGGCGAACTCAAAGAACTACTCAGTGAGGCTCTCAGACAACTTGGAAAAGATGCATTGCCAGTTCAGGAAGGAGTTACATACTTTTGTGCAAGGATGGGGAGAAGCGAATGATTCCGATATGGTTTTAGGCTTGCACATAAACATCGGATGGTGGTTCTCCCATGAAGTTCTTATAGAGAGGGGACCTGGCTACGTGCACGAGTAAAAATGCAACTTCAAATGAATTTCAAATTTTTTTCCCCCTCAAAGTAACATCCGTAAATAACTATTTCTATAATGTAGAAAGACAAATAGTTACCGATTAGGTTCGTGAAAAGAGTTATGTATCACGATTGACTCGTCCTTCCTCCGAAGTAGCCATCAACTTGCAAGCAAAAAAAGCCATCAAACTCAGTTAAAGACCACTAACATATATCTGAAAAAGATGCAAAGAGAAAAGAGGATAAGGAATTGTCAATTCAAGCAACTCTATCCACAGATGAAAATAATATCAAAATTAGAATATAAAGGGGAAAATGCCACAATTCTAACTTAAAAGAAAACAAGAAATACTTCTTCAGCCTAAGAATACCAAAGAACGAAATGAATTTAAACTTTGCCCAATGTTTCCAAATAAGTTTCTGAATTTTCTAAAACAATAGGATAATAATCCAAAACCATGTGATTATTGGGTCATCAATCATAGCTTTTGCAGGTAAAACCATGAAAGAATAGCAAGAGGGGCAACATTGAGCTTAAAAAATGCATGAAGTTGTTTGAAGTCCCAAACTTTAGCAATTTCTTATTGCAAGTAAATAAAACATTCCAAAACACTTAAAATGTCTCAATAGCAAATTGCTGGGATATTCTTACCTACGGGGTTAGCAGCAAGTATTGATGCATGAGCATTTGGTGTTTTTTAGCAAAATGGTGAAAAAGCTTGGACGAATAAAAATTCTTTATCCTGAAGTTGCGCATGGAGACCGACACTTATAGCCTTCCTTAAATACCTTTATCCCTGTTCAGACCCGAACACAAATGCATCAATCAAGTGGAAAATATTCGACTATAGCCATAAAATCTCAACAACTTCAAAAGCTTATCATGTGACAGCCGGAGAAAGCTTAACATTTGTGTCTTTCCATAGTCCTAAAAGTTCTTCCTGCAGCGACATCGATTCTCAATATACAGATGACCCCATTGTTCAACAGAACAAGTATAGTATTTCAATGCCTACTCTGGAACCCATGATCTTGCCTCTAAGAGATGTTCAGTTGAAATAAAACTACTGACATATCATAAACAGATTCAGAGTGGACAATCTGCATGATTTGGGCGAGCCTTACACATGGTCTCCAATGGCAAAACCTTGGGCATTGTGAGCCTTTACTCTCAGCCATATCAACCTCTTCCAAGCTAACTGGTCAAAAAATCACAAAATGCACTAGATAATTGAGTTATACCCCAAAATCACATGATGGAATTCAGAGTATCAACCCCCCTGAAATGGTTAGAGAAAAAAAAATGCTTGTAGAAATAGAATAATCAGTTCGGTTTCGCAAGGTCTAATTATTTACAAGGATAGCAACTAGTTGAAACTCATATTGCAGTATAAGATAAAACAAGGAAGAAAAAGTTTATCCTATTTCCAACTATGAAACTGGCATGCATTTCCTACAACATAAACTGAACTTAATAAAAATGGGGGCAAGGAACAGGATACACCAACAATAAGACGGAAATATTGAAGCAATATTTAACAGAACACGAAGCAAATTCTGATTAAAAAGACAAACAAAGAGAGTAAATCGGGAACGACAAACCTTAGTTAGACAGATAAAAGTGACTAATTGTACATTTACAAGAATAGAGAAATACTATGACTACGAAGTTTAGTTTCCAAAGTCTATCAAGAGTACATTTTTAAATGCTTGATGCGCAGCTTCTCTCGCTTTCTTTCTGCTTTTGTTGCGGCTTTCAGCCTCCCTCCGGGCCTCTTCTTCAGCCGCCACCTCTTCTTGCAATCAACCATTTTTCTAAGGACAAAAAAAAAAAGGACGACCATAAAATTTTTATGGACTAACTAGCAAACACGCACATCTTGTCACATCTTGTTACAAGTAAAATTCCTAACCTTCTTGTTGCCAACTTTTAAGTTCTTTCTCCACTCAGTTTTTCAGGATCTCACTTCTCACCCTGAAACAGATACCATAGAGTTTATGAGCATAATTTACTTGCATGCATGTACTCATAGGTTCAACAAGTGGGCCAAAAGGCCAGCAACTAAAGGGCTATGAGGAGCCACGGTTGGTTCATTCTTGATAGAAAGTTTCTCCAACCAATACCCGCCAAAGAACCAGGAACTAAACAAATATAAATCTTGTTATCTCACAAGAATCAAAAACGAACAAATGACTGCTAAATTTCAAATGTATTAGTATATAGTGAGGAAATGTGTCACCTATCGCGTTCAATTGGCAATCTCCGTTGTTCATCTCTCGAGAGCCCCTCAAATCATGAAAGTATAAACATGAGACAAAAATAAGCAATGTTACGAACAAAAACAATTACAACATGTTAAAAATTTATTACCAATTAAGTAAAAGTAAATAATTTAACGTATATGCCATAGAAAAATACAAAATTACCGCCAAGTGTATTTTCCAAGTTTACAATATTAACTAAAATCTTAATTACCAAATTTTATCTGTTAACTGGTTCAAACTTTTCTAGGCATTACAGTGAAAAGGGCAAGTGTTACACTCAAAAAACCGTACAACGAGGAACATGCCATTCCAATTAATAGAAAAAATCAGGTAAACAGATTCAATGACTAAGCAAAACTTATATGTTAAGAGATACATCGAAATATTTTTTCCTCAAAATTGTTTAAAGCAAAGACAAGAGACAAGCTAAACAATTTTAGGAAAAGGGCAAAAATATGGAAAAACAAAGTATCATTTGCAAATTGAAAGAAAGAAATAAAACTCGTACTTACACTTTCAAGACTTCTTAACTGACAATAATGATTATATCCATATTGAAAACGAATGTTTAAAACAAAGAAGAACTTCGGTGGTTAATTCTTATTATTACCTGTCATCATGATTGGACAATGTGATTTACTTTTGCGTCTTCATAGCCCCTCCTTCCAGGAAGTAAAAACAAAAGAAAAAAAGAAGACAGTTACTAACCATTTAACTAAGGAAAAAGTTTCTATTCCTTATTAAATTAATAATTACAAATGAAATAAGTCCTTAACAGTATTAAAAAAGAGTTGTCGACTTTGCAACCAACAAAAAAAATAATAATAAGGACCTCCATGCTAGACAGATTTAAATTGACAAATAAAAATTCAGTACAAAAATACAATTTACTTGTGTAGCATGCAAAAGCTCGTACAAAAGTTCATAATGAAAAGTAACAGAAACATAAAATATGAAATAAACACAGTCCCCAAATTAGTATGCCAAATTTTGTCTACCAATTGGTTTGAATTTTCTATGCAGTATAGTGAAAATGGCAAGTGTCCCTGCTCAAAAAACCGTAAAGTAAAAAACATGTCATTCCAATGAATAAACAAGAATTGTTAAACTAATCAGGTACTATGAAAATTTATATATTAGGAGATTTATTGGAATATTTTTCTTCAAAAGCATTTAACGAGAAGACAAGTCAAACAACTTTAGTAAAAAGGGCCAATAAAATGAAAAAACATAGTATCGTAGCGATCTTAAAATCAATCCCGAATATATATATATACAATAACTCTCATGTACGGCACCGTTAGACGGAAGAGTTCTTTTTATCTCTCTCTAGCTCTCTCTTTCTCTACCTCTAGTGGGTTGTATCATGCTCTTTCCCGTGTTGTGTTAATCTTCTATCACGTTCTTCCTTGAGTTGTGCCAATCTTTTCTACAGGTTGTACCGCCGGACGAGAATGTATTCCTATATATATATATATATATGCATATAAAATATCTATTTGCTCTAATTATTACCTTTAGTAAGTAATTACATGCATGATAATTCTACACCATACCATACGAAGTTCAAATCACACGCCCTTAAATTCAAAAAAATAAAATTATTAACTTTAGAAAGGGAAAATGCGCGTGCTATATATATATACTGGGCCCTTTCTCCAAAATGAATCCGAAGCCCAGCTCAACAGATCTACGTTGACCCAAAACTCGAAAAATCATTAAAAAAAAGAGAGAGAAAAAATCGCACGAAGCCTTCCTGAGTTCTGCTCTGCTATTCTTCTACTTGCTTCGTCTTTTTCTACTTCGTAGCTGAACCAGTGAAATCACTAAAAAGAAAAATGGCGGAATCGCGCGATCCTGCAAAGCTTAGAAGCACGGAGAGCGCCATTGATAACAGCTCGAAGGTGCTTCAGCCTTCCAAGATCGTTGTGTTGGCCGACCTCAACGACGATCCACCTGAATCCGACGGCGGCGAATCTTTCCCTTCCTCTGCTCCTGACCTCGCCAGGTTCTCTCTTCTTCAACCTAGTCTCTTCTTTCTTCATAAATCAGCAAAAATTGTAACAATTTTCCATCTTTTTCTGTTCGTTCATTGCGAAATTCTGGGGAACAGAAATTTGATTATGAGTTATTTTTAACGAAAGATTGTTTCTTTTTTGGTTTCTCATGTCGAATTTGATTAACAAGTTGAGATTTTTAGGTTTCGTCTGTTGTCTTCGTTTTCAAATTCAGCTTAGTGTAGAGATATAACAATTCGGTTTTGTTGGCAAAACTTTGACAAACTGAGAATCAGTATGAACAATTTAGTTTTGGTTAATGCTGAATGTTAGGTTGATAATTGATGAAATTAGTGGAGATAAAATTTATGTTGAATAATTGTTTTTGGGTGATACTGAGGTTAGGTTAGCAATTGATGAAACAAGTCAAGATAAGAGTGCGGTAGTTTGTCGAGACAGTGACATAGTGGAAGGTGAAGGGAAGCGGCTAAACAAGCTTGGAAGATGCCGTTCAAGAACTAGTAAGGCTGAGTCTCCTGTTGATGGCGGTGCTGATGCAGAAGGTGATTTGCCCGTTCAAGGGGTTCCCTCGTCTCGCGAGGAAAGAGTCAGCAGCCTTAAGACTGTGAGTCTTTAGTTTCCCTTCTCGGTTATTTGATTTCGTAAAGTATTCTGTGTACTTACGTTTCATAGTTGCAATTAATATTATTAAAATGCATGGATCCAGCCAGCGTGATTTGTTGGCAAGTAACCGACACACGCGTGTGACAAGTGACATCCCTCCTAGGAAAATCTTACTTTTCCTGTACTGTGATATCATGACTTATGGATTAGCTTCTAGAGAAGCTTGGAATTGTGATGTCTAGGATATCCTCATATATTAGAATTCATCAACTGTTGTGGCCACATTTCTGCTGCCGTTGTCGAGAGCCAGTCTCTCCATTCTTATAAAAGTAATTGTAGTTAAGCTAAAAACTGGAAGTTTTGTAGGTTACTTTCAGGCTTTTCCAAAATGATCACATCACTTCAGTCGTGTACTTCAGTTTTGAGCATCTGGTACACATGCCTACTTTTTGGCTGCCTGTATATTGCTTCATTATTTGACATTCTTAAGTGCATGCTTATAGGCTTTGGTACATGTGTCAAGGAAGACGCCAAAAAATGCCCATGCTCATTTTATTCTGGGCTTAATGTATCAAAGGTTGGGCCAACCGTCAAAGGTAAATTTTGAAACTCATGAACTCCGTCTTTTCCAAGTTTATGCTGTCTTTATTAAGTTGTAAAATGTTTTAGGCAGTTTTGGCATACGAGAAGGCAGCAGAGATCTTGCTTCGCCCTGAGACTGAGATTGACAGACCAGACTTACTTTCACTAGTTCAAATCCACCATGCACAGGTACTTTAATCTTTATCTGTATTGTACACTGCATCATGAACAAGCTTTCTGTTTCTTCAAAAAAAAAATTTTTGAATGGTAAGAGTGGCTGCTATCCAAAATTGACATATTTTCTATTTTATAAACTGTCTAGTGCCTTTTATTAGAAAGTTCAGGGGATAGTAGTCAAGATAACGAACTTGAACCTGAAGAGCTCGAGGAAATTCTTTCAAAATTGACGGAATCAATACGATCAGATATCAGACAGGCAGCTGTATGGAATACTCTTGGCTTGATACTTCTTAGAACTGGTCGTCTGCAGGTATATGTTTTTAATCATTGTTATTTTTTAAGTTACAATTTTTAATCATTGTTATTTTCAAGTTACATTTTTGTCATATCCTCATTTGACTTGAATTTCGTTGTATACTGCAGAGTGCTATTTTAGTTTTGTCATCTTTGTTGGCTATTACCCCTGACAACTATGATTGCCTTGGGAACCTTGGAATGGCTTACATGCAGAGGTAAGAGCATATTCTATCACCATTTGTGTATTAAAATGTTAAGACTTAGCTATCAATTTCACCATTATGGCTACTGTAGTTGATAAGACTTAGCTATCGATTTCACCATCATGGCTACCTGCAACTTTGATTTAGGGTTTGTATCTTGAATTGTTTGTTACTTTCTTGTTCTTTTTCGTTCTTTCTTTTCTGTATTTGGTGAACTTCTTGTTCACACACAAATACACTCCCCAGATTTCATCAATATGAGGTTGTTTATTTTAAAATAATTGCCAATTTCATATGTTGGAAAACCAATTGTCACGATTTGGCTTCGAAAATTTATTCAATATTTCATTATTGACATTTTCTTACACTGAAATTACTTATCTTTTCTTTATCAGCGGAAATTTGGAACTGTCGGAAAAGTGCTTCCAAGGGTTAATCCTTAAAGATCAAAATCACCCTGCGGCTTTGATCAATTATGCTGCCCTGCTATTGTGTAAACATGGTTCAGTTGTTGCAGGTATGCATTTGGTGTCTTCCTCCCTTTAAGGAAGTTTATTCATTTATGACATGTTGAACCGATACCAAAGTATTGTGGAATGTTGCTATCTTGTTTTTATTATTTGGCTGTTGAAGAAAACCTACTTCATTGTGGCTCCCTCGGTCTAAATTTACAGGTGCTGGGGCAAATGCTGAAGACTGTGCTTCTGCAGATCAGGTTACAGCTGTCAATGTTGCAAAGGAGTGTTTATTAGCGTCCTTAAAGGCAGATCCCAGGGCAGCACACTTATGGGCCAATCTTGCAAATGCATATTACATGATTGGTGATCATAGAGGTTCCAGCAAGTGCTTGGAGAAGGTGCTTATGGTTCATTACTTCAGTTATTTATAGCTTATTTCTTGAGGTTGTTTGTTGGTTTCCTTGTTCTTAATGGAAATTGATATCCCGAAACTGTGATAAATAACTTCTTTAACGTATTTGTATAATTACAATGGTACGAGATATTTGTTATCTAATTACTGGGGCTTTTCTGCCGTTTAACTTTTGTAAGGATAATCCCACGCTGCTTCTTTGATTTTGTTGGCTTCTAATTTCTTCAACTGCTTCCCTTGCTAAACACTTGGCTTAAACCACTCTCCATTACTCTTCCTCTAATAGGCAGCAAAACTGGAGCCTAATTGTATGTCTACTCGGTATGCGGTTGCAGTACACCGGATTAAGGATGCAGAAAGGTCTCAAGATCCTAGTGAGCAGCTTTCTTGGGCTGGAAATGAAATGGCATCCATAATCAGAGATGGAGATTCTGCTCTACTTGAGTTTCCGATAGCATGGGCAGGGCTTGCAATGGTTCACAAGGCCCAACATGAAATTGCTGCTGCATTCGAAACTGAACAGAATGTGCTTGTGGAGGTCGAAGATCGTGCTGTCTACAGTTTAAAGCAGGTAATTTCCACCTTTAATGCTCATCACCAATTGAACCCTTGAACGCAGGTACTGGGCTTGTGCCTTATGGTAACCACTAAGGCTAAGGTTTATGTAAGATAGATTTCCCCGCCAGTGGTTTCTGGGTACATTAGTCTCTAAATTTCTTTCTAGGCAATCGCTGAGGATCCAGATGATCCTGTTCACTGGCACCAGCTTGGCCTCCATAGCCTCTGTACTCGACAATTCAGGAACTCGCAGAAGTATCTAAAAGCTGTGGTTGCCCGTTATAAAGATTGCAGCTATGCATGGTCAAATCTAGGTTTGTCAAATCTCATGACAGTATTCTTTATTCTTTGTTCAGACATTCCATACTCCCCCCTCCCTCTATCCCTTTATGTTCATTTTATGTATTGGATGCATACCTGTATCATTAGGTATCTCGCTGCAACTCTCGGAGGAGCCATCACAAGCTGAAGAAGTATACAAGCGGGCCTTGGCATTGGCAACAACTGAACACATGCACACCATACTTTCCAACCTTGGGAATCTCTACCGCCAGCAGAAAAAATATGAACGTGCTAAGGCAATGTTTTCAAAGTCACTTGAACTGCGACCGGGCTACGCTCCTGCATATAACAATCTGGGTCTCGTATTTGTTGCCGAAGGTCAGTGGGAGGAAGCCAAGTTCTGTTTTGATAAAGCCCTCCAGGCAGACCCATTGCTGGATGCTGCCAAGTCCAACATCATAAAAGCAACGGCAATGTCCAGATTGCGTGTAGGTCTTTCCTGACATCCATCTTCAAGATCAAACTACACTAGAAAAGGTAGATAGTTTCTTTCTCTACACCGGCTTATGGTTGTAAACAGCAGTCAAACCTGATTATGTTTATTTCTTTTCTTGTGAGACTTACTCCCTAACCTACAAACCTTTTCTCTGGTGCAGGCTGTAGAAGAACTTGGCTGGAAAATCTAATAGATTTAATGCTGCAATCATTGCTCCTACGGTTATGCTCAATTTAAGTGGTTTGCAATCAACTCCACGAATTTTAAGAAAAACAGGTTGAACACGCACATATACGCGCATGCGCACTCTTTTTCTCTCCCTCGTAGGACTTCGCAGAAGGTTCACTACCTTCAAGTCTCCTTACAATTCCACACTTCACAACTTAGCTAGGCCAGGGCTGCATTGGCCAATGGCCAGTACCATCTTTGGGTGATTTCAACTGTACAGATAGATTGCAGGCATTTCAGGAGGCGAGAAGAGCAACCTAACACAACTGTCACCCATTTTTTCCTGTGTGTCCTCGGCAAACATCCTCGGACCAGTTTTAACAAAATCAACGGAATCTGCACAAATATTCCGGGAATTCAGATTTTGGAACAATTATTTAAGCTTTGAAACGCATTCTTCGCCTTTGAGTCAAATTAATAGGCATAGATCCGGGTAGGAACACATACCCTATTTTGTTGTAATCCAATGAACAAGTAATGTGTATTTTAGTCGAAGGTTCAATGGTGGCAGTGGTACAGTTTTAAATAATAGCATGGTTCATTGTTTCACCCTGCTGTCGTTTTGGTAGCTTCTACGATTTATTCCATTACTCAATACCAAAACAAAACCAAAAAAAAAAACAAAAAAACAAAACAGAAAAAAAAAAAAAGAAAAAAGAAAAAGAGCTTCTCATAGCCCTTTTTTATTTTTCCCCATTTACATGAAATAGGCTTTAAATTCTTGTTAAGGAAATTTATTTTTATTTTTACTTTACATTCTATTGCGAGTGTTCAACAACTTGAGTGATTAAAACATTGTTATTAGTTTATAAACTTGTTTATATCAGTTACTCTCTCTCCAGCTTTACTTTACATGTGCTCATTCAAAAGATAATTATAGGTTTTTACTATAGAAATTTTGTTAGTGTTTTTCTTTAACTTTCATCATTCTTCTATTTCAAAAAAGGAAAGCTATCTCTTATTTAAAAAATAAAAAAAATAAAAAGGCTATTTTATTAAAAACTTGGAATCCTTTTGAAATCATTTTAAAGTATTCACTCAATCCACTATTTCTAATATCATTTTTTTTGAATTTAAATTAAAATGATTTTCTCATTTAAAATAATAAAATTTTCATTTTCAAAAATAATCATGTCATCCAAACAGAGACTTGCTGTTTTTTTTTTTTTTTTTTAATGAAGGTAAATTTAGTTTTAAGTTTAAAATAAACTTAACAAAAAAAAGTTTTTATCCAAAAGAAAAACGTACGAATGGAAACACCATGCGCATGTCTACAACAAACTATATAGATATATATCCTCAATATATCACACACACAATCCATAAACCGTCGCACTCTTTCTCTCTCATCGCCATGCAGTTGAACGCCACCACCAGCACAAACCATCTTCAAGTCACGCACAAATACTGCTTACAACAACGAAAACAAGAAAACCTCTCTCTCTCTCTCTCTACTTTGCATATAATTTTTCATGCAAAAACCATGCAAATATTCTCCACCAACATTCCCAAACTACCCCTCCTCCTGAAGCCCTTCCTCCTCTCCCTCTTCTTCTCAGTCGCCTTCCTCTTCACCTTCCTCTCCTCCCAATCCCCCTCCTCTCATCCCCTCCTCCCCAAAACGACGCCGTCCCTCCAAACATCACCAAATCTTCTGATAAACTCCTCATCATCAACCGCCGATCTCCGCATCAGACGGCGCTACCCCACCTATGAATCCTACATCCACCACCAGCTTAACAAAACCCTCAACCCCAAGCTCCGCAAGATCTGGACCACCCGCGACTGGGACCGCAAGGTCCGCGTCTTCTCCGCCTTCTTCGCCAGCCTCACGCGCCGCCGCCTCCTCTCCAACTCCTCCAAGTCCCTCTGCCTCGGCGCCCGCGTCGGCCAGGAGGTCGCCGCTCTCCGCCGCGTCGGCGTCTCCGACTCCATCGGCATCGACCTCGTCCCCCGACCGCCGCTCGTGGCGGCGGGTGACTTCCACGCACAGCCCTTCGCCGACGAAACTTTCGACTTCGAGTTCTCGAACGTCTTCGACCACGCGTTGTATCCGTGGAAGTTCACGGCGGAGATCGAACGGACGCTGAAGCCCGGCGGCGTCTGCGTCCTACACGTGGCAATATCGCGACGGGCGGATAAGTACTCGGCGAATGACTTGTTTAGTGTGGGCCCGTTGGTGAAACTGTTCAAAGGGTCTGAGCTCGTTGAGGTTAGGGAGATTGATGGGTTTGGGCTCGACACTGAGGTGGTTTTTAGGAAGAATTAAGAAGACGATGAAGATTATTTCAGAAAAGAATTAATTGTTATACCGTTAATATTTTTTTTTTTCTATTTTTTGCTTAATTTTCTTTGTATTGTAATCCACGATTTTTTAATGTTCAGAGCTGTGAAATATTAATAGGATTTGTGTTTTGTTAGAAATAATTTTATTTGTTTTTTTACTTTTTATTCTTTGGGTATGAATTCTAAGAGACTATTATCAGATTTTGTTAAATCCAATATTTCAATATGATATAACGTAAAGAATCTAAATGACACAAAAATAAAAATTATTATACTAATATGATATCAAAAATAATACTGAATTAATATAATATATAATAAAATTAAAATTTATGTCATGTTTGTCAAAAAAATAGAGAATTTATATTATACTAATCAATTGATAAAAAAAAATGTAACTATATGGGTGATTTTCTCATGATATAAAGAAGTAATATAAAGAAGTAATGTTTGATACTAGTTAATCAATTTTATATCAAGAGAAAAAAAAAGTTGTGGCCAGAAATAAAGGTAGTTCTCCTATTAACAGTGAACTTTTGACGTTTAATTGTTGTCAATAATTAAAAATAAAAAATTTAGAGCCTCTGATTCTCGAAGGAAAGCGATAAACATTTGTAAAGGAGAGAGAAAAAAAATTATATTTTACATGATCACATCCTAGGTCAGAGATCTATTTTTCAATCAAATCATGGACATTATTCTCTCTTGCTTTTTAATATATTCATGATAGCAGAGCAGACGGAGAAAAAGGGTGCGTGAGGGAGTGTTTTGAGAGAAGTATTCGTGCATCTCATTCACGCTCTAGCTATTAGGTAGCCGTTGGCGTGTTGAAGAATATAATTCAGCTTTTTTTTTTTTTTGCATGCCGTATATATATGTATGTATATAGGACAAGAAGCAAACCTCCAAGAATTCTAACTGCAACGGCTATATAATAAATTAATATATATATATATATATGTATATATATATATGTGTGTGATGTGTATGGCAGTTTGTGGAAGCTCCCAGAAATACTCAAAGAAGAGTGGACAAGCCATGTTATCAGTGTTGTATATATGCTTTAATTTGTTATTTTATTATAGTATTAGATAGAACAAACTTTACAACAAAGAAAGTACTGAGGTTATGGGGGAAGTATGTGTAGAGAGAGCGAGAGAAGGAAAAAAAATTAAAGAAAGAAAGCTGCAGATTTTAAAAGTTGAAAAGAAAATTCAGTATCTTTAACAATGTACATGTATTCATCTCACTGAACCTGATGATTAAAAGAAAAACAAATTGACTTATTTAAAAAAAAAAAAAAAAAGAGAAATCTATCAGCTCGTGGAGAAATTAGTTGAAAAAATATATTTTCAGACAGATCATAAGCTCGCTTTTAATTTTAAAAACCTGTTTAGTTTAGATTTGATCACTCCATGCACTTTAAAATTAGTGAAATGTCCTAACAACTTACTAATTTATTTAGGAAGCAATCATAATAGTCGGACAGTAGCAATAAAATTTTAAAAAAAATACACATAAATCAACTAAATAATTCTAACAAATGTTATAAAACTACAATTATCTATGATAAATTTTAATAGATACAAATATGGTTTTATTCATCTCTTTACTCTGAACGCATAGAAAAAAAAAATCTCAAATCAGATATGAAATGAAAAAGTTATGACATCTTAAAACTTAATTAAATCCAAAAGATAGAAAAAAAAAATTTTTTGATTAAAAAAAACCAAAATGTCACTGTTAAATATATACAAAAAACCAAATTTAAGAAGTGAACAACTTTTCATTTCTCTTTTCAAATGATAAAAAGGACTATTTGGCATTATTTAAATGACATTTTAAATGTTATGTTACCAAACCCCATTTAAATGGCCTGATCCAAACAAAATGATACAAATGTTGTCAAATAGTTGAAACAAACAGAGGGGTAATATATATGTTGGAAATATTCAAGAACATAAGTAATATTGAAGGCTATAATTATAATGCGTAAAAATTTATATTTTTAATGTAATATATAAAAATGATTTGATTCAATTTTTAAGTTGACATCATATATTTTAAGAACATAATATGACATTAATATATGTTATAATAACATTAATATTAAGTATGCATAACATGAATTAATTTTTTGTTTGAGAAAGGAAGCCCAAAATGGTTGATCGTTTTCTTTCACTATCATTAATAAAGAGATTAACCCGTTCTTTACAAAGCAAGTAACCAATTCACGTTCTTGCTTCTCAAATAATCTTGTCCATCCATTAAAATATCAATGATTCAAGTTAAAAAAAAAGGAGGACTATCCTTTAACTTTCTTGTGAAAGGACAATAAAAACCCTTTATATAATTGAAAGTTATATTTATCGGAACTATATATACCTCTATACCATATAAGACTGTTTCGTTAATTTATTTGCCTCTTTAATTTCCTCGAGGTAGGACATTCGAAAATTTTATTGGAAATTGAAACTAAAGATATTGTCATAGGCACCACAAGTTTGAAGGATCACGGATGATGTATAGGAGTTATAGCTCTTTCTCTCATCTCGAAAAGAAAGAATCTATATATATATATATATATATATATATATAAGCATGTTCACTGTGTGGTGTATGAGTCTGTTGTCATCCTTGTATTTCTGTCAAGTCCCTTCCTTGTCATATTTCTTGAAATCTGGGTGCTGCAAAAAATTTTGACCTCATCTCTGTTTAATTTTTGGATTCCCATCAATTACTTGCTTTGTGGTCCTTCCTAAACCATGACGAGAATATAAAGCGAACGAATTGTATGCAAATAGATAGTCAGAGTTTTTTGTTTTTTTGTTTTTATTGTTTTTTGATTTTTTTTTCCAAGGGAGAGAGAGAGTTGTTGTTAATAATTCTGTAAATAATATTATTTGGTATACTAATTTTAATATTAATTTTTGAATATCAATTCATTTACGTTAGATATAATTAATATATGAATATTTTAAATACTTATTAAAAGAAGAAATGACAACTCACGTCACATATTACTATTTTAAAATTGTGAATAACGATAATGTTCCTAGCATTATTCTTTCAGAAAAAGAGCCCAAAAAAAAAAAAAAACAAAAAGAAGCTTGATGTTTGCAACATAAAATGAAATGTCGTTTGGATTTTAGAACGAACGCATATCATTTACAATGAAAACGACAGTCTTTTTTAATTTTGAAAAGGCAACATGTATTTCCCGTGTCAACAATGTCCCAATTTAACAAATTCATTATATGAATTTCAAGAAGCTCAAATATGAAAGGATTCTTCTTTTTTTTTTTTTTTTTTTCATTTTCCGTCCAAAAAAAAAAAAAGAGACGGAAATCCATAAATGTAAAATGCAAGGAAGATATGATTGTAGTCTAACGTAATTTCACGCTTAACTCCGTTGTAAAGGAGTTCAAATCCCCACCCCAAAGTTTTTTTTTAAAAAAAAAAAAAAAAAAAAACACACGCACACACGGGGAAGATCTAATTAGATAACTCTTTATCACTGTTATATTTATTTTCCATAAAAATCACATCCAAAACAACGACATCAAATTTTATGTTGACGAGAAAATTTTTGTGTCGTTTATTTAAAAACGACATGCCGTGGTTCCTAGCATAGACACGTACGTAGATTAAAAAAAGGACATCCAATTGAAAAACAAGAACTTCTTACTTCAAGGCGAAAATTAATGTCTCGAAGTTCCAAATATATATATAACATGAAATGTCGTTGACATATACGTAAATTAGTGAATCCTAAAAACAAAAACAAAAACAAAAACAAAAAGCAAAACAAAACAAAACAAAACATAGAAACATGCACGTATGTTCTTTCTGAATATTTACGTGTCGTTTAAAGGGAAAGCGACTTGTAGTCTATTAAAGAGAACGACATCATTGCGTGTCTTAAGAAAACTACATTGCGTTTATGTTACAGCCAACAGGAAACAAAATGTACAGAAAACGACAATTCGTCTAGTTCAAGGATAAATATATACAAGATACACGAGATTTTTCTTTTCCAGATTAGGTAATGTCGTTTCCTTTTAAGGAAAAACGACAATTTCCAGCAAAAGTTCGTTCTAGGAAGGAAGTCACGTTGAAAAGCGACATGTCGTAAATTTTCCAGAATTATTTGGGCTGTCAAACGACATATTTTATTTGGAATTGAAAGCTGCGTCGTTTTATGATTAGCTTTTGCTAAAACATATAATACTTAATAAATAATATATCTAACAGAGGAAATGAAGACCAAAAATCCAAGAATTAGCATATGCAAACCTTGACCATGTGAAAACTTGAGCCTTGATTTCTTGAAAGCCTTGTTATCAATTTTGTGGTTTTGTTCTGTTTTATTAATTCGAAACAAAACTCCCAAGTTTTGAACTTGATATCTAAGACTCTGAACCTCCTTGCCACCCGCTGAGCTAGCCCAGGTGGGAAGATGGTGTTACATAGTCATTAATATGTAAAGAAGGTGTCACCACAATGAATGTTTTGCAAAAATGAGGGAGAATTTTTATTTCATCTGAACAAAAACAAGAATTTTCAGGTCAGGATTCCAACAATTTGGCCACGGGAATTCAAAGGACCTGAATCAGACTTGCGTTAGCAAAACAAAAGCCCTTTTTATTTATTTTCATTAGAAGATACCACAAAAGGGAACAGCTAAAAAAGAAAAGAAAAGAAAAGAAAAGAAAATAATAGACGAGAGAACTACATTAATTATTTTCTAGCTTACATATTGCTTCTCAAGAAGGCTTCTGCAAAATGCCAAGTCAAACCGTTCCTCTGGAGGATCTCCGATGAAGTCGAAAACTGCATCCGCATTCAAGAAGTCTTCATCTGCTGTGTATCTACAAAAAAAATGTTCCAAGAATCACAGTAAAATTGGAAGCATTGAAGTTTATATAATCGGAATATTATGAGAACAGAAAATATGCACACCCGCTCTTAGTCACTATGCACGTCATCCCTGCAGCTTTGGCAGCTGCAAGGCCTATGGCGCTGTCCTCTACCACGACACAACTGTAAGAAGATGCATAGAAACGACATCACTAACCCGGGATATCCCAGCGAAAACAAAGGGAATGATAACCGTCAAAGTTCAACCAAGTACAACAAGATAGAACATGAACAAAAACCATTCAAAAACTTCACTTTAGCATTTTGCATAGTCCAGGATCTAGGATCATGCAATACCTCGAAGGATCGACGCCAAGAGTGTTGGCTGCCAGTATATAAATGGCCTGTCATGAAGAAGGAAAACGTGTTACGGACTAAGAAGTAATAGTAGTGCTAAAAAGAAACTAAAATAAATAGTTAAGATTAGGCAAGGAAATCTTTAGCTCACTCCGTGATGAACCGGTACATAGTCGAATTTTTTTGAGATACTAAATGAAATCTGACTAAATAAGTAAAAGGAGGGATGAAATATTTTACCGGATCAGGCTTCTTTCGAGGAACAACATCTCCGGCAAATATCTTGATTTTCTCTGCCCTCTCAGGTCCGAGCAAGAAACTCACTATTGCAGAGACCTTAAAGACCAAAATCAGCAAGTAGTAAATCACAAGAAGGCTGTGAAATGCTGACAAGCTGACTTTTATTATAGAAAGAATATCAGTTGACCAAGATACTAAATCAAAACAAGATCATGAAACGCCGATTTAAGTTTCAAACAATTTATTGGCGAAAAGCTTATAGAAAAGATTCAGTTGAGATTAATGTTGGTTCAAATAATTCCAATGTTCTTTCCAATTGAAACTGTACAAAAGCAAAAAATGAGATTTGTAGAAAAGTGTTTCACACACGCTTTACCAAACACGCAGTTAAGAATAGCAATTTGAGAACCGAATCAAGCATACCGCCTTCTCATTCGAAGTGCTACACACAGCAACTTTGACTCCTTCTGCCAAAGCTTGATCAATCAGCCTGTACAATTTAATAAAAGAAACTTATCGATTAACTTCAGGAACACCAGACAGTCACACTTCAATGCACTTTTGAGATTGATTCTGAATATGAAGACAAGAAATGTCAATTACAAGCAACTATTGAAAGCAAAATAGAAGATCGGGTAGGAACAAACTTAGCTACGCCAGGTCGAAGAGGCAGGAGTTTTTTCTCAATGAGAGCCATGAACAACTCTGTCTTTCGCTTGTGAAGTGAAGCTATGAATTCCTTCCTCTCGTCGTCGCTCTTCGGAGCCTTTTCAGGCCAACCTGTCTTGTTGAAGTAGGCTGTCATTCTACCAAGAAACCAAAATAAATTAATTACTAATTAACTTCAAATTTTAATGCAATAAATAGACTTACATAAAGAAACAAAAGTTGACACTTTCTAGTTCTATTGGGTATTCATGAATCCAAACCACAATTTTTCGTACGAAAAAAAATTAGTTGAAATCGGTTAAATAATTAAGGGTTATTTACTATTTATACCCTGCATTTTATGAAGAATGTATACCATGCACTTTGAGTATTCTTAACAATGAACCTTTGAATTAAAAATTTTATATCAAAACTAACCTTCCCTCGGTCGGCTACTAGTTTTGACCACCAAAGTGATGATATTACCAATGAAGATTATCATTAATTTGTTCATCAACTTAATCACGTTAGACCTCGTAACTACTAAAAACGCTATATTAGTTGTCAAAATTAGCATTAGCATTTTGACCAATAGAAGATGTATAATTTGATATAAAATCTAATCCCAATAGTTTAGTAATGTCAACATCCAAAATGCATGTTAAATATTTTTTTTATTTAACATAAAATGCAGGGTATAAAATAATAAATAACCCTTAAACAACAGGGGAAAACGAGAAGTTACCTCTCTTTTCCACCACCAATTTTGAGCAGCTCCCCATACAAATCAACATCCCAGGTAACACCCAATTCTCTCTGAGCAGTCAATTATAGAATGTCACTAATTTCACTTAATTCATTAATTCATCCATTAAGACATTTGATTAAATTCATAAGCACAGCAAAGAAAAAGCTTATTGTCCCTCATCTCCTCAATGATCAATAGGGCGGAACCACCCATGACTGAGTGGGGCCTTCTGCCTTCAGTGAACTTTCTTTTTTAAATTTTACTTTTAATAGCTTCACATTTTTCTCCTTTTGACATTAAAAAAAAATTGATTATACATATATATATATATATATATAAGCCTCGCTTAAATCTTTATTCTTTAGCATACATAAACAACAAGTCCTCCGCACTGATCAAAACCTCGTACATAATAATAATCAAAAAAGTCAAATATCCCTTCTCTCCAACCATTTCCCAATGAACCAAAAAAATTATCCACTTAAAATTGAAACCCAATTTTTTAAAAGCAAAACAAAGTGCAGAGAATGATTTGTTTACCTCATTGAAGGTGTCATTGAAAGAAATGCGGTGGCCATCTTTCTCGGTGTCAACAAGCACTCCGTCGCAGTCGAATAGAAGCGCCGCGGGAAGGGGAGAGGAAGGAGAAGCCATACTAGTGACTCCATGACCAGAGTTTCTTGTAATTGGTCTTGGTCTTAAGCTTGTTTTTTCAATGTTTATACTTGTGCCCAGAAGTGAAGATGGAGGTAATAAGGTCCTTTCATGGAGTTTGAGGGTGGCAGTAATGGAGGTTGTTCTTTGGTGGGAGATTAAAGCTGTTGTAGCTAAGGAAAGAGAGATGGTCGTTGAACTTGACGCCATTTTTGTGCTCTCTCTCTCTCTCTCTCTTACAACTGTTCAAGTTACGGTTAGAGCCTCTCTGTGCTAGTGGTTGGAGTTGGACCCAACTTATCCATTGGGGGGTCCACAAAATGCTTTTTGGGGGGTGAAAATGAAAATTTTCACAAATTTGTGTCCTTTTTGGGGCCAGAAAGTGATTATTGTTCTTTGGAGATTCAGGGCCTTTGGTAATCGATCTTGGGCACGTATGTCGTATCTCTTGCTTTATGTTGTTGTTTATGGCGTTCATTCACTTAAACGACAAAAAGAGTTCAAGGTCATTCCCTTTCTCACCGTTTGTCGAACCTTTTTGTCTTTGATGTTGTTTCTGTCGTTTTCTCGTAGTTGCCATTTCCATTTTCTTGTCGTTTTCTCCTTTCAGTTTCGTTTTTTCATCATTGTAGTTTTCCTAATTTTTGTCGTTTCCTTTTAATTGTCTCTTTCACTTGGTAGTCGTTTCATAATTGCTGTTGTTTTGTTCCTTGGAAGTTGGAATTCGTTTCCCCTCTTATCCTCATGTCATTTGCCTCTTCTCTGTCGTTTGTCGTTTTTTCATTTTCTGTCCTTTTCTCTAAATTGTCGTTTCGATGTCATCTTTGTCGCTGTTTTCTTATTTGCTGTCGTTCTTCCATTTATTTGCTTCCATGTTTCCCATTACTTGTCGTTTTATGCATTTTTGTTGTTTTTATCTTTTTTTTTTGGCTGAAATTATTGTTTATTTCATTTGTTGCCGTTTACTCATGTCGCGCTTAATATCTCATTTTCGTTTCCTTTTAGTTGTGGCTTTCACATTTTTCAGTTGTTTCCTTTTAGTTGTCGTTTTCCTTTCCTATTGTCGTAGTTCTCTTGTTTGTTGTCGTTTCTTTTTTCACTGTCGTTTTCCTGTTAATTGCCGTTTCAACTTCTATCATTTCCTCATAATTGTCGTTTACTCATTTGCGTCGTTTCTTCTGGCCTGTAATTGTCCACGTATCTCTTGTCCTCCTTTTTTCTTGTCATCCGTTTAATTTAGCGTCGTTTATGCATTTGCTTTCTTTATAAATTGTTCAAAAGTTTTTAACAATTTTATTTCCAAAAAATATAAAAGAATCTAATAACTAAAACAAATAAGTTTAAAAAATAAACAAGATTTAATTAAGTTAAAAAATATTTAAATTGGTTCTCTTAAATAAGATTTATGCTTTGTTTAACATTTCAACTCAACTAAAACTAAATTATACTTTTTCATCTTAATTTTATCTTTTTCTAAAAAATCAACAGAAATTATAACTAGTTTTTTAAAATTCAATCAACATCAATTTAAAATTTTCATCTCCAATCGGTAAACCAAGCACAAGTTTAAAGTACAACAAATAAGCTCTACTAAACTTAAAAGAGGAGGAAAATTTGCAAATGTCCAAAAATTTAAAGGAAACAGATGTTAAAATTGAAATTCATGGGATATTTTGTGATAAGACATAAAATTTAGATGAAAAAAGTGAATTTTGTCCCAGAAAATAAATAAAGAAAAGAGTAATTGGTCAAAATGATCCATGAACTCTTTAAAAACTAATGATTTGGTTTTTTTTTTTTAAATTTTGATTGAGAAGTCCCTAGACTCTCTAAATGTTGACAATTCTAGTTATTTTTGTTAAAATTTTAATAAAATACATCACCATGTGACAAAATATTAAAAGATATTTTAGTATTTTGATATAAAATACACATTTATTTTAAATACTGTTACTTAAATAGAGAGAGACCCCTTTAAAAAAAGAGAGAAAAAAGAGAAACCCAATCCATCAGATTTACATGGATTATTTTGGTTAATTACTCCAAAGAAAATCGAGAGAGAGAGAGAGAGAGGAGAGAGAGAGAGAGAGAGAGAGAACCAATCAGAGCTACAAACGACGTCACCGAAAAACCACTGATATTTCTTTTGCGTTCTCTCTCCACAAACGGAGAGGTGAAACCTTTCATCTTTACTCTCGATTTAACCGGGAAAAAAAAAAAGCAGGGAACACTGTCCTGTGTAGTCTACTTCGAACTCATCAGAGCGTGGAAGAAGACGATGAAAGGTACTTTCAACCAGTGGGGAAAGATGGGTCCACCGCCAAGAAGCCCACTCCTTCGCCGTTGAAGAAAGACGACAACAATGACGAAAAAACGTCAGGAGAAGATTCCACAAAGAAAGAGCCACTCAAGTTCTTGACTTGGAACGCCAACAGCTTTCTCCTCCGCATCAAGAATGACTTCCCCGACTTCTCCAACTTCATCTCTGCCTTTGATCCTGACATCATTGCCATACAGGTCACTTTGCCCATTAACCCTTTTCCCTTTTTTTCTTTCTTTTTCTTTGTTTTATTTTTATTTTAATTTTTTTGGTGTTGGGTTTTTGTACACATCGAGAAATGTGCATGTGAACATGGCTAATGGGTTAATGGTTTCGGTTGTTTTTGTGTTTTGGGACATGGGTTTTTGGTTTTTTGGTCTTTGAGACGTTAGATGTTTGGTTTTTTGGATTTTGAAGGAGAGATTTAGAATGTTGCTGTAACATTGTTCACATTTGCCCAAATTTTATATGCAATGAATTTTTTGGTGGCTATCGTTTGTTTTTGCAACATTCATGTGAACAAAGTTTATGACTTTGATTTGTTAGTTCATGATGTTTTTGTCTCTGTTAGACCATTTACTATACTATCGTTAGTACATATATATATATATATATCTATATATGTGTGTGTGTGTGTGTGTATTGAAAAAGAAAAAATTGGAGAGGAATCTTCTAACCACCAATTTTTTATGTTAGGAAGTGAGAATGCCTGCTGCCGGTTCAAAAGGCGCGCCTAAGAACCCGGGAGAGTTGAAAGATGATACTAGTGCATCACGCGAAGAGAAACAGGTAAGTACCTTTTCATGTTACCATTTGTGCTCAAAATGAATATTCACACTGAATGTATAATTGTGAAGATGCAATTTTGAATTATTATGCATCCAGATAATGATGCGCGCCTTGTCCTCTCCACCGTTCAGAAACTACCGTGTATGGTGGTCTCTTTCTGATTCAAAGTATGCAGGAACCGCATTAATCGTGAAGAAATGCTTCCAGCCGAAAACAGTTTTCTTCAATCTTGACAAAAAGGGTATGTTAATGTTATTTTATCTTTTTAATTCATGAAGCTTCAACCCATTGAAAGTTTTGCTTAAGATAAGTTCCCTTACTTTTAATGTATTAAAGTACTAAGCATCATCTCGGTACTAGCTCTTAATATTCATTTAACAATGGAACTGCAGTCAATTGATACGCTTGTCCTTGTTATTAGCTTCAAAGCATGAAACAGATGGCCGGGTTATCTTAGCTGAATTTGAGACATTCCGTTTCTTAAATACATATGCACCGAACAACGGTTGGAAAGAGGAGGAGAACTCATTTCCAAGGAGGAGAAAATGGGATAAGAGGATGTTGGAGTTTGTTACGCAGCCGTCAGATAAGCCTCTTATATGGTGTGGTGATCTAAATGTAAGGTCAGTGTCTCTGGATGTTCGAAGGGGTTGTCCTATCCTCTTGGAATTGCTTGTATTCAATTTTTTTTTTTTTTTTTTTTTAACTTTACACGTTTTAAGATCCACAAGTTAATGACAATTTCTATTTGGTTAACACCCTGGATTGAATCTCTTGGAAAAAAAAAAAGAGTAAATATATGCAAACAGACAGATACATAAGTTGCGTTCTGCACGCAGATAACATTTAGGCATCATATTTGTACCTGCATTTTGCTGAAAGGAGGCTTTGGCTACAAAGTCCACTTAAAAAATGGCTTAACAAGAGAGAGAGAGAGAGACTGTTACCTGTGTAATTTATTTCTGGATATTTCAGGAATAAACTTGTAATTTGATCCAAATAGAATTTGGTGCATATATTTTTTGATAGTAACCTTTTTTACTTAAATTTGTGTGCAGCCATGAAGAGATTGATGTGAGCCATCCAGAATTCTTTAGTGCAGCTAAGCTTAATGGTTATGTTCCTCCAAATAAAGAGGTACTGTATCTCAAGTTGATTTTCTTAGGACACAAATTTGGCTTTGTACCACGACACTCATATGGAATTTTCTTTTGATAAAGTTATGCATATTGATTATTAGATTCTCTTTCTTTATTTTCATGGTCGGGAGAATGAACTAGTGGACCGATCTATGATTCGATTTGTTGATAATGCAGGACTGTGGACAGCCCGGATTTACCCTGTCTGAGAGAAAGCGGTTTGCTAACATATTGAAAGAGTGCGTTGAATTATCTTTCCTTTGCGTATTAGTTCTTATGGCGAAACCATTAAAAGTAAACTAATGTGATTTTCCCTAAGCCTTGGTTCAGTCAGAAAAGTGGTAAAGTAGTACATGAATTTCTTTTAGCTGTCCAAATTCTCACCTTTGTTTTCCACCACTTTTCCTTTCACGGTAAATGAAAAGAGCCTTTTTTTTTAAGTTTATTTTTCCTTGTTTTATCAATATCAATTGCTCCCTGTTGTCCTCATATCTGATGAAAGATAAGACTTATTTATGTACAATAAAATGATGTTTTTAAAGCATGGTTTTTTTTGTGGATATGCTTCAGGGGAAAGCTGATAGACGCATATAGATTCCTGCACAAAGAGAGAGACATGGAATGTGGATTTTCGTGGTCCGGACACCCCATTGGAAAGTAAGTACTCCCTTTAGCGTGACTTGATCAATATTTCTACTCTTTCTCTTTACCGTCCGACTGAATTATGTGAAAGGTCATTCAAGAGTTGGTTAAACATTTTCTTTTCTTTTTTGGATAGGTATCGAGGCAAAAGGATGAGAATAGATTATTTCCTTGTCGCGGAGAAACTCAAAGACAGGATTCTCGAATGTAAGATGCATGGACAAGGGATCGAATTACAAGGTGTGTAACAAACATTTTATTTTGGCTTTGTGGGAGTTTCAATTAGGATCAGAAAATAGCAGTTCCAAATTTGCTAGCGACCCATTCAATGTTTATACTTTTCTTCTTTACCTTTCTTTTTTTTTTTTTTTTTGGCCGCCTAGAACTTTTCATGATTGGCAAGTTACCATTTTAACTTTTAATTTTGACAAATTATCTCCCATAATTAATGAAAATTTAGACAGAAACTCCCTCGTACGTATTGCTTAAGCTCTTTTGAAGGAAGAAACTGAAATTTCATATGGCGATTGCTTGTTATGTGCATGAGGGCACTTCCTTTCACCTGTTAACTTCATTCATTGATTGTATTTATATTCAGGGGATAACTTGCCAATTGGGTCAAAATTCATATGGGAAAAGCACCAAAAACTTTTTCTTTCTTTTTTTTTTTTTTTTTTTCTTTTTATCCATGTTCAACTGAATTTGATGTTGGACTTTTTGCAGGTTTCTATGGAAGTGATCATTGCCCGGTGAGCCTCGTTCTTTCCGAAGCAAGCCCAACAAATTTGATAGAGAGTGAAATCTCCACGTAAACGTTGTTTTAGATAGAGATCTTTAAGGTAGTTGTTGGAAGCAATGGTGTCTGATTTAGTTGTCATTGTCAAGTAAGCTGAAACCTGGTCCACCCTTTTACCTCTTTTGCATGAGAACCTAAATGAGACCAACCAAGACATGTCGGATGATGTATAGTTCCGTTCTCTCCGTCTTTTTATCGTGGAATCTGAATTGGGTTCCACCTTGATCCATCGGTGAAGGGTAGTTGAATTAGATTTCTCCCAAGGAAGTTCGCATTGCAATTGGCATCAAGACTTGTAGCCATTCATTTCTGTCTATCGTTTCGTATGGTCTAATAGCAAAGACGATGTACTAGATTAGAGTTGTGTTAAGAATGGCTGCCTTGCAGTTGTCGGTTTCTTATCATTAATCTTTGTGGATCCCATGATAGAACCCAGGTCATGCAACAGCGAAGAAGGTAATGGTATCAGAGTTTGTGTTAAGGACTCTTGTTACAATTAGCGTTCTCATATCATCAAATCAGTCTTGCAAGAGTCACGGTGTGATCAATGGGAGAGAAAAGAAACTAGTAACAAAATTTAAAGTTATAATTTTACATTACGAGCATATAAAAAAAATGAAAAATGAAAATTGATCTCTATTTTAAATTGTCGTAAATGTACCAGTTTATGCAAGTTTTGTTACTTTCATATTTTAAGTTTTTAACCAAATCAAGTTCAAAAAATATCCGTAACCATAACCAATATTATACCCCCAAAAAAAATAAAAGCACTCCGAATAAAAGGAAATAGGAAAATTGCTCTATTGGTCTTGAATTATACATAGAGTTTTATTACGGTCCTTGATCTTTTTTCTTGATTAAAGTGTCACTTAACTCTTAAAAATGATACAATTTGGCTATTTTTGTCAACTTCCGCTAAGAATAATATTGTCTTAAGAGTTTAGGAACATTTTCATGAAGGACAAAAAAAAAAAAAAAAAAAAAGGGTCTAAAACGTAGGTGTACAACTTGGAGACCAGGAGAAAGTTACCCAAATAAAAAGGTACACTTTTTTTTCCCCCCCCCCCCCCCCAAAAATGAGAAATGGTCCAGGTAAAAGCTGGCTTCATTGCCATCTTTATGGATCTGCACACAGTGAGTGTACTTGCACTGTTACATGCTATTTATATCATAATAATGTCATGTGAATACGATTCACAACTATTAAACCAAGTGTTCTATTCTGTAGCTGATTGTAATTATTATCATCATTTTTAATGGAAAATAATGATTACAAAATGGAGAGACTAGAATTTCTAGATAAACCCGAGACACTTACCGATACCCTAGAAGTAATTGGATCATCATAAGAGAGTGACTTGAATCCAAAGCTTTTTATAAAAAGAACGAACGTCCAATCAATTCACTTAATTCATGTTGGCTCTGGAGTTGATTAACTTGATGCCACCAAATGTAAGCAACTCAGAGCTTTGGATGATTAAAGAAGCTATCCTGCTTAAAACAAATAATAATAATAATAATAAACAAAAGAAAAACACAATTCCAAATCTTTCATGAAGAAAACGAATGCCCAATCAACCTACTTAATCCACGTTGGCTGCGGAGCTGATTGACTTGATGCCATCAAATGTTAAGCAACTCAGAGCTTTGGATGATTAAAGAAGCTCTCTTTTTTAAAATAAAAACAAAAACAAAAACAAAATGGAGATTTTAAGTAGTGAGAACCGAGGAGTCTAGTCTAGTCACTGGCAATCCCCACAAGTATTTTTGAGTCCTCTTGTTTCAAAGCTGCAAAGTCTGCTTTCCTTTTTTTTTTTTTTTTTTTTTTTTTTTGTCTGACAATTATAGAGCCATTAAATATGCCTTTGGTTACGAGATGGCCCTGGAAAGAGTTTTGGAAGATTTGGGATGTTGGTCTTAATTGCCAATATGTAAGAGGTGTACCGTGACTTTTTTTTACTGCAGGTCCAATATGCAGCACTTATTATTTATTTGGGTCCTCTCAAGACAGGATTGAGGAAAACATCTGATAACATAAATTTAAAAATTATTATATTAATATAATATAAAATTAAATTAAAATTTATGTCATATTAGTTAATAATAAGAAATTTATGTTATATTAATTGATAAATAAAAAAAATGATTATTTAGATAATTTTCTCATTATTATTATTATTATTTATATTCATTTTTTTATACACTTATGTTAACATCTTAGATGGTATAATGTATTAGTGTCTTTTTAAAAATTTACAACGCTTGACACAAAATTACTCCGGTCAAATATCAAACTATTAAAAATTAATCCAATGACTAAAACAATAACTCTTATTAATAATACAAAATAAGAGATTTGCAACAAATAAATTTGTTCTTTTTGGTAATGAAATGACGAATTTAAATTTGTAAATCAACTTTTTATACAGTTCTGTACCCTCCCGTTTAATTATATTCTATTTTCAAATTAAATATACTATGAAAAATGTTATGCAATTTTAAAAACTTCTAGTATAATGTTAATATTGAAATTAAATATCTTCTTTTCTTTTTATCTTTTAACTTTAAGTCTCAATGATTATTTATTTATTTCAATGTGTTTATGTATCCTGAAAATAATTATTTATGTGAACGTGGTATCTATAAGTATCCCAAATTCATGATGAAAACTCCTATCACCATCACGCCAACTTAGTGGGTTAGCAAAGCATGGAGACTGTTTTTTCTCCACGAGGTGAGTTAGTAAGAAAGCTACCCAGACAAATAGAAGAATTGAGAAAATTATCTAATAACCACATTTTTTTTTTCATTTATCAGCTAACATGATATAAATTTGTCATTTTTGACTAATATGACACAAATTTTAGTTAATTTTAATTTAATTTTATGTCATATAATTAGTCTAGTGCTTTTTTTTTTTTTTTTGTTGTCATTTTAATGTAATGATTTTCAAATTTATATCATTCAGGTGCTTTCCGCTATTGAATTTAACACATGATCATGTACATTCTTCTAATGGAGATTTGTGTTTAGTTATCACTTCCTCTTTTTTTTCTTTCTTAATACTCTAGCCATCGTTTCTTCACTCCCCTAGCCTTATTTCTATTTACTTCAATTTAAATTTCTTGATTTTATCAAACTTCAACTAACTATTCATGTTGTAATTAGGGTTCTCGTTTTGGAATATAATTCCAGTGCTAGAACATGTGAAAATACTAAGCATTATAACAAAAAATAATGTGCTTCAAAAGTAATTGTTTTAATTTAAAAAATTATCGTTTATACATGTGGTTGCAGATAAAATATTTCACACTTTGACTTTAACACAAGATATAGAGTACAAATCTTGTGTTTCCATTTGATTAAAAATTAAAATAATTATTCTTATTTAAGCCTTTATTGGTATAAAATTATTGATTTGTAACTGTGTCTTTGTAAATGGACGACAGGTGCATCCCATGTTAGAAATATATGAAACACTATTCCAACATAAACCCATCATTATATTAAAAAATATATAAAAATACAACAAAAGGGTAAAAATTACTATTAGTGATTGATACAGCTTCAATTATTAACACGTGATGGGAGATTAATTCACATTTTGTCGTAGATCTCTCCTAATAGCCAAAGAAAAACTGCTACATAATTTTTTAATTAGATTATTATTATTATTATTATTTTGGGGCCAAATGCATGGGTAACGTGGGATGGGTAAAGAGAGAGAGCATGGTTGTATGATTGGTATAGTTTGGCACGTAAAAGAATCTAATGATTACAGAATCTGCATTTCAATAGACAACGATTTATATCTTTGCTATTAATTTATTAATATATATTACTTTCTGTTAATATTGTTAAAAGTTTTAAATATAGCATGTTATATATAAACTTATAATACCAAATTAATTAGTTGTTATATGATTAAAAAAATAAATAAATAAGTGACATTTGTCATACTTGTACAATTAGCAAATAAGAGACTCATTCCATATTTTCTTACATATTACAATGATACATTTGATTATTGTACATTTTTAGAAAAAGAAAAAAGCTTTATCATTGTTGATAAAATACCCTTATTTTTAATTGTTAGATTAAATTGTCAACATTTTCACATATAATTGAAAACTATTATATGTATAAATTTTTAACATAAAAATTCCCAAATCAAGCCATTAAAAGATAAATATAGCGGTTAAAATTATAATACCTAGTGACCATCAACAAAATAAAGAGTAATTGACCTAGATAGTCAATGAATTCTTTAAAAGATGAAGGTTCGGTCCCTGTTTTTTTTTTTTAATTTTTTTTTGTTGAGATGACCTTGAACTTTTAAAAATTGACCATTATAGTCATTTCCATCTAATTCTGATAATTTCTAACTGGATAAAAGGATATTTTAGTAATTTATTAATAATTAATTTAAAAAAATAAAACAAACTCATAAAAAATGAAAATTCATCATTCTCTTCTCACTCCTCCTCCTCCTCCTCCCTCCCTCCCCTCCCTCCCTCCCTCCCTCTCTTTCTCTCCCCCCTCCCTCTATCGCTCTCTCTCCTCCCCCCCCCCCCCCCCCCTCCCTCTCTCTTTCTCTCTTCTCCCCCCCCACCCCCCCCCCCCCTCTCTCTCTCCAATAGCAATTTTTTTGGCAAACCTAGATCGAGATTTTTTTGGGTTAGACTTAGGGAGGAAGGGGGCAAACCAAACTCCCTCTCTTCCCCCCATCCTCTCCACCAGCTCCCTCTCTCTCCCCCTCTCCGACAACTCCCTCCCCCTCCGCCGACTTCTTTCTTCTCTCGTTGCTTATCTGGGTTGTTTGTTTGGTTGCCCATAAATAATTTTTCTAGTTTTGGTGTTTTGTGGTTTGAGGAAAAAACCAAACGAAAGAAAAACTGAGGGAATAGGTAAATGAGTAATGAAATAGAAAATTAAGAGGCATTTTGGTCTTTTTATTACAAAAATTATGACTTTAGTAAGATTCTGTTAGAAATTTAATGACTTTAGATGGAAATGATTATAATGGTCAACATTTTAAGAGCTCAGGGTCATTTCGGCAAAAAAATAAAAAATAAAACAGAGACCAAACCGTCACCTTATAAAGAGTTCGTTGATCATTTAGGCCAATTACCCTAAAATAAAAACACAATTCCTATCATAAATATTTTGATATTTATATGGTTAAAATTAGGGGTGGCAATTCGTGTCACGTGTTGGATTCGTATCGTGTTGGAGCCGTATCGAATTTTTTCTTCCCCAACCCGAACACGACCCGTGACACGAAAATGACTTGAAACCGCGACACGAACACGACACGAACCAGTAACGAGTTGACACGACACCAACCGAACTTGACCCGCGACACGAAATTGACCCAAAATTCGGATTGGAACCGGGTCATATTCGGGTTGGACCCGAAGTGACACGAATGTGACACGAAATTGACACGAAAAAACGGGTTGTGTTCGGGTTCTACGGGTCCAACCTGAACACGACCCGTTTTTTTTCAGTGTCAATTTCAGGTGACCCAAATTTGACCCGCCCTTATTTTCCCAACCCGAACCCGTGAAATTCGTGTCGTTTTCGAGTCGTGTCGTCGTGTCGCGACCCGTATTGCCACCCCTAGTTAAAATTTATATAGTTTTATCCATGAAGGCTTATAATCATTCTTAACAATCTATATTACTTCTTATAATTATTCTGTGATTGAAAAATAAGATGTATGTATATCTGATATTAAAATACATTATAAATTTATCTGAAATTGAAATTTTTATGGTAGGATATTTTTATTTTATCCATATAAACTGTTGTTTTAGTAATTAAATTATATCTTCAATGATCTGATTTATGATATGAGAGTAGTTTTAACGTAAACATTCATAAATCATAAAGTTATTACTTAGTCCAATGATAAAAAAAGCTGCTGCTACTAGTAGTGATTAAAAAAGCAGTTAATTGCTGAAACATAGCTTTTTCATTGGCTTCTCTTTATTTTTGTCAACACTATTTTTCAGGAGAAGTGATATAAAAAAATGCGGAACAGTGGAAGAATGGAAATAATGTTTACTAATTTTTTTTTAAAAAAAATTTTAGGTTTTTTTGGTACTATCTGTTTGGAATGAAAATTTTAGATTTGAGTAGACTGATTTTTTAAAATTAATTATAATTTTTATTAATTTTTCAGAAAAAAAAAGAGAAAAAAACTAAAATATAATTTTTGAATTTGGACCTTGAAACCAAACATGAGTTTAGAAAACTAATGGAAAATGAATTTGGTTACTTTTTTTAACTATTTACTGTATAAATAAGAATAGATATATAATGTTACGAGATAAATTGACCACAAATTTTTTTGATAAGAATAGACATATAATTTTATGAAATAAATCGACCACCTGAATTTTCAGGAAGCGAAATTTAATCTTAGTTAACCATAAAAACTGTCAAAAAATAAAAAGACTCAAAGCAGAGGCTTAAAAGGAAAAATCGTTTTCGAATCTTAAAAGCTAAGCGGGTCTCTAAAAAGTCTAGAAGCAGTAATTTCATAGCTACAATTCAAAAATCACTTTCTTTGATTTTTATTTTTATTTTTTTAAAAAAAAATCATGGACACAAACAATAAAGACAGAGATCTTACTTGGTCTTTTTACTTCCCTTCTTTTGAGCAGTTCTATGTATTTTATTTGCTGAAAATTTTATTGTAATTTTTTCTCTTTATCGATAGGTATTGTTATTTTAATTATTGGATCAACTTTTTAACAGTATGAACTATCATTGAAAGCATATTTTCATGTTGTGATGTTTATTTTTGATGGGAACACAAATCAAATTGTAAAAAAAAAAAAATTAATTAATAATTATCATCACAACAGTACTTATTAATAAAATTAACATACAACTCAAATGACAAAATTTGTGTAATTATTTATACCTTTTTTCTAAAGAAAACTCTTTTGGTAAGAAATAAAATCTTGTTTAAGTTTCAACAAGCTAGTGATTTATAACACAACTTTTGGACATGACAACTAACATCACCATGGACTTATCAAAAAAAAAAAAAAAAAAAGAGATAAATTGTTTAATTGGTCCATAAACTTTTAAATAGGTGAGAAGTTGGTCCCTAAATTTTATTTTTTTGGTAAGAATATCCATGAACTCTTAAATTGATGAAAGTTTTGTTCCTAATATTTTTTTTTTTTGGTCAAAATACCCTGCAACTCTTAAAAAATGTGTATTTTGGTCATTCCATTAATTTTTTAAAGGAGGGTGGTGTATGATGGTGGAGTGACATTGATGGAAGAGGTCGTCTCAACTCATAGAAAATGACAAAGAACTTCATTTTTTGAACAAAAGTACTATATTACCCTAAAAGTTCAGTAAGTTCAAAAATTCCCTAACAAAAAATAATCTTTTGTGAATTGAAAAAAAAAACACCAAATCATAAGTAATAAGAAAAAATAAATCTTCACAAATAGACAAATAAAATATGGTTTTTATTTATTGTCTTAAACTGATTTGTCTCTTCACAATAAACAACATTTTTATTTCTCTTTTTATCATTTTTTTTTCTTAGTTTTTAAAGATTTGTGAGTTTTTTTTTTTCAATTTATAAATATAGTTTTTGTTAGATATTACTTTGAGCTTATTTATTTTTTAGGGTAACAGAATACTTTTGTTCAAAAATAAATATCCATCGTCATACTCTGTTAACCGAGGTGACATCCCCCATTAGTGTCACGCCATTGTGACACCCCTACTTTAGTCCAAAATTTAACATGAGGACCAAAACACATCTTTTTTAAGAGTTTAGGGGTATTTTAGCAACAAAAATAGATTAGAGACTAAAATCTCTCCTACTTAAAAAGTTTAGGAGTACTTTTACCAAAAAAATAAAATTTAGGGACCAAATCAAGGACCAATCCAACAATTAATAAAAAAATAATAATCATAACATCACTATGAAATCATATGTATGCGTGAATGAGTCATCACAGTACCAACTTTTTCTTTTATTATTTAAGATAAACAAATAACATACTTACGTTTTGTTTATTTTATTCTTGATTTGTAACAGACAATACTACCTTCTTTTGTCGTTTGGTAAGATTATTAATATTATACATGGATTCCACAGTTGACCTTCTGCACTGCCTTAAGCCTTGTTTGGTAGGGGTAAGGAAGAGAGAGACGCGGAGAGGCATAGATGATGAGAATTCAGAACGCAAAATAATCATAATAATAAAGAATAGATAAGGCAGAAGATGTCATTTCCTTATAGTGATTGACATAAAATAATGATAATAGATGTTGGGATCTATAATCAAATTTTAATTTAAGTTAAATTAGTAAAAATCAACATACAAAAAATATTAGGTATGTAGATATTGTACACGAGAATCATAAAGCAATCATAATATAAAAACCAAAATGAAAGAAATGCAAAATAGTAAAAGGTATTAACATCAAAATTTAGAGAGGTTTGTCACAATTGTGCGACGTCTTTTAAGTTTGGAGTTTAATTATAGATTATGGATTACAAGGTTACAAGAGATTTCTGAAAATTTTGGCAAAGTTTTGGTAGGGGAGAAGAAGAAGCTCCTCCAATGTGAGGGGTCTCCGCCTATTTATAAAGTAAAAGAAATGGGTCTAGATTTTTAGGGAGATAGTGTGTAGTTCCTTACTTCCCTGGTAATTCGGAACGTGTGTTGGAATGTTAGCCACATTCAGTCATGGGCTTCACGGTTACCAAAGTCAAACCTTCATCATTCGTAGGTCATTTGGTGATATCAAGCCGTCGTCTGTTGGGTAATCAATCGATTGTTGAATATTGTCGCCGTGGGCTTAAGAGGGATCGAGAAGCCCACATCGAGCAATCGGGGTATTAGTGTTCGACGCTCGTTAGACTATAAGTCATCTGGTGAACTAAGAGACTTGGCAGTTTTGCGAGCTTAGAGAGGCTCGTGGATCTAGTATCGATCGAACAACGAATTAGTGCCCGATGCCCGTTGGTTAGTGGTCACAGGCCCAAATGTCCGAAATTATGGGGAGACGAAATCTGACTCCAACAATAACTATTCCTATAAATTTGTTAGGGAGAAAGAAAGAAAATATTTATATAGTTATCAATTCATTTGCATGTATTAAAGTAATTCAACTAAAATTGTATAAATTACTGATACATCTGAGTTCACCAATAAGATCAACATAATTCTGCCAAATATATGGTTCAAAAACTGGATCGAAGTATCGAATCAAATTAACCTTAGACATAATTTTGCATTCTTTTAAAATGATACGTAATTTTACATATTTGTTCTATCATAAATTGTGAAATTTAAAAGTTAAGTCTATATCTTTATTTTTTGTGTAACGCATAATAATATTTAACTTGCATTTGAACTTTAGGTTTTGAATCTAAAAATTTTCATATAGTTTTTGTCTTTTTTAATAATGTACAAAAATTTGAACCAATTTTTAAAAAATTAACTAATTTTAATTTAAAATTTTCATTCTACATCTGCAAACCAAAACACACTTTTATAGTCTAAAAATAAAGCACATAACAATCCTTTTTTATTTTTTTTGGTGGAAAGCGCATAACAATCTTAAATCATGAGCGATTGATAGACATGTGTATTATACTTTCCGAAAAAGAAAGTATAAATATTTTTTTTGAAATTTCATTTTATTTATCCCTTTTACATGGCCATTATCCATTGACATCTCAATCTATTTTACCTATTTGACTAAGAGTCAAAGTCAAACTGAAAATGCTTTCACTTTCCATTCAACCAGAAAGAGTACCTTAGGTTGCAAGAAAAACAAAACAAAACAATTTGCTTCTGGCTTAAAAGTCAGAAACAATTGAAAAAAGTGTAGGGGGGAAAAAAAATCATTTTTCTTTATCCTGGAGCAATTAAAACCACCAAAAGTTGACGAAAATGACGGCAAAGCTCAACCCATTGGTTATCAAATTAGTGTCGTTGATATTTACCAAAAAAAATTATTGTCGTTCATAACCCATAATAGGAAAACCCTTCCCCTAAAAGAAAATAAAAATTAAAGAAGATTTTTAAGCAAGATATAAAAAATTATATCACGCATAAGGTATAATTTGGAAGCATATTTTTAGTAATATTTATTAACTTATTTAATCATAATTTTTCATATTTCATGAATAAAATTATGTTTTTTTAACTGTCATATCAATAGTAAATTTAAATTAAAATTTTTTTTTTTACCTTTTTAACTTGATATCGTTTTGATTAAAATGTACTACTTAAAAATTGTTGGGGCTGTGTCTCCTATATATGGTTGTTTCATTTTTAATAAAAACGAGATTATTTCATCATATATATGTTAGTTGTCATTATTGTGTTTTCTGGTTTTGCTTTATAATAACAAAGTTGTTTTCACACCTTCCAATTTTGTTTGTACATCCAATCCGTTTATGTTCTTTTTTTATGGTGTCGATTTTAGCGTACTGCTATATTTGTTTCTACGCGGTGCATGTGGTTGGGTCGTAGTGTTACATGTTACCAAATCTCAATCCGATTTTATTTGTGTGTTTGATTTGTTTCATTTTTTTTTTTCAGTGGTGTTGATTTCGGTGTCCTGCTAAGTTTGTTTCAATGCACTGGAGTAGTTGGCCTTAATATTATAGGTTAAGAACTCTCAATCAATCTATTGTATTAGTCTTCTCAAAACGAGTCTTATATATATCAAAAATATTTTTACTTATCGGATATTAATGTACTTAATTTTTTTTGAGTTTTATTAAATTTTACTAATAACTTCAATCTTAGTTGAAGATTTTATCTCGTGTATTACCTAATCATTCGCATTCGCATTGATATTTATATTTTATGTTAATTGAACACAATTCCCCAAAAAGACATGGAAAAAGCTCGTAAAAACGTTTTGTCCAATGGGTACAAATAATGTCCTTCGTAACTGATAATTCTAACACAAAATTCTTCAAATAAATAATGGTACAACGGTAAATAACTCAGAAAACAATGTCATTTTCATGTGGTTGGCACAAAGCCAGAAAAGAAAAAACGAAAAAAAAAAAAGAAAAAAAAAAAAACTCTCACATGTCTACCTCCACTCTGTTCTTACTCACTCTCTCACTCACTCACCCAACACTTGGGCCGATTTTTTTTATTTTCTTTTTCGCCTTTCTCTCTTCCTCTGTATCTGGTAATAAAATACAGAGGAAATTGAAAAACCCAAAAAACTGAATACCAAAAAAAAAAAAAAAATGGGATATGGAGCATCATAGAATCTGAACAGGTTCTTTCTCTCTCTTCATTTCCTCTTTCTCTCTCTTCCTCTCTCTACCTGTTTGGCAATGGGGTTTTGATGAGAAATCCCAAATCTCGGAGAGAATTCATTGCTACATATTAATGGCGGCTCCGGGTTTGACCTCGGAGCAAGCAGTGCCGGAGGTCTTTCCATGGCTGAAAACCCTACCCCAAGCTCCCGAGTACTACCCGACTCTGGCCGAGTTCCAAGATCCGATTTCCTACATATTCAAGATCGAGAAGGAGGCTTCCAAGTACGGAATCTGCAAAATCGTGCCTCCGGTGCCTCCCTCGGCGAAGAAGACTGTAATTGCCAACCTCAACAGGTCGCTCGCCGCCCGCAATGGTGGCTCCGACGGCTCGAATCCGAAGAGTCCTCCCACATTCACCACTCGGCAGCAGCAGATCGGGTTTTGCCCTAGGAAACCCCGCCCGGTGCAGCGGCCAGTGTGGCAGAGCGGCGAGAACTACACTTTTCAGCAGTTCGAGGCCAAGGCCAAGGGTTTCGAGAGGAGTTTCTTCAAGAGGTGCTCGAAGAGAGGCGGAGGAGCAGAAAGGCTTTCGCCTCTGGAAATCGAGACCATGTACTGGAAGGCTACCGTCGACAAGCCGTTCTCCGTCGAGTACGCCAACGACATGCCGGGCTCGGCCTTCGTGCCGGTGAGCGCCAAGCGGAGCAGGGAGGCAGGGGAGAGCGCGACCTTGGGCGAAACCGCGTGGAACATGAGGGCGGTTTCTAGGGCTAAAGGCTCACTGTTGAGGTTCATGAAGGAGGAGATTCCGGGGGTTACCTCGCCGATGGTGTATGTGGCTATGATGTTCAGCTGGTTCGCTTGGCATGTGGAGGACCATGACTTGCACAGCTTGAATTACCTGCATATGGGAGCCGGGAAGACGTGGTACGGCGTGCCGAGAGAAGCCGCCGTCGCGTTCGAGGAGGTCGTCAGAGTTCATGGCTATGGAGGAGAGATCAACCCTCTCGGTGAGTTTCAGCACACGACTGTTATTGAATTGTATTGAATCCATGATTTTAGCTTCCCCTGTTTTAACTTTGTAAAGTGTTCTGTTTCAAAGATGGTGTTAAATACCCAGAGAATTTAGTTCTATTGGACACTGTTGAAATGCATTTGTCATGTTTTGGAAGTGAAAGAGCGAGAAGATTACCCGTTTGGATTGATAACTGAAACAGATAAGACATCTAGAATTAAGTTGCAAAAGAGTGTATCTTTACAATTCTTCGTATGTTTTTGATTTTCGTAGTATTTGATGTTTCGACAATGACTACGAGCTCTAGGCAAACAAATATGCAAAAGGTGAAGTTTAGTTTTTGTCAGAAATGTGTAGGGGGATATAATGTTGGAGGTTGAAGTATCATTTTGTATGGATGACAGGAATGTATTGCAGGAGTGACACAGTTCCTCTAGTCCTCTGTCCGCTTTACTTTTGATCTAAAGTAAAACTTGATAGTTTCAGTTGTTGAAAGTGAATATAGAGTGTATGGCCATGAATGTTAATCCACATATGCTTGACATGGAGAGAAATGTGAAGAATTTAGGCTAAAAAAGGTGTTTTCTCCATATTGCTCCGAGAGGGTTTTATGGATCTATTATTTAATTTAGTGTAAGAAAACAGAGGTTATAACTGCTCTGTTATTGTCATGCTTTTTTCTCAATCCCTCCTTAGCCCCTAACCTTTGATTTCTTTTTTTCTTCGATCAGTCACTTTTTCTGTTCTTGGTGAGAAGACAACGGTGATGTCACCTGAGGTATTTGTTAGTGCAGGGGTTCCATGCTGCAGGTAATTTTATATTGCTCTTCTAGTTCTGACTTTCCTCTTGACCTGTTTCCAATGAGGCATGCACTATCTATCTGTGTTCTTACTTCTTTTACTGCTTTTCAATTAGGCTAGTGCAAAATCCTGGTGAATTTGTTGTCACTTTCCCAAGAGCCTATCATACTGGGTTCAGTCATGGTGAGACCTTTTAATTTCAATTTGGCACTTTTAAAACTTTTGTTGTCTTATCACAAGAGCTATTTTAACAATTTGAACACTTTTATTAGGATTCAATTGCGGGGAGGCAGCTAATATTGCAACCCCTGAATGGCTGAGGGTTGCTAAAGATGCTGCCATCCGACGAGCTTCAATTAACTACCCTCCAATGGTGTCTCACTTCCAGTTACTTTATGATCTTGCTCTTGCGTTGTGTTCAAGGTGTGTTAAACAATCTTCCTGCCCTATAATCAAGTATAAGATGAGTTTTTTGTATGTGCTAACCTCCATTTTCTTGTTCTCTATGCAGAATACCTGCGAGCATCGGTTCTGAGCCACGGAGTTCCAGATTAAAAGATAAGAAAAAGGGTGAAGGGGAAACAGTGGTGAAAGAGTTATTTGTCCAGAATGTATTACAGAATAATGACCTACTTCATGTTCTTGGAAACGGGTCTTCCATTGTACTTCTTCCTAGGAGTTCTTCAGACATTTCTGTTTGTTCGAAATTGCGTGTTGGTTCCCAACTAAGGTTAAACTCCGGTTTGCCGCTTGCTTCATGCAATTCTGGGGAAGAAATGAAATCCTCAAGAAGTTTGATTTCTGATGATCTAATGATAGACAGAACGCAGGAGGTCGACCAAGTGAAAGATTTCTATTCAATGAAGGGAAAACTTGCTTCTTTATGCGAGGGGAGCTGGGTTCCCTCATTACGTGGATATAAAAGTATGTGTGCTTCAAATTCTAAGACTTCAAACATGAATGTTGAAGGGGAAAGCACTGTTGACAATGATGGGTTATCAGACCAGAGACTATTTTCTTGTGTCACCTGCGGGATTTTGAGTTTTGCATGTGTGGCCATAATTCAGCCAAGAGAGCCGGCGGCTAGATATCTGATGTCTGCTGATTGTAGTTTTTTTAATGATTGGGTTGTAAATGCGAGAGTAGCCAGTAACGTTTTCCCAGTTTCCAATGGGGATCCAACAGCATCAAAGCAGATTACCTATACAGGTTGGTTTTATATGGAAAGTCTTTTTCTATATCTGTTTGCATAAGATCTGGCATAATCACGTACTATAGATAGATTTCAGCAAAACTTTGAACTGGGCAAATATTGGCCATAAGTTTTTCCTTCCTCTTAAATTTCTCTCCCTCTCTACTTATCTTCGTCAATGTCTTGACGAGATAAAGATGATATCAATTCATTCCCTTGTTTATCTTATTTACTTGTCATTGAGAAGCATCTTTGGATTAAGAAGTACAAGGGTATTTAGATTTTGTAGCAAAATACTCTTCTTTAACTTCTCTCATTTCAATAATTGCAAAACTAGCATGACAGTTCCCTCGCTTCCGACATTTGTTAAAAGATTTTTAATGTCATATTCTTTACGAGTTAAGAACTTCCTTACATTGTGTTTTACATCAGGATGGACAGATAACAATGCGGCACTTGTTTTATCTGAAGACCCTGGTCAATCCATTAATTGCAAAGTTCAGTTGGCAGATCAAACTTACGAAGCAGTTTCAAAAACAGAGAAACAAAAAGCTCCTTCTGCACTTGGCTTATTAGCTTTGAACTATGGAAATTCATCAGATTCAGAGGAAGATCAGGTCCAGGAAGATGTTTCAGTTAATGGCAATGAAGCCAACATGTCCAATTGTTCTTTGGAAAGCAAATATCGTTGTGAGAGTTCCAGCCCCTCTTTCCGAAACTGTCAGGGTGATGCAGCTGGAGTTCATGGTCGCTCTCGTCCGGAACTTGATTCTGGGGATGACCTTGCTTTTCAAAATGCGGATTCGTATATGGAAAATGGGCATAATAATAAGGATAACATCAAGCATAGCAGTCATCAAAATTTTGACTGCTCTGTTGGTTATGGAACTAATAATGTTGCTCCTGCACAATCAAATGACTTGGTCGCTAATTTCAGGGATTGTCTAAAAGTTTCACGGATGTGTTCCCCAGACACCTACGATGCGGAAGCAACAAGGTTTTGCAAGGCTGTAGCACCAAGGAATGATGAACACCCATTTGTTCCAATTTGTGATGAAGACTCTTGTAGAATGCATGTCTTCTGTCTGGAGCATGCTGTAGAGGTAGAGCAGCAACTTCGTCAAATAGGGGGTGTCGATATACTACTCCTTTGTCATCCAGGTGCGTTGTTGTGCTACTGATGCTTCGATAAAACTTGAATGCATTTTTTTTTTCTATTTATATTATCTCCTTTTATTGCCTGTGAAAACTTGTTATGTATTGTTCGAAGGGGGGGAGGGGGGGGGGGGTGGATTGTATATGTGAACGTATTTGTATTCTCTCCTTTTTTCTTGGGTTATATGAATAAAGTTTCTTCATCTTGATGGTTTCTTTAATTCACATGCTTTGTGTTTCCAAAATTTAATGTTGAGTAGCTTTACCAATGTACAGCTATGGGTTATTATAGCCGTCTAATCATTTTGGTTGTTCGTGGAAACACTAGCAGACTATCCAAAGATAGAGAGTGAAGCAAAGGCAATGGCTGAAGAACTGGGAATCAATCATCTCTGGAACGATATTACATTCAGGGATGCCACCAAAAAAGACGAGGACACGATCCAGGCAGCACTGGATAGTGAGGAAGCCATCCCTAAGAACGGGGACTGGGCTGTGAAGCTGGGAATCAATCTTTTCTATAGTGCCAATCTCAGCCGCTCTCCTCTGTATTGTAAGCAGATGCCATATAATTCTGTTATATACGACGCATTTGGTCGCAGTTCTCCAGCTAGCTCATCTGTAAGATCTGATGGATTTGAAAGGAAACCTGCCAAGCAAAAGAAGGTTGTCGCTGGAAAATGGTGTGGTAAGGTCTGGATGTCTAGTCAGGTTCATCCCTTTCTAGCGAAAAGGGATCCTGAAGAAGAAGAAGAACAGGAGAGAAGCTTCCATACTTGGGCAACACCAGATGAGAAGCTCGAGAGAAAATACGATGGTACATGCAAAAATAGTAACACTATGATTGCTAAAAAGTACGTAAGGAAGAGGAAAATGACAGCGGAGACTGCGTCAACCAAGAAAGCTAAATGTGTCAAGAGAGAAGATGCAGTTTCAGATAATTCAATGGATGATGATTCTCATGAGCACCATAGAAGGTCTCTCAGAAGCAAGCAAGCTAAGAAATCTAAACACGCTGAGATAGAAGATGAAGCTTGGGATGATTCACTGAATGATATTTCTCATAGACAGCGTAGGAGGATCCCCAGAAGCAAACAACAGACGTATGTTGACACAGATGACATAGGCTCGGATAATTCGTTAGGAGTTGATTTTCGTTACCAGCACAAAAAGACTCTTAGAAGCAAGCACGCCAAACATACAGGAAGAGAAGACGTGGTTTCAGATGATTCCCTGGACAGTGATTCCCATCAACTTCGCGGAGGGTTCATCGAATTAAGCAAGCCGAGCATACAGAAGAAGATGATGCAGTTTCAGATGACTCGTTGGATAGTGACACACAGCTGCGTAGGCGTATTCCCAGAAGCAAGCAAGCCAAATTTTTGGAGAGAGAGGATTCAACTTCTGATTATTTTCTTGGGAATGATTTACACAAGTTGCAGAGGAGGATTTCTAAGAGCAAGCAAGCCAAGTCCATCGAGAGAGAAGATGAAGATCTGGTTGAAACATTGGAGGATAATGCTCGTAAATCGGCCAAGAGGAATCTCCGAAGGAAACCTTCAAAATCAGCGATGCAGCGGAAAATAAAGCAAGAGACCCCTTGCCATGTGAAGCAATCAACTGCTCGGCCTGTGAAACAAGAAAACCGGAATTTGAAGCAACAGACCCCACGGGTTAGAAATAGTCAATGTGAGGAGAACATGTTAGGTTCATGTGCTGAAGAAGAGGTAGAAGGTGGACCTAGTACTCGCCTGAGAAAAAGAACCCCTAAGCCCCAAAAATCGACTGGAGCCAAACGGAAGGAGCAGCAACCCGTGAGTAGGAAAAAGGTGAAGAATGCTCCAGTAGTGAAGGCTCAGGGCGGACTCAATGATGCAAAATTGAAGGACGAGGAAGGAGAATACATGTGTGACATTGAGGGATGCACCATGAGTTTTTCAGCGAAACAAGAGCTCGTCCTGCATAAAAAGAACATTTGCCCGGTCAAGGGGTGTGGGAAGAAGTTCTTCTCGCACAAATATCTTGTGCAGCATCGTCGAGTCCACATGGATGACCGCCCTCTCAGGTGCCCATGGAAGGGTTGCAAGATGACATTTAAGTGGCCGTGGGCTCGGACCGAACACATAAGGGTTCACACAGGTGCTCGTCCTTATGTATGCGCTGAGCCAGGCTGCGGGCAGACTTTCAGATTCGTGTCGGATTTCAGCCGCCACAAGCGGAAGACCGGCCATTCGGTAAAGAAAGCAAGATGAGTACTTTAGACAACGGAAGAGAAGCAGGTGTAATGTAACTTTGGCTAATGAATCTGTTGGTGAATTGACAAAGGGTTAGGGTTAGGCTTAAGAGTTAGGGTTTTTATTTTTATTTTTATTTTTATTTTTTTAATGTATTTGGTATTTTAGAATTAACAGTAAATTCTGATTTGCCCAGGGTCTTCATTGGACCCATTCATTCACTGCAAGAAGAGCAATTGCTTGGGATCTTGAAGAGATTCTTCCTCTAATGGAGATATCAGATGTTAATCTTTTGGTAGTTATTTGGGAAGTTAAACCCCTCTGCCGACATTAACTTATTAGCATTTCAAACTAGAATTATCCCGCTTTTTTTTTTCTTTTTTTTTTTTAATGGGCTAAATTACACTAGTAACTCTCGATTAAAAATCCAAATTAAAAAAAAGGTCATTTGCAGTTTATGCAAAACACTATGGAGAACAGTGCAATCACGTAAATGAATGTTTGGATCATCGTCCAAAGATTGTTTTTGAACATTATATAAAAAGTTTTTTTTTTTTTTTTTTTTTTTTTTTTTTTTACCTCAGTGTTTTCTCTTACAATCCAAACGGATCATAAGTTCACCTAACACCACAAGTTTTTAAGTTATTGCTTAGACCCGTATAGTTTTTGACGTGAAAGACTTGTGCAACCTCACTCTCTTATGAATACACTTGTATAATCTTACACATTATAGCCCGTTTGACATCTCGTTTTTATCTATTTTTCAGAATTCTTTTAATGTTTTCTCTCATGTAAATTTGTAATAGTATTTGAATGTCTGATCCAAACGGAGAGTTAATATCTAGAGCAATTATTTTTATCCAAGGGAGTTTAATCTTATGAACACGTGCCAAAATTTTGTGGGTATAAATTATGAACACTCCTTTTCAGCATTTTTGTTTTACTTTTCCTCAGAAAAAATAGGGCGATGGAGAAGCATCAATTCAGTGGAATAGGCTTGAATAAAAATCAAATTATTAGAGATATGCACCTTTAGGGAGGGGCATAAAGATTTATGATTAAAAAAAAAAAAAAAAAAAAAGGTAAAAAGGCGTATAGTTTTTATAAGAGAAGAGGGCACAAAAACCAATGGCATGTTTGGTATGAATTAAAAAGGAGCCGAGGAAAAAAGTAGAAGGATTACTTAAGGAAGGGTAAGGGTTCATTTTGCCAGCATTGTGATGCAAATTATTGGGCACAGAATTTTCAGTCCTTCAGTCATGACCTTATGATGCATTATTGGCTTGCATTGCATACTCAAAAGCATTAACACAGTTTTACTCATTGTTTTTCCTCCGACAAATTTACTTCAAAAAAAAAAAAAAAAAACACAAAATAAATAAATAAATAATAAATATAGTAAAACATTTGAGTTGAACAGAACAACGGTCAAGACTAGTACTGAAATGAGTACATTTGCGAAAATTTCCCCTTAACTTGCTTTTTTAGTTTGTGTCATTCTCTTAGAATTCTATCATTCTAAATTTAAGATTTAACAAGAGAAAATAATAGTTGAAACCTTATAATAAATAATATGGTTGTGGACATAGCTTGTTTCTAATACATGATGCATTAGAGGCAGGAATACTATTTTTAGAGATTTGGCAAATGTATCATCTTTGTGAAAAATTTAAACTTAATTTCTATATTATATTGATATATATATGAATAATTAGACTTTAAAGTAATTTGCATCTTAATTAACACGGCATTGCCCCTAAAAAACTAGGTTAGTGTCCACCAAAGAATAAAAGAAATTTAGGAAATCTACCCGCTTTATATTTGTGATTACAAGTATAATCTAATGATATTTTTATACTTAATTTCACATGAGATATAAATTCTCAATTCTTCTTATCTCAAAATTCTACATACATACATACATATATATATATATATATTTTAAGCGACATTTAAAATAATTCTTCCGGGAAGAAAACGTGACCAAGTTGGAAAGAATTTAAAATGATTACTTCAAAAAATTTTTTTTTTTTAATTCCATTTAACACGTAGTGGTTGGAAAAGAAACACTCCCACGTATTATTCTTTGGTGTCCTGATTAATTGTGCTTCAGTTGATTTATTATAATTTATATACAGCCTGATCTTTTCGACAAAAGATGTTCCATGAAAGAAGCTTTTTAACTTCCAAAATGAATAAGGAATACGATAATGCCATCCTCATATGTCCATTAAAAAGATGTCTTTGAATTCCTTTAAAAAGAATAAAAGAAAAAAAAAATTGGCATAGAAGAGAAGGGATAAACGTGCAAGACCATATAAAACATGTATTTAGATAGAAAAAAAAAAAAAAAAAACTAAACAAAAAAACTAAAAAAAGTATTTCTTTCTTTCCTTTTTTTTTTTTTTTTTTCCTGCAAAAATACATGTATGTCTTTTTTTCGCCTCAAAGAAATTATTATTTTCCCCTCTCTGAATTACCTGGAAAAATAAAAAGAAAGTGTAAAACAAATTTTACAATATTATATTCCGTTCTTATATGATCTTATTACATTAGCACTAAGAAGTAATTTTCAAAGGTTTTTCAAGAAATTCCCTAAAAAAAAGGTTAATTTTTCAATTAAACTTTTAATCTTTATTTAAAAAAAATGGTGTTTATTACTTATGCTCTTCAAATTTACTATTATTTTAGCAACTTTTAATTTTTTTTATTTTGACAAAATATTTTCTGAACTTGTTAAATTATTGTAGGTATTCATAATATGTATGAAAATCCTACGTATATCATATGTAAAGATGAAAAATCAAATTTTCAGTAAAAATTTATTAAATTTAGTACAAATCCTAATACCAATATTTCTAATTCAAGTTTTTAATTTAATGTAAAATCAACTAAATGAGAGTCGAATGAGATATATTGTAACAATTTAATTCAAGATGTAAATTGTCAAATTAAAAGTTTAAAGGGTAAGTTCTCAAATAATGATAAATTAGGAGGTATTAATGCTAAATATATTGAATTTTTTTTGTACCTTTTAAAAGAATTTAGAGAGTTTTTAACTAAAAAAAATTAAGGACCAAGTGAGCAATTTATCAATTTGAAATTATTCTCTTAAATTTTTTTAAAAATAATAATAAAGGACAAAATTACTCTTTTAATCTTTAAACTTTTAACCTTACGTAACTTTAGTCATTGATCTTTTTTCATTGCTAGAATATCATTAAATTATTAAAATGTTACTATAATAATATTTTTATATGAATTTTGGATGAAATTTATCAGTAATTTAGTAAAAAGGTAATGCCAATTATGGATTTTATTAAAAAATTAATAAAAATGACTATTTTACGATGTGAGAATGTCCTTAAATTATAAAAATATTGTTATGATTTTTAGATAAAATTCGTTAACAATTTAATCAAAAAATATGACAAACTAATAAATTTTATCTAAAATTAATAAAAAAAATTATTATAATAATATTTTAATAATTTAAAAACGTTCTAATTATGCAAAAGAAAAAAAAAAAAAAATCAGAAACTAAAATTCCACACAACATTTTCCCCTCTCTCTCTCTCTCTCTCTCTCTCCCTCCCACCCATTCTCTCTCCACTTTCTATTTCTCTCTTTGCAAAGTTAAGTTAGGGTTTTGAAATGTGGAGGGAGAATGGAGCCCTCTGAAGAAATCTCCGTCCCCGAAATCCCCTCCGATCACCACCACCAAGCCGGCGCCGACCTAGGGCTTCCCCATTCCCCGTCTCCTCCGAATGGCGATCCCGATCCTGCAACTTCCGATCTCGAACCCTCCGCCGTGGACGCCGGAGGACTCTCCTATGAGCTCCGGCGTCTGGATTTGAAGGAGACCGAAGATCCTCCGAAACCAGATTCGGAAGATAAGGAAGAAGACGATGACGACGAAGAAGGAGGAGAAGGAAGGGACGAGAAGGATTTGAGCGGAGGAGAGATCGAGAATCGGGAGGAAGGAGGAGAACGATTGGAGCGATAATGGCGAGAAAGGGGAAGAGAGCGATAGCAAGAACGGGAATGAGAGTGAGAATGATATTGGAGTGAAAAATGGCGTCGGTGAAGGGGAGAAGAAGAACGATGGTGTTGGTGGTAGAAAGTACCAGTATCCCGTGAGGCCTGAAGCCGAAGATTGTTCCTATTACCTCAAGACTGGGAATTGCAAGTTTGGATCCAATTGCAAGTTCAATCATCCAGTTCGACGGAAAAATAACCAGGTATTTCTCGTCTCCAATGTGTATTCATGTCATTATTGTCAGTTTTTCAGCCCCAAAAAGTAGATTTTTTAGTCTATTTTTGTATGAAGATTTTTTTTAATTTCAATTTTGTAGGAGGAATTTTGATTAATTTGTCTGTTTTTCAGCCCCAAAAAGTAAATTTTTGAGTTTTTTTTTTGTATGAAGGTTGTTTTTTTTATTTCAATTTTGTAGGAGGAATTTTGATTAATTTCCCATAATTTCTGTGTTGAGGAAATTCGGAGGTTATTTCTGTTGAAAGTTGCTTTTTTTTTATTTATTTTTTATTTTTTTAATAATGTTATGCTCATGTTATTGAAGGCTGCTAAGGAGAAGGCAAAGGAACGGGAAGAGTCAACAGAGAGGACTGGCCAGTCAGAATGCAAGGTTTTTTCTTTTATAATTTATTATTATACAAAAAAAAAAAAATGTTTGCAAATTGCAAATTATAGTTTTGATCAGATGTTTTAAATACTTTGTGAATTTTTTTAGTTTTTTTTAATTATTAGCATTTATGACATGGATTTAGTATTCATAATTCATACAAATATGTTTCTGGTGTCATGAGAATTTTTATCTCCTTTTCCGTTACCATGGATTAAACTAGAACGTGTTTCGTGGGCTAATGGCAGTTTTTGTGATGGTATAAATCTTGAGCTTCATGCAGTATTATCTGAGGCAGGGAGGATGTAAATTTGGAAAAGCTTGTAAATATAACCACAGCAGAGGGAAGACTTCTGTAGCACTGGTTACGGAGTTTAACTTTGTTGGTCTGCCAATCCGACTGGTATAACTTCTCGGTCCGATGTCTGCGACTTTTTCTTTATTTCTCTCTCTTTCCATCCCACAGGAGTGTTATATATATATATATATATATATATCTTCATTAATACTCAAGGTCAAAAGTTTTATGTGATACTTGCATTTTTGGTCATTTGGTATGGCATGCTGTCATAGGGGGAGAAAGAATGTCCATATTACATGCGTACTGGCTCCTGCAAGTATGGAACAAACTGCAGGTTTAATCACCCAGATCCTACAGATTCAGCTGGGGAGACTTCTACTGGACACGGTAATGGCGGACCTGTTTCATTTCAAGGCACATCACAGTCAACTATACCATCTTGGTCTGCACCAAGACCACCATTGAATGAGACTGCTCCGGCTCCCTTTGTGCCTATGATGATTCCACCAAATCAAGGGGTTCCTTCCCAAAATGCGGAATGGAATGGATATCAGGTACTTTCATAGCTTTCGCTATGCTTCCAGGTGTATTCATGCTCTATTATCATTATTATGATTTCCTAAACTGCTAGGTTTTGGGAACTAACATATACATTCATCCTGCAACTGAGGTTTTTTGGCAGGGATTTGAAGCAAGGAAGTTCTTTGATCTTGTTAATCTAGTATTTTTGTTACTTTTGTATTGCCCTATTTTTCCTTTTGGCATACACACTATCCCGGTTACTTTTCGTGCTCATCCGTTTCCTGTTTTTGGTGGCCTCTGAAAATGACAGCACCTAGGAGTCCTTGTTGGTCTTAATTTTCAATTATCATTTTTCCATTTACAGTAATCAACAATTTCTTTTTGAGTTTAGAAATTTATAATATTTTGAATGAGTAATTGCTTTCAGGTATAATATATGTCTAGTCTTCCAATCCATCAGTCTCCAAAACTCTATTAACCACATATTTTAGGCATTTGAGCTGTATGCATTTTTTTCTTGTTGATGCATGGTAGATAAAATGTAATTAGGAATAATTTGTTGACAATTCAAGGACACCTCAGGATTGAGGCAATCTCTGTATTAGGCAATTCTTTATACGGCTTTTTATGTTTATTATTATTATTATTTTTTGGCTGGAAATATCCCTTTTTTTTTCCCCCTTGGCATAATTCTGCAAGGAAATATTTGAATGAAGATTTCAAGTCTATCAACTGCGTTCTCGTGTTAGAACCACTATTGTCTTTTTAAGGGGTTCGGTTGATTGAAATTCAAGTCTTTTACTGTGATGCAATTGCATTTTAATTTGCATGCACATAAATGAATGATGTGATGAAGCGAAATATTCATTTTCAAGCTACACTTTGTGGAGCTATTAGTTATATGTCGAAAGCAGCATGCTAATTTCGAATGGTATTTTCTTATTTAGGCTCCAGTTTATCTGCCAGATAGGAACTTGCCTCCACCTCCTCCATACGTCCCCGCACCTGAAACCAACATCTATCCACATTATCCACCCCAGAAACAAGTTGATGGATACCCGGAACGACCTGGCCAACCCGAGTGCAGTTACTTCTTAAAAACTGGGGATTGCAAGTTCAAATCTAACTGCAAATATCACCATCCGAAGAAAAGGGCTTCAGTGTCACCCCCATGTGCTCTTAGTGACAAAGGCTTGCCTTTGAGACCAGTAAGTTCACATTTCATAGCATGTCTAAGTTTTCTATACACGAAATTTAAACCAATGATAAGTTTTCTCGTTGACCCCCAAAAATTTCATTCAAAATCCAGGATCAGAACCCGTGCACTTATTACAGTCGCTACGGAATATGCAAATACGGACCGGGCTGTAAGTATGACCACTCGGTACAACCAAATTCACCTGCATCTGGAGTAGAAAATCAACCTCCCTACAGTAGCTCAGCAAGCATGGAAGGAACTGGAATAGCTAGGAGTGGAAGCAGAGGCGAGACGACAATTCAGCAGTCGTAACAAGTTCTCTACACAAATTGCCTGCTAGATTAGTATTACCAAAGGATATGTAATTTCCTTAAACTTTATTTTTGTTTTTTTGGTCCTTTATTTTTGTTTTTTTTTTTTTTTTTTTGTTTTTAATGAACTGTTTCTGGTCCAACTGCCACAAGCTTTTCAGAGAATGGCACTTTTTTTTAAGTTTAAATATCCAGGCAATCCTGCTAAAACAGGATGTGTAAATTATGGCTCTCTTTATTCATGTCACTTTTACCGAGTTTACCAATATAAGTGGAATTGGTATATCCTCGTACCTTTTTAATTGCTTTTTTTAAAATATCTGTGGCTTTTATATTGGTCTATTGTAAATTATTCAAGGACCCCGTCTCATTCAAAGCTACACTAGACAAATTCGTACATTTCTTTGGTTCTTTTCTTGGTTGAATTGTTGAGTGAAATACCGGTCAACTAAGGAGACCTCATTTCTGTTGTTTCTTTTCCTTTTTCTTTTTATCCTTTCTTTCCAAAAAAAATTATTATTTGATGTTTGAAAGAAAATAAGCACCAGATCAAAGATGGCCAGAAAAAAAAAAAAAATTTCTTGGGGCGAAAATTATGAAGTTGGAATTAGTCATACGTAAGGTGTTCTCTAGTCATTTAAAAAGGGTTTCCCCAATAAAATTAGCGGCCTACGAGAAAAAACCAGTTTAACCGTGATGTTGAACCAACTTGTAAAGATCCTGAGGTTGATAAAGCTGTAGACTTGATCAAACTATGTTAAAATATGTAGGGTCTTCGAAATGAAATTATAAACATCGAGCGTTCTTGAACATATAACATACAGGGAAGGTTTAATACTGGTTTTTTTTTTTTTTTCCTTTAATAATATGGAGACCAAGACATATTAGTATATGTAAATGCTATTCTTTTCTTCGAACTTGGTATATGTTAATAATATCCATAACAAATAAATAACAATCATACTAGAATCACCATTTATAGAGCTGAGAATTACAGACATTTTAGCCCCAAATGTTCATCATCATCATCATCATCATCATCACATTCCTCTCTTGCATTCCAAGTTTACCATAAAGTATAAACAAATAACATAAATGCCTTAAGAATAACAAACAGAGTACACCAAATCAAAGGAATAGAATAAAACTAATATTATAGTTTTTGTTAGCTCCAAAGGATTTTCAGGCACACCAGATGAAACTCAGGCCCCAATATCAGTGTCTAAAGTTTTTAAGCACCGCAGCAAAACCATTTCTTCTGCATCGAAATTTCGGAGAATTAACAACAATTAAGTTTCGGAGACCGTAAACCAGATGACAATATTTCACAAAAAAGATCATTAGAGACACAACAAGTCATGTACCTTGGAAGTATCATGTACTTTCTTCACAGCAACGTCGTTTTTTCGCGGAGTGGCGATCTTCACCACAGCTGCGGTTTTGGTCTTCTTCTCATCTCTGGCCTTGTTGAATATCACTGTGAAGCCTTCTGCTGAGGCAGGGTTGTTTACATCCCACTCTCCAAATTTAGGTAATGGACGACCTCTATCTGGCTGTGAAAAATACAAGCAAAAAGATACGTCCCTTATGGTTAATATTATGCTCCATTTAAATATTAGTTCAACCTAAAATAAGTGAAACACAAAATGTCAGTCCAAAAAATTAATTAAAAACTTCTTAGTTAAATCTGTATCTAATATGAGGAAATCATTTTCTTTTTGATGCTTCTGTTACTAAACATCCCAAGACACAAGAAACATGAGAACCTGACATAGATTTTGTATATATATATATATATATATAAGATCCACACTATCGTGTCTTACGGTATTTAACCTCAGTAACGTATGGTAGTATTATATTTCATATGGGATGTATGAAAATGTACTCGAGCAGTGCTCATAGGAAAATGAGGAAAAAAATTAGGGGAGAAAAATTAGGTGCTCATGCGTATCATAAAGCGCACGCCTTGGAAGTGTAGTAGTTTATTCAATTTTGAAGTATTTTGATTGTCAATAAATGGTAAACCATACAAAATTAATATCTCATGAGTATATATTTTTTGAAATGGATATCTTAAAGAATATTTGTATAGAAAAAGGAATTTCATGTTAAGAAATTACTTAAAATGCGGTTATGTATAAACGGAATACAAATATATAATTGGCACAACAAAACTATATATAAGACCTAAAATTCAAATGTATTAGTACACATTAATATCTCTCTCTTTTTGCAAGCATAATTTAGCGGTAATACTACATCTGATTTTACTTAAAGGTGTATAATTTGAATCCCCCTATCTCTAAGTTCAAAAAAGAAAATATATATATATATATATATATATATTTGTTGTTGTTGTTAATCATCTCCTTTTTTATGAGACTATATATTTGTGATGACAAACAAAAGTTTGAAAAGATTCGCCAAAGAAGCCTAAAAAAACGTCGCCTCTTTCACGTTTTGATGCTTTTTAAAAGAATTGAAGAAAACCGAAGAATCATATATAATACATCTATATGTGTATATATTGCGTCAACAAGGTTAAAATATTTCATGTCCCAAATCAAAATCTTGTTTCCTTTCATTACAAAAATCTATAATTCATATACGTCCCTCTTCATGAACAAGAAAATCATCATGCAACAATAAACGCTATCACCATTTAAACATGTGTGTGTGTGCGCGCGCGCGTGTATATATACACATAAACAGATATGCATGTTGAATGCAAAATTCCAGAAGGAGAAAACGAAGGAAAAAAATCTCTTACCGAGGCCATGACGGAGGTCCGCAAGAGCTCAGACGGCGGGGTTGTTTGGACAGAGGGAATGTGAGGACAAACTGATTTTACGAGAAAGAAAATCTTCAAGAGAGAGAAAGTTGAAAGAAAGGAGAGAGAGAGAGAGAGAGAGAGATTATTGCGATTTGTATGGCGATTATATGCCTAATATGGAGGCTTTGTTGTTTGATAATATTGTAGTTATTGTTGAGATCATCGCATGCAATGAATTAATGTAGCTACGTACGTTTTATTAAAAGATTATATAAATACAATGCACGTCGCTCAACCATATTAAATTATTAACTACTTTTATTATTGTGTTACTTGCAGTACTGCCCAGTCTTTTATTGAAATAACAGAGACACACTTAATCGAGGGGAAAAAAAAAAAAAACCAGAAAAACTCCTTTGGATCGTGTGTCCATTTCTCGAAAGGATAATTTTCTTATTTTAAAAGAGAAGTATTTTCCTTTTGAGAATAAGATGATATTTGGATGTATAAAAATTTTCATTTTGAAAACAAAAAGTTGTTTGGAATGAGAATAAAATGATATTAGAAATTATGTATCGTGACAATATTTCAAAAATATTTATTTTCTTTTTTTTTAAATGGTATTGTACAAAATAAATTTGAAAATGAGATAATTTTTCTTTATCAAAATAAGAGAATAATAAAAAAAGTTAAGACAAATATTTTTTTATATTAATATTCTAATTTTGGAAGATGAACATGTCATTCAAACATAAGTTAAGCAGCGGACTGACTAAAAAAATTATAGAGATGCCTACTTCATTAGCCGACCGTGATAGAAAAGTCTATTTTAACTGTTAATATTTTCTAATCTCAAAATATCCTCCCACTATTAGAAAATGTTTCTAGTTTCAAAATGATATTTTTACCCTTGTTTGTGGTTAAGTAATTATTACACAATTATAACTGTCTTTTGAACTTTATATCTATACTAGTCTATAACACGTGCGTACTTATTTTTGAGAAAATTAATTTAGGAGAAAATTAAAATAATAAGTTAAAAAATAGACCCATTAAATTAAAAAACAAAAACAAAGGACTTGAAAAAAAAAAAGTAAAAAAAAAAAAATAAAAAAGATAAAAGGATTAAAATGAAAAAAAAAATTGATCAATACAAAAAACGATTAAGTTGTGTAAAAGAAAAAAAAAAAAAAAAGACCCGAAAACAAAATTTTTTTTAAAAGGACGAAAAATTAAATACAAAATATTTTCGTCCACAATCGTTTTGGACAAAAACACTCGAGTTAAAGATATTCTGCTTTCTATATGTAGCTATTGATTTATGATAAAAACTTTTTTTTTTTTTCCCTCGCTCCCTTTTTGTCTTGAAAAAGAACAAAATAATATTCATTTTGTTTTGAAAACATTAGCACTCATCAAATTATAAAATTATAAAACCATTTGAATCATAAGTTTAAACTTACAATTCAAATAGTAAATAAATTTTTTATGAGAAAAAACATCATAGAAAAAAAAGTTTAAAAAATGGGTTTAAACAGGATATCAAACGGAAGCTGAACTTCTCTAAATTCACATTTTAAGATTTTTAACAATAAACTGATACTAATTTAATAATTTTACTATTGTGAAAAAATAAAAATAAAAAAAAGGAAATTAGAAAGTCTTTATTAAAAAGCAGCTAATTCTAAAAATTTTGGCCTAACATTCAAATACCAAACAAAGTTTTTCAATAAAAACCAGCTATATTGTATTGCTCATAGTTTGAGAACTGAAAGTCACAATGTTAAGAGGATAAGAGAATAAAATTTTCAAAACAAACCATATAATTCAGTGATAAAATCAAATTTTGTTCTTCATGATCACCACTGGATTAGAGATTAAAAAGAAAAAATGGTACTAACAAGGGCCGCTAAACCTGGTGAAAGAAGCACAATAATTTTCAGACTTCTGGAGTTAGTTGAGTTCACCTTATCGATTGCCATGCTCAGCACATTCTTGTAAAAAATTTTGTTTGGTTAGTTAAGCAGCTATAGTTGTTTCGAATTCGCCATTTACAGAGGAAACTTGCCAAAGAACTCAACAATCAACTCTCTACCGCAGGAGTTCCAATGAATCAAATGTACAAATCCAACAAGTAAAATGGTTTTTTTGGTAAATTAGCAGATTATATCGATCTGTGAGAGCTGTACACTTTATACATACACTGGGCTGATTACCAACTACAATGCTGTTGCAAAATAACAAAATACAGTTAAGCAACTGTAAATAGATCACGGTACATCTATATCGACTTCCAATGTCGACGTCGTAAGTTCGAATCTCTGTTAACTAACAGACTACATAACTAAAAAGCAAACAATTTTTGACCATTCTAGGAGCTGCGGCTTCTGGTATCATCTCAACATAAACTTGTTTTGCTTCGACAAAACCGTTATACAGAATTTGCAGTACTTAGTGACAAAGAACGAAAATTACCTTCGTGAGTACTTGACTTACAACAAGCCTGTTGAAGCTTTGATCATGTCACCGATTACTAGAAGTAGAGTTTGCAGTTCTCACGCGCTTTTTCTTGTTCTTCCAGAACTCATCTTTCTTTCCCTTCTTCTTCGCTTTCAACAATCCCATCTTGCTGTTAATTATACCGAGTATGGCGTTCTTATCCTTCTTGTTCTTTCTCGCAGCTTTCACATCCAAAATGGATCTAAGCTTCTCATAAGACCTGGCATCTGGAACTTGTCCACTTTTTACCATTTGCTTGTGATAGAAAAATGCTCTCTTGAAATCCCGAACCCGAACATAGGCGTAGATCATGGTTGAATAAGTAACCGAATCGGGTTTCAGATCGAGAACTGCCATTTCCTTTAACAGCTGTGGCAACTTCGAGTGTTGCCCTCCTCTTGCATACGCGTTCATCAGCATGTTGTATGTCATCACTGTTGGCTGCAAACCGATCTTCCCAAATTCAGATATCACATCTCTTGCTTCCATGTAATGACCTAGTTTTGCAAATCCATCTATGAGAGTGTTGAATGTTATGCGAGTCCCTATGATCTTCTCCTTCATCATCATTTTCCAAATCTTCATCAACATTTGAGTATCACCAGCACGTCTAAAGGCATCCAATAAAGCAGTGTATGTTTCAATGGAGGGCTTTAATCTCTCCTTTTGCATGTTCTCAAATGCTATATAAGCTTTCTCGTGCCAACCAGTTACGGAGTAAGCATGGATAAGAGCTGTGTAAGAATGAGAAGTTGGATTTATTCCAACTTTCTTCATCCTCAAAAACGCATCTGCAGCCATGTCGCTCATCTTCTGCCTCGCATACGCACTAATTAGGCATGTATAAGATTTAGCATTTGGGTCTAACCCCAAATCCTGCATTTCCTCTAGAAGCTTCTCAACAACGTCGGGCTGTGATCTTCTGCTGTATGCATTCATCAATATGTTAAACGTTGCCGACGTGGGCTTAATCCCTTTCAATTTCATCTCAGCAAACAGGCCTTCTGCTTCCTCAACTTGGTTGGATTTACAGAAAGCATCCATTATTGTATTATACACGATCGCATTCGGAAACACTCCCTTCTTCGCCATTTCAATCTGGATGATAAGCGCTTCCCTCTTGAGCCCCTCATCACAGAATGCCTTAATAAGAGCACCCAAAACTTCTGGACTCCATTTCACACCTTTCCTGTTCATTCTCTCAAAAAACTCCCACGCTTCTTTTGCACTGCAGCCAGTTTTTCTCATTATAGTAATAATTATTGAACATGTCACATGATCAGGACGTACATTATTTGCCTCCATTGACTCGTACGCCTTCCATGCATCATTATACCTGAAAATAAATTGCTAGAATCAGCAATTTGGCAATCCACACTGGAAAAAAAAAAAAAAAAAAAAACCACTCAAGAGTAAAATCTGTCCTAGATTTCTAGAGTGGCAGCACCACACCCCATTATAGTGATTAGTGGCCACTAATCTCAACCTTACAATTTGAATCGGGTGGCACATATAGAGTAGTTCTACCATTGCAATTTAAAGAATTTTCTCACAAATGCACAGAGACTTTTAAATCCGATGGCCGGGATTTATGTCCCCAGGAGGCCCTACGATGACGGCACTCCTAATTTTCCTCCACAAAAGAATGTCTCTTCCTATAAGTCTTTAATATTTCTTAGTTACTCCCACGAATGTCCACAGGAAAAGTTTAACTCAACCATTTTCATGAATCTCTAAGCATTTCTTCATAAGCAAGCTCACGCCAAAACGTTCATACAGTAGACAAAGTCGTAAGCTTGAATGGAAACCAATATCCACAAGCAAGTAAAAGAGGTAAACAAGAAAATTCTACCCCCAAAAAAAAAAAAAAAAAGTTCACACCTTTTGGAGCACATGAGCCCAGAAATCGCAGCATTATAAACATGAACATCTCTAAACTCCCTCTTCATCGGCAAATTCTCAAACAAAACCATCAGCTTATCTCCCATTCCAGCTCTACCCAACAAAGGAAACAAAACCGAACAAGCCCGGGGAGTCACAAGCGAAGGTTCCTGCAAACCCATCCACTCAAAGAAGTAGAGACAACCCATGAACAATCCCTCTTTGCCCATCGACCCCAATATATCCACGCTCTCTTTCTCGCCAACTCGGCCTTCGAAACCCGCCAACGCCTCTCCCAGAGTCAAATTCTGCGGCAAATTCCTCGCGATTCGAAGAATTTCCCCTGCAATTCCCTCTGGAGTTTTCTCACCGGAATTCAAATTCTCCGAACCACCCATTTGCTCAATTTGTTGTAGTTCTTCTTCTTCTTCTATTTCGTCCATGAATTGAGAATCGGGAGCGAGATGCCATGAAGAGCGACGGTTCTTTTGGAGCGATAAACGGCCTTCTTGTTGAGGGTCTTGGGTTGTGGGGCGAGACTTGAAGAATCTGACAAGTGGGTCTTTTGGGTCTTCTTCTACAAATGGTTCTGAAACTTCCTGTTCTTCATTATCAAAAACTTCTTCTTCTTCGTCTTGTACTTCGTTTTCTTGGAGAAATGGGAGGAAAATGGGAGAAGACGAAGATGGAGAAGAAGAACGGAGTGGACTAGGGAGAAGTAGAGAGAAGAGTGTCGGGGATTTAGAGAGAGTAAAGAGGTGAGGTTTGAAGAAATGGTGGCCATGGAGGTGAGTGGGAGTGGAGGGAAATGGAAGCGGGAGTTTTTGGTACGTCAGAGCTGCCATTGTTGAGCTCGTCGTACTAGCACCATTCTGATATAGTGAATTTCTGCGTCGTTTTCATGAGTTAGATGATGGGCTGGCCCATTTTAGCTACTCATGGGCCAAATCGACGAGAGATTATAGAGAGATTGATGGTAAGCTCTTATGAGTAATAGACTGGGATACCATCAGCAGATGGAGCATATAGTTTCACGGAAGCTAATAAATAAATAACTAAATAGCATAGTAACAAAACTGTTAAAATAAATAGTATCGTTATAGATAAATAAATTATTTAGCTACTAAATAGAATTAATTTATTTGTAAATATGTTATTTATTTCAACATTTTTTATAAATATATTATTATTAATTTTTTAGCTTTCACATGTGGGAGGAGGGAAAAAGGCTATAAGCCTCTGGTAATAAAAAATAAAATAGCATATACTTTTTAGGTGATGATAAATAGCATATTCATGATAAATGATACATTTACGGAGCATATTCGCGATAATATGATTTTAAAAAAATATTCTTATGAATAAATGTTTAGAGTAATTATCATATAATAGTTAGAGAAAATTATCCAAATAACCACATTTTTTTTCATCTATTGACCAACATAACACAAACTCCTCAATCTTAACTAATATGATACAAATTTTAGTTTACTTTAGTTTAATTATGTGTCATATTAGTCTAATGTTACTTTTTTGTATCATGTTGGTATAATGATCATTAAATTTGTGTCATTCAACACTTTCCCCTTGTATTTATGAGAAGTAATTTATTTACGAAGCATATTAACATGAAAATTACTTTAAATTTTTTTTTGTAAATAAATAATTTATCATAAATATAACTTATATAAGTATACATATATTTGTGTTAACTTAAACTTATATAATAATTTAAACTTTTTTCGACCATGTTTTCTCTAACAAAAATTTAAATTTGAATAAAATCTTTTATGTTCAAACATATAAAACCAAACGTCAACTAGATGTATCAAGGGAAAGCAACGACCAAAAGAAAGAAGAGTGGCCTCTGCTGTTTGTCTTTTGCTTTTTCTTTTCTTTCCTTTTTTTATTTTTTATTTATTTATATTTTTTGGATAAGGCGTCAACTTATTTTTATGAATTTAATCAGAAAACTCATATGTTGCTTAAGAGGATAAGAACGGACTACTTTAAACTTCTTTTGATGTGAAGAACATAAATGGGTCTCACTCACTTAGGCATGATTTATAAGAGTGAATTACTTTGGTCAATCATCCTTAAATCGATCACTATTGAACTATAACAAAAAAAGTTGTCTGTATATTATGCAATTCTTTCGTTAAAACTCATAATGCACGCAACATTAGGCGTCTAATAAAGATCGGAATATATCTACCTTGATTTGCAATTCACTTTATTATATTCTCGTATTCTTTTTTCCGAAAAAGAAAAGTAAAAAGAATCCACTGACAACGGAGGGCATAGGAATAAAAGAGCAAGGAATGATGTATGTTTTCACCACAAATTTACGTCTCTCCCATTGCTAATTTGCTAGAAAAACCTTTAGAAACTCTCTCTGCTTTCTCTGAAACTGTTTCAAGCCAAACATGGCGGAGGTAATCCTCAGTCCTATTGTAGAACTGATCGTTGAGACCTTGGATACTGCGGCTGTGCAAGAGATTAAGTCTCTTTGGGGTGTCAGAGATGATCTTGAGGGGCTTGAAAGCACCCTCTCAACCATGAGAGCTGTCCTTCTCGATGCGGAGAAGCGGCAGATCCGTGACGAGCAGGCCAGAGTTTGACTGCAGAAGCTGGAGGACGTGCTGAATGCTGCTGATGATTTGGTGGATGAAGTCAACACTGAAGGTCTGAGAGGGCAGCTGATGCCTGGAAAGAAAATAGGGAAGAACGTACGCACTTTCTTTCCCTCCAACAACCAACTTATTTACCGGCGCAAGATGGCTCGGGAAATTAAGACTATTAGAGAGAGAATTGATGCTCTTAATTATATTTAAACACCATCAATTATCGCTTTAAAGTTTTGTTTTCCCTTCATTTGTTGTGTCCCAAATTCTTATTTTGAGGTTGATCACGGGAACTCTAGGACTCGTTCAAAGTAACTGACTTGTCTGAATAACTTTTGCTTTATGCACATTACCGGACTTAACTTTAATGATTTAGAAAACAAAATTCCAATTAGAGCTATAAAAATATATAAAATATGGCACTAACACTTTCACATATCCTAATTTCTATTTGTCAATTAGAAAGTGATGGGCCAGGACAGGACACAAGCTGTTAGCATTTGGTCCTTATTAACCTTTTAATTTTTCATTTTACTTTTGTAATTTTATTCAATTTACAAACGATTTTCAAGCTGCTTTTAATTTTGTTTTAATGGTCACTTCCACAAATACAACATCATTCCATCACGCACCACTTAAAAGTATTTCATTTAATTTCCAATTGGTTTTGTTTGCTTCTTAGAATGGTTTTCTATTTATGCATTTCACTTTTCTATTGGTTTTTCATTAAGATTTAAGACGAAAATTTGAATTTCTTAATATTACTTAATTCTTTAATTTTATAAATTTGAGTGAAGAATTTAGTTCCTTCCCTTTATTTATTCAAAAACAAAAACAAAACAAAAAAAAATTGTGTTGTTTCTTTTGGGGTCTGAACAACAACTTAAGTTAATTTTTTTTTACAGTATTTCCACAAAAAAATTTAAATTTAAACAAAAATTTTTCTTCGTGGGTCTGAACAACAACTTAAGTTATATATATATATATATATTTATGGTATTTCCTCACAAAAATTTGAATTTAAACAAAATATTTATGTTCAACCTTATGGACAAAGCAACAACCAAAAGAAAGAAGAGGATAAGCAAATTAAAATTACTTTAATTAATTTAATGAGAAAAACTGATCAAGTTGGTTTAAGAGGATAAGCATTGACTACTTTAATCGTCTTTTGTCGTGGAATCAACCACTACTGAAATATGAATAACAAAAACATAAGTTGTCTAGATAGGAACATGTCTCCCGTGATTTACGTATAAGATTCTCTTTTTAAATAAAGAAAAGTAAAAAGAATCCACTAACAACTGTGAACATACGAATAAAAAAGACCAAGGGATGATATGTATACTGCCGTCTTCACAACAAAAATACATCGCTTGCTTGCTTAATTTGCTAGAAAAACCTTTTGAAACTCTCTCTGCTTTCTCTGAAACTGTTTGAAGCCAAACATGGCAGACGTAATCCTCAGTCCTATTGTAGATCTGATCGTTGAGACGTTGGGTTCTGCGGCTGTGCAAGAGATTAAGTCTCTTTTGGGTGTCAGAGATGATCTTGATGGGCTTCGAAGAACCCTCTCAGCCATCAGATCTGTCCTTGTCGATGCGGAGAAGAAGCAGATCCGTGACGAGCATGTCAGAGATTGGCTGCAGAAGCTGGAGGACGTGCTGAATGATGCTGATGACTTGGTGGATGAAGTCAACACAGAAAGCTTGAGACGGCAGTTGATGCATGGAAAGAAAATAAGGAAGAAGGTACGCACTTTCTTTTCGTCCAACAACCAACTTATTTTCCGGCGTAAGATGGCACGAGAAATCAAAAATGTTAGGGCGAGACTAGAGGCTATTTCAGCTGATAAGCAGCACTTTCGTTTGGAGGTGGCTCAAGAGATTCAACCGGCAAGAAATGCGAGGGAGACGGGCACTGAAGTAGATGAGGAGAATGTTGTTGGGAGGGAGAGTGAAAAAATGGAAATCCTAAAACGCTTAATGTCGTTGGAGGCCGAAACTGGGAGTAGTAGTACTACTCGTAGGGAGAGAGTGTCCGTCATTCCCATCATTGGGATGGGAGGACTTGGAAAAACTACACTTGCTCAGGTAGTTTATGTGGGAAAATATGAATTAGATCCCTTGATTGGTGGTGATCGGTCAAACTGTAAATAATCACTTTCTGGAAATCAGGAATGTGATTTTGATATAGTTGTTACTGAATATAGGGTTTCCTGATTTAGCTAAATTAGTTTCCCTTTTTCTTTGATATTTTAGTTTCCCTTTCTTATTGTAATCTCGTGTATATAAGCCCTGTAATTGTGAACAGAAATATACAACTTTTTCTCTCATTTTACCACATGGTATCAGAGCCTTAGGTTCTCTAAAAAAAATAAAAAAAAATAAAAAAACGTTTTTTTGGCCTTCATACTGCTGTCTCTTTGTGCCCCTGTTTTTACTCTGTTTTTTCAGTCCAAAACAGAGTATTTCGTAAGGTTTCTGTTCAGCCAAATCAGTTTCTTTTTGCTGGCCTTCATTGCCGTGTATCAGCCTTCATAGCCTTTTTTTTCTGATTTGCCTTCATTGTAGTTTCCTTTCTTGGAAATCAGATCAGTCAATTTTTTATCAACCATTTTTTTTTTCTTTTGAGCCTTCATTGCCAATTGATAAAGAATGTCAGAGACGACTGTTTCAACTCCTACGGTTCAATCATCCCAACAACATGAAGAAGAGCAGGTCCAGCGTTCCACAGGGGAATTGCAGAATATTCAATCGGTGAAAGGAATTGCAGAATATTCAATCGGTGAAACTGGAGCAGCCCCATTTGTCCTCACAGGTGAAACTGGAGCAGCCACAGGAAAATGGAGTATTCAATAGTGACGAGATTGAGAAGCTGAGGAATCTGCTGGGAACACTCGAGAAGCCATCCTCTTCTGGTGCTAGTTCATTGGCCCTCTCAGGTGAGTCCTTATTCTCCTTTGGACTGAATGTTTCTCGTAAATTGTTTGAAGATTCATGGATCATAGACTCGGGAGCCACAGACCACATGACACATGCCTCAAATTTTTTCCATACCTACACCCCATGTTCCAGCACTAGAAAAATCAGCGTTGCCGATGGCACCACAGCCACAGTAGCCGGTGTAGGAGACATAACTATCACTCCACGTCTTGTCCTTAAAAATGTTCTACATGTCCCAAAATTAACCACCAACCTTGTGTCCATTCAAAAGCTTACTAGAGACTTAAATTGCCATGTTACGTTTTATCCTTCTTACTGTGACTTTCAGGACCAGGGTTCGGGGAGGAGGATTGGACGTGCTAAGGAAAAGGATGGACTTTACTATCTTGAGACATCACCTACTCCAAGTATGATCAAGAAAAATTTATCCTCTTCGTTTCTGTCTTCTTCCAATAAGGATGCCATATGGTTGCATCATTTTCGTCTTGGGCATCCCTCTTTTGCAGTTTTACAAATTATGTTTCCTTCTTTGTTTAAGGGATTAAATATTAGAACCTTTCATTGTGATATTTGTGAATATGCCAAACACACTCGTGTCTCTTTTCCCATTAGCAATAAAAGAAGTTCTTCTCCTTTCTATTTAATTCACAGTGATATATGGGGACCTTCTACAGTCCCAAATGTTTCTGGTTCACGGTGGTTTGTGTCTTTTATTGATGATTTCACTAGAGTCTCCTGGATATTCTTGCTAAAAAACAAATCAGATGTGAGTACTGTCCTACCAAATTTTCATATGATGATTCAAAATCAGTTTGGTACCAAAATAAGAAGGTTTAGGTCTGACAATGCAAGGGACTATTTTAATCAAATCTTATCTCCCTACTTTCACAAGGAGGGAATCATTCATGAGTCATCCTGCATTAATACCCCACAACAAAATGGGGTAGCTGAAAGAAAAAATGGTCATCTCCTAAACACTACTCGGGCACTTTTGTTCCATCAAAATGTACCAAAACAGTATTGGGGGGAAGCAGTTCTTACATCTGCCTACATCATAAATAGAATTCCTTCACGAGTTTTAGGGTCAAAAAGTCCAATGGAAGTTCTATCTAAATTCTACCCCGACATTGATGCTACGAACACTCTCACGCCTAGGATATTTGGGTGCACTTCATTTGTTCACGTCCATAGCAATAATCGGGGTAAATTAGATCCTAGAGCCATTAAGTGTGTCTTTGTAGGATACTCATCCACACAAAAAGGTTACAAATGTTTTCATCCACCCACCAGGAAACTCTATATCTCAGCTGATGTTACTTTTGCAGAAGGGAAACCATATTTCACTGAACCTTATCTTCAGGGGGAGTCATCTATCATAGAAGATAAGGATTTCTTTCTACTTGATCTACCACCCTCATCTCTGTCTCAATCACCATCCTCTCCTCCTGTGTCGAACTCTCAGTCCACTTCAGTAAATGAGTTCATCTCAAATACAGAACTCGTGTTGTCTCCTGTCCCGTCCACTTCAGTAAATGAGTTCATCTCAAATACAGAACTCGTGTTGTCTCCTATCTTGTCACCCGTGTCTCCTGAACAGGATAATAGGACTCTTGATCATATACGATACGGAAAAGGGAAGGTGTACTCGAGGAAGCAAGGTCTAGCTCCTGATCTGGTGCAAGCCCAAGTCTCCAATCCGATTTCTGAGAATGAGGTAACAGTATCCGAACCTAATTTTATCCCACTTGTAGAACACCAACTTCCTGAAACTCAAACAACTGACCAGGATTTACCTATAGCCGTGAGGAAAGGAACTCGAGAGTGTACCAAACGACCATTGTATCCTCTAACCCATTTTGTGTCTTTCGAGAAATTCTCCCCAACCCATAGGAACTTTCTTACGAGTCTGAATGAAATCTCTATTCCAAACAATTTATTTGAAGCATTATCTAATGGAGAATGGAGGAAAGCCATGAGAGCTGAGATGGATGCATTGGAAAAGAATGGAACATGGGAGTTAGTGGACCTGCCGAAGGGAAAAAAGACAGTAGGGTGTAAGTGGGTATTTTCCTTAAAGTATAAGGCTGATGGATCATTGGAGCGCTACAAAGCAAGGTTGGTTGCCAAAGGATACACACAGACATATGGAGTTGACTATCAAGAAACCTTTGCTCCAGTCGCGAAGATGAACACGGTAAGAATTTTGCTGTCATTAGCAGCCAACTGTAATTGGGAACTACATCAGTATGATGTGAAGAATGCCTTTTTACATGGGGACCTAGATGAAGAAATTTATATGAGTATCCCATCAGGTTTTGGAGGGGTAGAAGGAAAAAAGGTATGTAAGTTAAAGAAGGCCTTGTATGGGTTGAAACAGTCACCTCGTGCTTGGTTTGGAAGACTTACTAAGGTAATGACAGCTACGGGATATAAGCAGAGTCAAGGAGACCACACCCTCTTCATTAAACACTCAGCGGCAGGGGGAGTCACAGTCTTGATAGTCTACGTGGACGACATGATTGTAACTGGAAATGATGAAGAGGAGAAGCAAGCCTTGAAGCAATGTTTGGTCAAAGAGTTCGAGATTAAAGATTTGGGAAGGTTGAAATATTTTCTGGGGATTGAGGTTGCTCATTCTAAACAAGGCATCTTCATTTCACAGCAAAAATATGTTACTGATCTTCTCAAGGAAACAGGAATGCTTGGAAGCAAACCGGTTGCAACGCCTATAGAGCCAAATCATAGACTTGGAGAGGCTATTGAAGAACAGACAGTAGATAAAGAGATGTATCAGAGATTAGTTGGAAAGCTTATCTATCTTTCTCATACTCGGCCGGATATTGCATACTCTGTGAGTGTCATCAGCCAATTTATGCACGATCCAAGAGAAGTTCATCTTCAGGCTGCCTACCGTGTACTTCACTACTTGAAAGCTAATCCAGGGAAGGGAATAATGTACAAGAGAAATTCCGAGCTAGTCCTTGAAGCCTATACAGATGCAGATTATGCAGGGTCTCCAGTGGATCGTAGGTCAACTTCAGGTTACTGTACTTTCCTTGGAGGAAATTTGGTAACATGGCGAAGCAAAAAGCAAAATGTTGTAGCCAGGTCTAGTGCAGAAGCGGAGTTTAGAGCAATGGCACAGGGTGTGTGTGAGCTGTTATGGATGAAGATTATACTGGAAGACTTGAAGATTAGATGGAGTGGACCAATGAGACTCTACTGTGACAATAAATCGGCAATCAACATTGCACATAATCCTGTGCAACATGACCGAACTAAGCACATTGAGATAGACAGACATTTTATCAAGGAGAAATTAGAGAGTGGATTAATTTGTACACCATATGTTCCCACAGGAGGTCAACTGGCAGATGTTCTTACAAAGGGGCTCAACAGTTCGGCGTTTCAGGATCTGATTTCCAAGCTGGGAATGACTGATATCTATTCACCAGCTTGAGGGGGAGTGTGGGAAAATATGAATTAGATCCCTTGATTGGTGGTGATCGGTCAAACTGTAAATAATCACTTTCTGGAAATCAGGAATGTGATTTTGATATAGTTGTTACTGAATATAGGGTTTCCTGATTTGGCTAAATTAGTTTCCCTTTTTCTTTGATATTTTAGTTTCCCTTTCTTATTGTAATCTCGTGTATATAAGCCCTGTAATTGTGAACAGAAATATACAACTTTTTCTCTCATTTTACCACAGTTTACAATAATGAGGAGGTCGAGAAACACTTTAACCTTAGACTTTGGGTCTGTGTATCTGACAACGTTGACAATAATCTACTTATTGAGAAAGTTGTCAGATCTATCACTAATATGAGTACAAAAGACCTCACGATGCAAAAATTAGAGGAAACTGTCCGGGAGAAAATTAATGGAAAACGATTCCTTCTCATACTTGATGATGTCTGGAACCAAGAGATCAATCAAGAATGGGAAAAGCTTAAGGGCTTCTTAGGAAAATATTGTGTCGAGGGCAGTAGAATAATTGTCACCACTCGTCACGACATGGTTGCACGGTCCATGGGTGGCTTGCAACCATATTGTCATTTGGGACAATTAAATCCAGAGGATTCTTGGAATCTTTTCAAGAAAAAGGCTTTTGAGTCCCTTCAAGAGCCAACTGATCCCAACATCCTTGATATTGCACATAGGATAGTGGAAAAATGTAGAGGAGTTCCTCTTGCCATAAGTATGATAGGAAGTATGTTGTACTCTAGGGATCCCGCAACGGAGTGGTCATCCTTCCTTAAAAAGGAGCTTGCAAACATCCCTCAAAAAGACAATGACATCTTACCAACACTTAGGTTGAGTTATGATTATCTTCCTTCACATATGAAACCTTGCTTTGCCTATTGTAGTCTTTTTCCAAAAGATTATGAATTTGATGTCCACACACTTATAACTCTTTGGATAGCACAAGGATTTATTAGGTCAGATCAAAGCCAAAGTCTGGAGGATACAGGTTACGAATATTTTAAGGATTTACTTTGGAGATCCTTCTTTCAAGAAGCTGAAAAAGATGAAGTACTGAACATGGTAACAACATGCAAAATGCATGACCTAGTTCATGATCTTGCGATTCAAGTCGCAGGGGAGAAGTATGCAAATATTGCTTCTTGTGAAGAGAATAATCTAAGGAACTCAGTTCGTCACGTTTCCATAGATTCTTCTTATATAGAGCCAGGGGAAGAACCAAGCTCACGGCTTCAAGCACGAAGGCTTCGCTCCATTCTTTTCCCATCAGGTTATAATTGGATTTGATTTGAAAGAGGGTCAATAGGCAAGGACATTATTTCAAATCATAAGCTTCTACGCACGTTAGATCTGCATGGTGGAGGAATTGAAACAGTGCCAGGTTCTATTAGTAAGTTGAAGCACTTGAGGTATCTTGATCTTTCTAGTAATGATGAGATCGAAACCCTACCTGCTTCTATTACCAAGCTAGTCAATCTGCAGACGTTGAAACTCAACGAGTGCTGGAGTCTTCGTGAGCTACCAAGTGAAATTGAGAAACTAGTCAATCTCAGGCATCTTGAGCTTAAGGGTTGTGATGAGATAACTCATATGCCAAGAGGACTGAACCAATTGACTAATCTTCAATCATTACCACTGGTTGTGTTGAGTGAGAATGGCCCAAAAAGCCCATGTCGTAAGTTGGATGAACTAATGGGACTAAACAACTTGAAAGGAGAGCTCAAGATTGAAGGGATAAGAAGTGGGATGGCAACTACGGCTACGAAGTTGAGAGAAAATAATCGTCTTCGGTCCTTACATTTAATCTTCAAAACAGGCGACGACGACGTGTCAAAATGGAAAACGACAATCGAAGGCCTCCAACCACACCCAAATCTCAGAGAACTGACTTTAGAACAATATGGTGGCACCAGTTTGTCCGAGTTTCTTCCCACGCTTACAAATCTGGTTAAGCTTTTCTTAGAAAATTGCTCAAAATGCCAACAATTACCATCTTTGGATAAGTTTCACTCTCTCAAGGAAATGTCACTAGATGACTTACCTTCTCTGGAGTATATTACCATCAACGAGGGTGATAACTACTTTTCCACGTCATCATCGCCACCAGTATCGGTATTGCCATCTCTACAAAAACTCGCACTGGTTGACTTGCCCGAGTTCAGAGGGTGGTGGAGGTCGGGCATGACAGAGAATCAAGTGGAGCAACTTATATTGCCGTCATTTCCTCGTCTTTCTTCATTGACAATCAGAGGTTGCGAAAAGCTTACATCCATGCCGCGTTGTCCAAACATTGACGAAGAGTTGATTTTGGAGGATGCTAGCTGGAAGTTATGTGAACATATATTAACGACAGAGGAAGCATCACCTTTCTCTAAATTGACGTCTTTAAGTCTCAGAAATGTGACGGATGTAGAATATTTTCCGGATGAGAGGATGAAAGGCCTCGCTTCCCTCAAGAGACTAGAGATCTGGTATTGCCCTGCTCTGAAGTATCTATCTCCGTGGATCCTATATCTCACCTCCCTTGAGGAATTGGAGATTTACAGATGTGAGGAGTTTGAAGGGATTAAGTGGCCGGAAACTTCCACTCTTACACGCCTACGTGTCCTGAAACTCAGGTGGCTGCGGAAACTAAAGCATCTTTCATCTCTAGGCGTCCAACAACATCTCACCTCCCTTGAGGAATTGAGGATTTACTATTGTGAGGAGCTTCAAGTATCAAATGATGACTCGATTGAGTGGCAAGCCCTAACAACCCTACGCTCCCTGGAATTTAAAGAACTACCACAGCTAGTGAGTCTCCCTGGGGGGCTTCAATTTCTTACCACTCTGAAAGCACTCCACATTTGGGATTGCCCCAATTTTACGGGCCTTCCGGATTGGATTTGCAAGCTGTCTTCACTCGAAACCCTTGATATTGATGAATGCCCCAAATTCAAATCAGTGCCTGCATCAATAAGTAGCCTCACCTCTTTAGATTTCCTCTTTATCAACGGCAAGCACAAGAATCCAAGGGAAATACACGAGGATTTAGATATAAGCTCAGCCTCAGGTATGTTAAGTCCATCACCAACCCAGTTTTGTCATTTCATTTCAATATTGTTTTCCATTTTTCCCTGATTTCTTTTAATTTTGTGGGTATAGGGTCTTGCTCTCGGAAAATCTCGAAGAAGTTCAGAGTACTAGGGTTGTGCAACAAATGAACTTCACAGTGGTAATTAACTTCTTTCCTTATTTTAATGTTCCTTTTCAATTCAGCATTCCTAAAGTTTTTTTTTTTTTTTTTTTTGGGGGGGGCATATATTGGTCAGCGGCAATTAATAATTCAGATAATTAAGATGTTTCAAACATTTATTAAAAAAAAAAAAAAAAAAAACTCTGATGTCTCCAATATAGTTTCTTTTTTCTTATTATTGGGTTAGATACAGTGACATCCAAAAGTTTTGCTAAAAAATTGAAATAATTACACAAAAAAATTATTTTTAGAATCTCATTTTAGAATATGATAATTACTATATTATTGTGATGTTTTTTTTTAAGTTTTAGCGTGTTTCATATTTTTTTATAATATCTATTTAATTTTTTAATATAATTATTATGAATTTTATTTTAATGACTAATTATTTATTCTATTATGATCCTTTTTTCTTTATAATAAAGTAAGTAAAATTATCTTTTTTTCTTTTATAAAAGATTTTTTTAGTTTTACATTTTTTTTAGAGATTTTTTCTTTCATTTTTTAATCAATTCTTTATTTATTTAATTTCAATTCTTGATGAAAGGGTAATATGGTCTTTATAAGTATCAATTTAGACATTCATGTAAACAAAAGAAAAAATAGATATTTTTTAAATTATAGTCTTCAATTTAGATATTTATGTGAATAATCATAAAAAATTAGGAACTAAAAAAAGAAAAAGAGGGCTACACCAAAACATCTAGATTATCAACCCCATTTAATGATAAACTAATAAAAAAGAAAAGCAACCCAGAAATGCATCTTTTTTTTTTTCAAGATGAAAATATTGGTAATGGAAGCAGAATTTGTAATTATAACTTTCCAATCTAGTAGTAACTGCTCCTGTGAATATGACCGGGAGTTATTGCAGTCGCTGGAAGATCAAAACTTCACTAACCTATAATTCAGTAGATATTAAAAGGCTATTCAAGAGAAACTTACAGAATTCAAAGAATCAAAAACTTAAATGGTGTGGGTTATCTTACAAATTTATGATGCACAGATATTTATAGTTCTTCTCCTTCTTCTCCCTTTTTTTTAAATGAATGTAGATGATAATCTTGGCGTAAGTAAATGTGTGAATGTTATTTTGTTTCTCAAACATATTTCTTATATATGCAGTGCAAAATGTACCATGATCTTGCCATCCACAAGGACGGAGTACAAAAGTTTGCTTCCTTCTCTCGAGTCCTAGCTTTTAGGTATGTGCTTGCTCTGTAGTACATCAACTCAAAGACTGGCGTGATACACTACAAACAACTCCATTTTCCATCACATTATAATTTCAGCTCCCAGAATTGCATGATATAAATGAAGCAGAAATCCTTCTTATCAGCTTGACTGCGATAAAAACACAACTAACACTGATCTTGTCTAGTTTTAACTTCTTTATGGATTTTAAAATGCTCACATAATTAATAACAAGAAGTGTCACATTATTTATTCTAAAGAAAAGTGGTGAGGGACGTGACTAAATTATCCAAGTGTTTCTTTCATTTCCTTTTCTTGATTTGAGGGTTCATTTTTGCTCCATATTGACTTTCATGCTTTTACCATATCTAGAGATTTTATTTTTTTTAATTATTGATAAATGTTGGCAGCCTTTCCAACATAACTGATGAAAAATTCTATCATTTCAGATTATCGTAAAGGATTGTCATCATCAACTTCTCCCGTGGTTTACACATTCTTTTACAATCCTTTGATTGCGACTATTTTGTGGCCATTCTAAGTGTATCTGGACCTCAAATCACTTGTAACACCAGAAATTGGGGATGTTCTAGTTTAAAATCACTGCCCGAAGCAATATGCTACATCGCCTATCTACAGCCACCGTTGACTGACGCTTGTCTCATCTAATTGCAAATATGCCAGAGAGAAAGAGGAGATGATTGTCCTAAGATTCTCACATCCCTGGATGATTGAATGTCTCTCTATTGGCACAGTAGATTTGGCCTATCACAGTTCCTTACTTTACTGAGGTATATACGTATTATCACACTTCTTTACTTGACTGGCTTTGACCAGCAAAAAAGTGGCTACAGTGGTTTATATTGCAGCTTTTGTTAGTTTTCCTTGATGAGTAAGAACAAAATATACGAGTGTTATTTTCTCCTTTCAAGTTCTACTATGCATGAAATAAAGGGGATTTATGTATTATCTAGTGTTGTAACAATTTGCTCAAACGTGTTTATAATGCAGTGCAAGAATGTTCCTTGACACCATCATCCAGCGGCTCGGTTCACATTGACAGGGTGCATTTAGGTGTGATGCCTGATTTGAAGTAAATGTTAACTGAAACAATGGTGATGCGGCATCATCATCTCCAACAACGCATTGTTCTGGAAGTATAAAGTATAACCTCACCTCCTCCTCAGCGGCAGAGACGGTTATGACATGTCCTCTCTTGCAGCAAAGATCTCATAGAAAAAGAGGCAAGGATAGAGGCCTAAAGTATCTTCTTTCAAAGCAATCTCCTTTGTCTTCTTTTGTTCTTTACCACAAGTAATACATTTTTGTAGTTTGGAAGGATAAAAACTGAATAATTCCTTAATTGATATCAGAAAGATTACACATATATATATAGAAGCTTCCCTCTCTAGATATCCTAACTAACTAAAGAGAGAGAAAAAAAAAATTTAAACAGCCTAATTAATTCCAAGATAACAAATCCGGAAATAAGGAGAAAATTAAGGAAACTAATAACTAACTAAATATTTTTAACACTCCCCCTCAAGTTGGAGCATAGATATCTATCATGCCCAACTTTAAACAACCCTTTGGTTAGGATATCTACCGTCTGTTGTGTGGTAGGAACAAATGGCATGCAAATAACTCCTGCCTCCAATTTCTCTTTAATGAAGTGTCTGTCAATCTCCACGTGTTTGGTTCGGTCATGTTGCACGGGGTTGTGTGCAATACTTATTGCCGCTTTGTTATCACAATACAACCTCATTGGAGCCTCCATAGGTTTCCTCAACTCCTCCAATATTCGTTGTATCCATAGGATCTCACAAACTCCATTCGCCATTGCTCGGTACTCGGCTTCTGCACTGCTCCGGGCCACCACGTTCTGCTTCTTGCTCCTCCATGTAACAAGATTTCCCCATACATATGTGCAATAACCCGTGGTAGATTTTCTATCTGTTACAGACCCTGCCCAGTCTGCATCTGTGTAGACTTCAATTGTCTTCTGTCCCCCCTTCTTGAATAGCAATCCTTTCCCTGGAGAACTCTTCAGGTATCTCAAAATTCTATACGTGGCATCGAGATGCTCCTTGCATGGGGCGTGCATGAACTGACTCACCAAACTAACCGCGAAGCCGATGTCGGGTCTTGTGTGTGACAAATAAATCAATTTCCCTACCAGTCTTTGGTATTGGCTTACATCAACCGGTACTCCATGCTTACTATCCCCAAGTTTTTTGTTCGGGTCAATTGGTGTTTCAATCGGCTTGCAACCACTCATTCCTGTCTCCTTGAGAAGGTCTAGGATGTACTTTCGTTGTGAGACGACGATACCTTCCTTGGACCGGGCAACTTCCATTCCAAGAAAGTATCTGAGAGGTCCTAGATCCTTAATCTCGAATTCTGTCGCGAGACTAGCCTTTAACCGGTTCATTTCTTTTAAGTCATCTCCGGTAAGAATGATATCATCCACGTAGACAATCAACACTGTCACTTTCCCATCTCCCGAATGCTTAATGAACATGGTGTGATCGGTTTGAGCCTGATTGTAACCCTGTTTCTTTACCGACCGAGTGAACTTCTCGAACCAAGCTCTCGGTGATTGTTTAAGACCATACAAAGATTTCTTCAACTTACATACCTTCGATCCGAACCTTTGTTCAAAACCTGGGGGAGGATCCATGTATATGTCCTCTTCTAGGTCTCCGTTCAAAAAAGCGTTCTTGACATCTAGTTGTTGCAAAGGCCAGTCGAGAGTTGCTGCAAGTGATAATAGCACACGGATGGTATTCAGTTTTGCCACAGGTGCAAAAGTCTCTGAGTAGTCGATACCATACGTTTGCGTGAAGCCTTTAGCAACTAATCTTGCCTTGTACCGATCTAGAGTCCCATCCGACTTAAACTTGGTGGTGAACACCCATTTACAACCAACCGCCTTTTTTCCCTTTGGTAGCACTTCAACATCCCATGTATGATTCTTCTCAAGTGCCCTCATTTCTTCAAGCACGGCCTCCTTCCATTCGGGAACCTTTAGAGCATCTTGAACTGTTTTTGGAATCTCTACACATGAAAGTTGAGAGGTGAAAGCAGTAAAAGAGGATGAAAGACTCCTATAAGACACAAATTTGGATGTTGGGTATAATGGACGACTTGTACACGACCTACTACTTTTCCTAACAGCTATGGGAATATCTAGATCTTCTAAGGGCATGTTTGGAGAATCTGTTTAGGCTGAGCAGATTTTTCTAAAATAGTTTTGAACTTACCTGTTTTTTCTTGCAGCTTCTGGATTGAGCCCGGATTGGACGTTTGACTAGGTAGAGAATTGGTGGACTTTTTTCCTTGATCTGGATACTTCCTGTTATAAACTAGCCCATAGAGATTTTTCAAACCCGGTTCTTCACTATTTCTGGTACTAGGAAGAATTTTTTTCTGCTGTGGCTGTTTAGAACCGGTTTTCTCTACTTGTTGAGAGTGATCAGATTTTTCAAAAAAATTTCCTAGATCAGATTTTTCAAAAAAAGATTCTCCATGATCAGTTTTTTCAAAAAAAGATTCTCCCTGATCAGTTTTTTCAACACTCTGACCAGGTTCATTGTCCTCCTTTTGTAAATTTGAATTTGGAGATTTTTCAACAGCCAAATCATCTTGGTTTGACTTTTCTTTGAAATTTGAAAAAAACTCTAAATCTTCCCTTTGATTTGTTTCAGCCGAATCTTCTTTGGGAGGAAAATTCTGATCAGTTTTTTTTGTTTCAAGAAAATCCGGCCTTTGTTGGAAAAAATTCAAATTTTGTTTAAAAAAATCCATCATGAAAAAGATTACCCTCATCATCCACCGAATCTTCCTTACCTCTCTCCCCCTGAAGATGAGAATGAAAATATGGGGTATTTTCAAAAAAAGAAACATCCATAGTTACAAATAATTTTTTTGAAATAGGATCATAACACTTATATCCTTTTTTGGTTGGAGCAAAACCAACAAAAACACATTTTTTAGCCCTAGGATCTAATTTCCCACGGCTGGTGTCGGTATTGCGAATAAAGACAGTGCAGCCAAAAATTTTTAAAGGTAAGGAAGAGGTAATTTTAGAGTTAGGGAAAAAATTTTGAAGGACGTGTAAGGGAGACTTAAAACCTAAGACTTTGGATGGCATACGATTAATCAAATGAGTAGCCATGAGTACCGCTTCACCCCAAAAATATTTAGGAACATTGGTTGTAAAAAGTAGAGCGCGGGCCACTTCTAAAAGATGTTTATTTTTTCGTTCGGCCACGCCATTTTGTTGTGGGGTGTCGGTACAAGAACTTTGATGTATAATGCCCTTGTGTGAAAAAAATTTTCCCAAAATTTGATTAAAATACTCTCTTCCATTGTCACTTCGAAAGATTTTGATTTTTACTTGAAATTGAGTGTAAACCATGGTGTAAAATTTTTAAAAATATCTTCTACTTCCGATTTTTCCTTAAGAAGATAAACCCAACTAGTTCTAGTGTGGTCATCAATGAATGTAACAAACCATCTTTTTCCGGAAACACAAGAAATTCGTGAGGGACCCCATACATCACTATGAATTAAAGAAAATGGAGTTGAGGGTTTATAGGGAGTAGGAGGATATGGAACTCGGTGGTGTTTTGCTAAAGCACAAATTTCACATTGAAACAAAGATGGACTTTTATTTTTAAATAAATTTGGAAACAAGAATTTCAAGTAATAAAAACTAGGGTGGCCCATCCTAAAATGCCACAACAGGATTTCCCTATCACTAGAAACAGAAATAGATTTGAAACAGGTTCGTTGGACTGAATTACTTGAGTCGGTTCCATCTTCGAAGAAATAAAGTCCCCCATATTCTCTAGCAGTGCCAATCGTCCTCCCCGGGCCCGTTTCCTGAAACTCACAAAGAGATGGAAAGAATTTAGCCACACAATTATTGTCACGAGTAATTTTGCTTATAGACAACAGACTACAGGACAAGTTTGGGACATGAAGAACATTTTTCAGTACTAAGGAGGAGGAAATATAAATTGACCCTATTCCGGCGACTGCCGAAAAAGAACCGTCAGCAATTTTGATTTTGATTTTCTGATTTCCTGCGCTTGGAGTATAGGACGAAAAAAATTTAGAGCAACCTGTCATATGGTCAGTTGCCCCAGAATCGATAATCCATGAATCGTAAGGAGTGGTTTTGACACTAGAAAATGCTTTAGGTGGGATATTACCTGACTGTGCTAAAGAACAAGAACTAGCATTGAATTGGGAAGAGTGGAAGAGATTAAACAGTTGCTCTAATTGATCCTTTGTGAAAGAATTTGCGTCTGAAGTAGTTTGAGGCTCTTGAGAAGATTCAGCCATAGTTTGTAGAGCACGACCATCGGAACGTTTCTTAAGGTGTGGTGGCTTTCCGTGGATCTTCCAGCAAGTTTCTCTTGTGTGCCACGGCTTCTTGCAGTGGTCACACCACGGCTTCTTTTTACGGTCTCCATCAGATTCCGAGATCTTCGAGACGAGAGCAGAGCTTTCGGGATCACTTCTGGAATTGGTTGTCGAATCTCCCAACATAATCCGCTTGCGGCATTCCTCCTGCCGCACTTCTGAGAAAACCTCACGTATAGATGGGAGAGGCTTGCGGCTGAGAATCCTTCCCTTTACGTCATCCAGACTCCGGTTAACACCGGCCAAGAACATGTATACCCGATCATTCTCCTCCCTTTTCATATACCGGGCACAATCATTTGGATTTTCCCAAACATCATCATAACATTGATCCAATTCTTGCCACAAGGTCACCATCTCATTGTAATAGATGGTAACCTCCCGATCCCCTTACTTGTGTTGCCAAAGTTTAGACTTTAGTTCGAATATCTGAGAGGAATTCTCTAGATCGGAGTAAGTCTCTCGAACCGAATCCCAAACATCTTTGGCCGTCGGAAGGAACAAATTCGGTTTTGCTATTGCAGCCTCCATAGAGTTGAGAAGCCATGCCGTGACAAGGGAGTTTTCGGAGCGCCAAAATCTGAAACTTGGATCAGTTGCTGCCGGTTTTGGGACTTCACCGGTTAAATATCCTAGCTTTCCACGGCCATCAATGGCTAGTTTGACCGATTGGGACCATTCCAAATAATTTTTGCCATTCAATTTGTGAATGGTTATTTGGAGAGAAGAGCCCGAGGATAAAGGATCAACACTGCCGCTGCTAACTGCTGAAGAGGACTGGTCTGTTCCCCCAGAATGGCCAGAAACAACTTCAGAGGTGGGAGCACCAACGCCAGTCATGGCTGTTTTTGGTCCTGCCGTTTTTACCATGTTGGGTAAAAAAGTGAAGTCTCTGATACCATGTAGTTTGGAAGGATAAAAACTGAATAATTCCTTAATTGATATCAGAAAGATTACACATATATATATAGAAGCTTCCCTCTCTAGATATCCTAACTAACTAAAGAGAGAGAAAAAAAAAATTTAAACAGCCTAATTAATTCCAAGATAACAAATCCGGAAATAAGGAGAAAATTAAGGAAACTAATAACTAACTAAATATTTTTAACAATTTTTTTCCTCAAATAACATGTCGATCCATTATTTTGTATTAAACCATTTAGAGTAGTAACGAACAAGTTTGGCTAAATAGTTGGAAATTTTGCTTTCTTATCGCTTATTGAAGCATATCTTGTTGTAACAACAGGTTGGTAAGTGGAGCGCCTCTGTTCTTTAATATTTCTGCCTTTTGGCAACAAAGAAAAGGTGAAGTTATGCAGCAATTTATGGTTGTCAATCATCTCCTCTGTTTTTCGCAAGCCCATGGAACAAACATGAGTTCAAAGAACTGGATATTTAGAGCTCTTTGACTCTTTCAAAAAACTAAAGCAGCTAGAGGTGAGTATGTATTGCATGCCTTATTTACTTGTGACATTATTATCTATTTCCACATTCTTTTCTGGAAGTAATAGAGATATCTTTTTCTAGTTAGACTTCTATCAATGCTTAAGGCATTATTTTCACAGAAAAGCTGGTTTGGTAACCTTTTTTTTATTTTTTTTGTAGTTTTTATTTTTTATATTTTTCTTGTGATTCTACGGTAACATAATTTAATAGCTTACCAGGTCCACGAGGCTATGTGGTTGTTATGCAGCAGCTTCTCATTGTTGTCTCAAATGATGGCATTTTCTCTTTGGAAGGCAAGTCTCATCATTGCTAGAGAAGCTTTTAATTGGCCATACGAGTTGGAAGCCTTTCCAACATAACTAATGAAGAATTCTATCATTTCAGATTATCATAAGGCATTGTCATCATCATCTTCTTCGGTGGATTTTATTCTACAATCCTTTGATCGCAACTATTTTGTGGCCATTGTTAAGCGTATCGCAAACTCAAATCACTTGAAACACCAGGAATTTGGGATGTCATGGTTTATCAATCACTGCCCGAAGCAAATATGTAGTATCGCCTATTTGCAACCATTGATGTTTAAAGCTTGTCCAATCTCATTGCAAAGATGCCAAAGAGAAAGAGGCGATGATTGGCCTAAGATTCTCACATCCCTGGATGATTGAATATCTGTATATTGGCTCAATAGGTTTGGCCTATCAGAGTTCCTTACTTTGTTGAGGTACATAAGTATTATCGCAGTTCTTTACTTGACTAGTTTTGACTTGCAAAAAAGTAGCCTGTTGTTTATATTCCAGTTTTTGTTAGTTTTCCTTGATGAATTAAAACAAAATATATGAGTGGTATTTTCTCTCTTCAAGTTCCATTGTGCAGCAAATAAAGGGGATATATATCGTTTAGTGATGTAACAATTTGCTCAAACTGTGTTTCTAATCTGCTAGAATGTTCATTGACCTTGTTATCCATCGGCTTACAAAGTTCGGCTTCCCTGCCTTAAAACTTTAGTTCACATTTGGATACAACAAAGTACAAGATGCAAGATCTAGAAATCAACAACAGTGATACGGCATCATCTCTCCAACAACGCATTGTTCTAGAAGTACAAAATGTAATTTCACCTCCTCAGAGACACAGACGGTTATGACATGTCCTCTCTTACAGCTGCAAAGATGCCAAAGAGAAAGAGGCAAGGATATTGGCCTAAGATTTATCCTTTCGAAGCTGTCTACTTTGTTACAAGGTAATTCCCCTGTCTTCTTTTGATCTCTACCACAAATAATATATATACATATATATATATATATTTCTTTTTTTTTTTTTCCGAAATAAAGATCTATGACTTATCTATGGCCTAAGAATACATGGAAAGTACTATTTATGGCCGTTTTAAACGTTTTTACTTGTCATACCTCTGCATAGCAGCCAAGACGAGAATCCATAAGTTTGTATTGAAACAACTTATAGTACTAAAGAATAAGTTTAGCTAAATAATTTTAAATTTTGCTTTCTCTACGCTTGTTGAAGCATTCTTTTTGTCACACCAGGTTGGTAAGCGGGGGTCCTCTGTTCTGTAAAGAAAAAGTGAAGTTATGCAGCAAGTTTTGGTTGTTGAGATAGACATTTTTCATTTTTTTTCCCCCCTAAAGTCAATTTGCTCCCATACGTATTATTTATGTTGCAGATACCCACAGAATAAACATGAGTTTAAGGAATCGGATACTAAAAGCTCGTTGACTTTTTTAAGAAACTAAAGCAACTAGCGGTGAGTATGCATTGCATGCCTTCTTTACTTACGACATTATTTTCTATTTCCCTGCTTGTTATTTTTATACGAAATCATGAGTAGATCTATGGGCTTGTTTGGTAACATAAGTTTTGGTTTTCTTGTTTTTATATATCTTTTGACGATTTCTTCTTTTGTGATTCTGTACTATGATAGTTTCTTACCTTACCAGGTCTAGAAGGTTGTGTGGTTGTTATGCAGCAGCTTTTCATTGTTGTTTTGAACGATGGCATTTCCTCCTTTGAAGGCAAGTCTTGTTCCATTCACTCGAGCTATATGACAAGCTCTCGTAATGATTGTTTTTTAGGATTAGTGGATTCCTCCTTATTTGTACACTACTTTTGTTGACATCTTTTCAAAAAGTTAATTTTTTTGGCACCCGAGGCAGGTATAGTTTTCAGTAGTAGCTTCTTATTTTGCACAATCTGGAGGGGATACAATAAACGTAGATGAAGCTGCTTTAGGGAAATTTGGAGCTTCAGATGTTCAGTGTAATATTTGTCATGACTACTACAGCTACCAAGTTTAGAGCTGCATTCGGATTAAACAATGCTTTCCTTCATGAGCTTGTTTTGACGTTTGGAGCTGAATTCACTGGTGTAATGATTGCCATCACTATTGCAGCTTACAAAGGTCGGAACTATGTTTGGGTTGGAAGTGTTTCAAAAATGTTATTCATATATCTCTTCTTGGTCTCATGAGGTTTGGCTTTACGTTCTGAACTTTGTACTACAGAGTTTCTTACCCAGATCAATTCATTTGCAGGTTTGCTTTTGTCAGGGAAAAGACCTGGATCTTCTTCTTCTTCATTGCTATTTTGGACAGATCTCTTTGGTGCGTCTAATGGTGCTCCAGGTTGCTCAGGTTGTGGAGGATCGAATTCCTGAAAGGTTGTTTTGTGGCCCCCTGGAGGTGTTAGTTTTGCTTTCGAAGTGGAGTTGCGTTCCATTATCAAAGCGGTTGACTATGCAGTTAAATTTCATTGGGATATTATCTGGTTTGAATGTCGTGGTTATTCTGCTCAAGAAGAATTTTAATGTGCCATGGAAACTAAAGGCAAAATGGCGTGACGCTGGCTGAAAATTGGACAGATTGACTTATGAGAATATCTCTTAATTTTTGAGAGGGGAATCCAATGGCTGATAGGCTTGCAGAACATGCGGTTCATTGCAACTTAAAGGTCTGGTGGTATTCTGCTCAGGATTTTGTCTTGGCATTGCTTTTCTCTCTGCCCATCGTATTGCTTCAAAGGAATCTGAGATTAGATGTTATTGAAGGCCGTTATGGATCATGCACTCTTTTTCCTTCTATCTGGTTTTTCCCACTGGGTTTTTCAGGTAGAAGGTTTTAACGAGGCCTCCTTTTCATTTCAAAGGAGTAGATCCATTTGCTTCGGGTTGGTGTTTTTAGATACTAATGTTTTTTTCCTTCTATGCTTAGCCTTTGGGCTTGTATTTTTTCAGTACACTCCTCTGTATTTAACGTTTCTTTATTCTTCTTAATTTCATTAATAAAAATTGAGTTGATGGCTTGACGTGGGATGTGGTTTCTAGAGGGTGCCAACCTAGTTGGGATGTTTTAAAAATCGCTGATGTTAGTTGTCATCTCTCATCATTTACATTAAAAAAAAAAAAAAAATTTGCTTTCAAGTGGGCATATACGAGATTCATCTTCCCTCATTCATGTTATGTTTTTATTTTTCTATAAAGCTTCGAGAGTGGCTGGTTAATGAATTCTACCCTTCTAGGCACCAATATAGTCGGGATTTATGCAAGACATTGTGATAATAACCCACTTCCTTTCCTTCACCAAAATTATGATTTCATCTACTCAATGAAGAAAATATTTTGGTGGAGAACAACATACGCACCTCGTACGCGAATCCTACGCTTTGTTATCATAAACGCTATTTAGCTTTTCTTTCACCAAGCATGGCAGCTCAACATAAACGAATGTTTCTGCAACACCGAGTTAGAAAGCCAAATGAGATGACTTGCTTGACAACGACTTACTGACATTGACCATTGCATTATTAAGATGGACTGATCAAACCAGAATGTTTCAAATCTTAAAAATGGATCATTATGAAAGCTGGAAGGAAAACGGAGTTGCTCCGCCTCTCGTCAATATTATTTGTTTCCTTATTTAATTTGGCTCGAAGATCACATAATTTAGGGTAAGGAGGAAGCACAGTTTAATTAATGTTCATATATATGGCATGGAAACATTATCTACAATACCATCACGGGTAAAGGACAAAAAAAATTTCTGATCTTCATTTAACTTCTCCAGCATTTTTTTTTTTTAAGGACTAGAGAAGATTGCTTCTTTAGAACAACTATAAATTTAAAAGGAAGAAGCCATTGCAATCCCCCGGTTGGAAGTAGGAATAGTCCAAGATGATATTTCATGACTTGAAGGATCTGAACTTACTTTCTGCTGGGACAGCGCATTGAATCAATCGGCGGAAAAAGCGAACAAATGTACGAACAAATACCGTGCAGTTATTTGTATGCAAATTGTAGGATAAAAGAACAAGTGACTGACGTGCAAACCCTACACCACATGTAACCTCCTGAAAAGAACCTCCTCTTTTCCTAAGACTTACACAAATGGCGTGTGAAGTGTATGGCTAACCCAACGATGAAAGTTTCGTAACGGAACTGGAATGAGTCAATTGTTCACTTTGATATCAAATTGAACATTATGGAAGAACTACATGTATGAAAATATAAATATCAAGAAGTGGCATGGTTCTACAATACAATGATGGGAACCGAGGTAGTCTTCGAAAAAGTGGTTGAGATATTTCCCTACAAAAATGTTACAACATTTTTACAACCAAATATACAGCTACAATAACATCGCAGCCTCGGAGTTGGACTGATCAGTAACAAAAGAATAATGGCGAAGATTAGACATCGACATTTGCTTTGTTTCCGGCAAGGATGAGGGAGATTTCCAACCCACGGCTGAACGCTTGGTTGAATAGAAGTCGAGACTGGAAGGTGGAGATGAATGGGAACCATGACAAGAATGCTATTGGAGCAAATATGATCATACCCATCCCAGCATCGTACATTCTGGCGAACTCGCGGACCGAGTCCCACAAGCCAAGACTCCTCACCACCTTCTTCCAGGTGATAGCCAGCTGATATTCATGGCAACCAAATAAGGATCAAAATAATGCAATCAAACAAGCTGAATTGAGAGGATGCTAAAAATAGTTTACAGTTGAACTTACACAAAGTATGAGCCAGCCAGTAGGAATAAATGCAAGAATGCATGCAAATAAATCCACGACAGATAGCTTCGTGAATATAACAACCAGGGTAATGGCTGCAATAAGTAACAAGGATGTAACGCCTTGTGTGAATCGAATCACTAGCTGGAAGTTGACTGACTTTTTGGGGCTGTAGGTAAAGATCTTCAATGTAATAGAACGTAAATGATCAGTGTCGGTTTTGCAATCCGAATAGAGCAACCACGACAACAGCAACATTTTGGGTTTTGCTGCTGTGCAACAGATTAAGTCTCTTTGGCGTGTCAAAGATGATCTTGAGGGACTTGAAAGCACCCTCTCAACCATCAGAGCTGTCCTTGTCGATGCAGAGAAGCGGCAGATCCGTGAAGAGCAGGTCAGAGTTTGGCTACAGAAGCTGGAGGACGTGCTGAATGCTGCTGATGATTTGGTGGATGAAGTCAACATTGAAGGTTTGAGCCGGTAGTTGATGCCTTGAAAGAAAATAAGGAAGAAGGTATGCACTTTCTTTTCGTCCAACAACCAACTTGTCTTCCAGCGCAAGATGGCTCGGGAAATTAAGACTATTATGGAGAGACTCGATACTATTTCAACTGATAAGGAGCACTTCCGTTTGGAGGTGGCTCAAGAGATCCAACGCAGGACAAGATTGAGAAACGAAAGTTACACATTTGTAGATAAGAAGGGTGTAGTTGGGAGGGAAAAAGATAGAAGGGCAATCGTAGAACTCTTGTTGGACCCCATAAACGGGGCTCATCAAGAGAAAGTGTATGTCATCCCCGTAGTTGGGATAAGGGGACTTGGAAAAACTACACTTGCTCAACTCGTTTTCAATGACGAGAGGGTCCAACAACATTTTGAGTTGAAAATTTGGACGTGTGTGCCCAACGAATTTAGTATAAAAGTAGTGTGTGAGAAGATTGTTAAAATCATAACAGATGAAAAAGTAGAAAACCTGGAGATGGAACAATTGCAAAGAAAACTTCGACAACAAATTAATAGAAAATGGTACCTTCTTGTTCTTGATGATGTCTGGGATGCAAAGCATGAAAACTGGAAATAGTTGAGGGAGTTGCTAGCAACAAACTGTGCTGAGGGCAGTAGGATAATTGTGACCACTCGTTTGAAGACGGCTGCAGGTGTTATGGGCACCACCATACAACCGTATGATTTGAGGATTCTAGATCCAGAAAACCCTTGGAATCTCTTTAAGAATATGGCTCATCACCAGGGAAAAGAGCTTATTAACCCCCATCATCGTGGATATCGCAAAGAGAATTTTGGCAAAGTGTGCAGGACTTCCCCTTGCCTTTTGTATGATAAAAAGTATGCTATTGTGCTCTAGAAATCCAGAAATAGATTGGCCGTACTTACTTGAAAATGAACTTTCAGGCATAACTCAAAACGAAGAGGGAATTTTATCAATATTAAAGTTGAGTTATGATTATCTTCCATCCTTTTTAAAACCTGCTTTTCTTATCGTAGCTTATTTCCTAAGGATCACAAATTTGATGTCCAAATAGTTACAACTCTTTGGATAGCACAAAGCTTCATTAAGTCATCACATCGAAACCAAAATCCAGAGGACATAGGTTACAAACAATATTTTATGGATTTAATTTCAAGATCATTCTTTCAATAAGCTAAAAAGGATGAACTGAACATCATAACAACATGCAAAATGCATGACCTGGTTCATGATCTTGCGATACAAGTTGCAGGAGAGAAGTATGCGCCATTAGCTTCTTGTCAAAATAATAATCTAAGGAAATCAGTTCGTCATGTTTCCTTTGATTGTATTCATATACACAGCTAGAGGAAGTACCAAGTTCATGGCTTCAAGCACAAAGGCTTTTCTCCTTTCTTATCCCATCAGAAAATAATTTCATTAAGTTTACAAGAGACTCAATATGGGATGAACTTATTTCAAATCTCAAGTATATTTGCATGTTAGATTTGCATAGTCCATGGATTGAATAAGTGCCTGGTTCTATTAGTAGGTTGAAGCACTTGAGGTATCTTGATCTTTCTGGAAATGTTATCGAAACCCTACCCGCTTCTGTTACCAAGCTAGTCAATTTGCGGACATTGAAGCTTAACTGGGGCTATAGGCTTTGTGAGATACCAAGTACTAGTCAATCTCATGCATCTTGAGCTTGAGGGTTGTGATAAGATAACTCATATGCCAAGAGGACTGAGCAAATTGACTAATCTTCAAACATTATCACTAGTTGCATTGAGTGAGAACGTCCCAAATCGCCCTTGTAGCAAGTTAGATGAACTAATGGGACTGTACAACTTGAGAGGAAAGCTGGCGATCAAAGGGATAAGAAGTGGGATGACAACAACGGCTACGAAATTGAGGGAAAATAATCGTCTTTGGTCTTTACATCTAATCTTCGAAAGAGGCGATGATGATACCTCAAAATGGAAAATGACACTCGAAGGCCTCCAACCACCCACATCTCAGAAAATTGATTTTAAGCAATATGGTGGCACCAATTTGTCGGGCTTTCTTCCCACGCTTACAAATCTGGTTGTGCTTTCCTTAACAAATGGCTCAAAATGCCAACAATTACCGCGTCTAAAAAGACTCGTACTGATGGACTTGCCCAAGTTCAGAGGGTGGTGGAGGTCGGGCATGACAGAGAATCAAGTGGAGCAACTTATATTGCCGTCCTTTCCTCGTCTTTCTTCATTGACAATCAGAGGTTGCGAAAGGCTCACATCCATGCCGCGTTGTCCAAACATTGACAAAGAGTTGACATTGGAGTCTGCTAGCTGGAAGTCATTTGAACATATATTTGCGCCAGAGGAAACATCACCATCAACTATTCCGACAATCGTTTCGGTTTCCTCCTATCCGCTCTCTAAATTGACATGCTTAAATCTCGATCGTGTGACGGATCTAGAATATTTTCCGGATGATCGGATGAAAGGCCTCCTTCCCTCAAGCAACTACATATCTGGGATTGCCCTCGACTGAAGTATCTAACTCCATGTATCCAATATCTCACCTCCCTTAAGAATTTGGAGATTGAGAGCTGTGAGGAGTTGGAAGGGATTAAGTGGCCGGAAAACACCCGACCTTACAAGCCTACACTTCCTGAAACTCCAGAGGCTGCCAAAACTAAAGCATCTTCTATCTCCAGGCATCCAACATCTCACCTCCCTAGAGGAATTGAGTATTGAAAGATGTGAGGAGCTTCAAGTATCAAATGATGACTCCATTGAGTGGCAGTGGCAAGCCCCAACAAGCCTACGCAGTCTGGAATTAAGAGAGCTACCAAAGCTAGACACTCTCCCTGGGGGACTTCAATCCTTACTACTCTTGAACATCTTCATATTTGGGAATGTGATAATTTTACGGCCCTTCCGAATTGGATTTGCAAGCTATGTTCACTTAAAACCCTTGTTATTGGTGGATGCTTCAATTTCAAACCAGTGCCTACATCAATAAGCAGCCTAACCTCTTTACACTACATATCTATCAACGGCAAGTGCACGAATATTCCAAGGGATATACATGAGGATTTAGATGTGAGCTGTTCAACATCAGGTGTATAAAGTCCATCACCAACCCATTTTTGTCATTTCTTTTAACTGTTGTCTTCCTTTTTTCCCATTTTACTCATTTATTTTAATTTTGTGGGTATAGGGTCTCGGTCTTGAAAAATCTCGAAGAAGTTGAGAGTACTAGGGTTGTGCAACAAGTACTTCACTGTGGTAATTAATCTCTTTCTTTATTTGTCGTTACTTTTCAAGTCAGGATTCCTAAAGAAAATTGTTCTTTTTTAAGTTAGAGTCAAGTGTTGTATTATCACTAAATTATGTTTACAATCACAAAAACAATTAATAATTAAGGTAACTATAATGTTTCAAACATTTATTTTAAAAAATAATAATAAACTCTGATGTTTTGAAGATAATTTCTTTTTTCTTATTAGGGATTAGAGGTGAATATCTTTTTTTTTTTTTGATGTTTTTTAACAAATAGCTGAAGTTTTTAAAAATTAGTTCAAAGGCTATTTTTTCTAAAATGATCAATCAATTTTTCTTAAATGGTCAATCAGCGATTGACGACATAATATTATTAATTTGATTAATCATTGATTGACTGTAATCAATCACTAATCGACCATAACGTAAACCATTAAATTTCATAATCAATCACTGATTAACAATTAGTCAATTAATGATCGAATAAATCTAGAAAAATGACAAATGACCATTTTGCTAAATAAAAAAAAAAGGTTCAGCCATCTATTAGATTAAGTAACTAAAAAAAAAAAACCACCCACCTAATTTTCCTTCTTATTATTGGGTTAGATACAAGGACATCCAAAAGTTTTGTTAAAAAATTAGTAACTTAAAAAAAAATAGAAAAGAAAAGAAAAGGAAAAAAAAAAAAAAAAAAAAAAAAAAAGGCTATACCAAAGCATCCGGATTCTCAACCCCATTTAACGATAAAGTAATAAAAATGAATAGCAAATCCAAAATGCATCATTTTTCTCAAGATGACAACTTTGGTAATGGAAGCAAAATTTGTAATTATAACCTTCCAGTCTAGTAGTTACTGCTCCTGGGGATATGACAGGGAGTTATTTTAGTCGCTGGAAGAATAAAAAAACTTCACTTCACTAAGCTATAATTCAGTAGATATTAAAAGGCTATTGAAAGGAAACTTACAAATTTCAACAAATCAAAAATATGAAGCAATTCCTTGATTGGGCCTAACTAACAAAAAATTACATGGTGTGGGTTATATTTGTGGTCCTTAAAAAAAAAAAAAAAAAAGAATGTGGATGATAATCTTGGCATAAGGAAATGTGTGAATGTTATTTTGTTTCTCATGAACATATTTCTTATATGTGCAATGCAAAATGTACCATGATCTTGCTATCCACAATAACGGAGTACAAAGTTTGCTTCCTTCTCTGACAAATTAGATCATACTTTGATTTGATTCAATTCAATTTTCTCACGTCCTAGCTTTTAGGTAAGTGCTTGCTCTTTAGTACATCAACTCAAAAAATGGCGTGATACACTACGAGCAACACCATTTTCCATCTTATTATAATTTCAGCTCATAGAATTGCATAATATTTATGAAGCAGAAATCCTTCTGATCATCAGCTTGACTGGGATAAAAGCACGACTAACACCGATCTTGTCTAGTTTTAACTTCTCTATGGATTTTAAAATGCTCGCATAATTAATATGAAGATGCGTCACATTATTTGATCTAAAGAAAAGTGGTGAGGGACATGACTAATAGTCAAGTGTTTCTTTCATTTCCTTTTCTTGATTTAACGGTTCATTTTTGCTCCATATTAACTTTCATGCTTTTATCATTTCTAGAGAAGCTTTTTATTATTCACACTGTTGGAAGCCTTTCCAACATTACTGATGAAAAATCCTATCATTTCGGATGATCATAAAGCATTGTCATCATCAACTTCTCCCATGGTTTACACATTCTTTTACAATCCTTTGATTGCGACTATTTTGTGGCAATCCTAAGCGTATCGCAACCTCAAATCACTTGTAACACCAGAAACTGGGGATGTCCTAGTTTTTAAATCACTGCCCAAAGCAATGTGCAACATCGCCTATTTACAACCACCGCTGACCGATGCTTGTCTCATCTAATTGCAATGACGCCAAAGAGAAAGAGGTGACGATTGGCCTAAGATTCTCACATCCCTGGATGATTGAATATCTCTCTATTGGCACAGTAGATTTGACCTATCACAGTTCCTTACTTTCCTAAGATAATTAAGTGTTATCGCACATTCTTTACTTGACTAGTTTTGACTAGCAAAAAAGTGGCTACAGTTGTTTATGATGCAACTTTTGTTTAGTTTTCCTTGATGAGTGAAAACATACGAGTGTTATTTTCTCCCTTCAAGTTCTATTATGCAGGATTTATATGTTGTCTAGTTATGTAACAACTTGCTCAAACGTGTTTCTACTACAGTGCAAGAATATTCATTGACACCATCATCCAGCGGCTCAGTTCACATTGACAGGATGCGTGTAGGTGTGATGCCTGAACAACGCATTGTCCTAAAAGTATAAAGTGTAATCTCACCTCCTCCTCAGGGACTCTCTTTCTGCAAAGTGGTTTATGATTGAATCTCAAAGGCAGTAATTTCATACTAAAGCTTGTTTGGTAACTTTTTTTTTTTTTTTTTTTCCTTGTTTTGTATTTCTTTCGATTATTTCATTTTTTGTGATTCTATGGTAACATAATTTAATAGCTCATCAGGTCCACGAGGTTGTGTGGATGTTATGCAGCAGCTTCTCATTGTTGTTTCAAATGATGGCATTTCCTCTTTGGAAGGCAAGTCTTATCATTTCTAGAGAAGCTTTTAATTCGTCATACAAGTTGGAACATAACTAGTGAAGAATTCTATCACTTCAGATTATCATAAAGCATCGTCATCATCAACTTCTTCTGTGGTTTACACTTCCTTTTACAATCCTTTGATTGCGACAACTTTGTGGCCATTCTAAAGCGTGTCGCGACCTCAAATCACTTCAAACACCAGGAATTTGGGATGTCCTAGTTTATTAATCACTGCCCGAAGCAATATGTAACTTTGCCTATTGACAATCATTGATGACTGAAGCTTGTTCCATCTCATTACAAAGATGCCAAAGAGAAAGTGGTGATGATTGGCCTAAGATTCTCACATCGCTGGATGATTGAATAACTCTAGATTGGCCAAGTAGATTTGGCCTATCACAGTTCCTTACTTGGTTGAGGTAAATAAGTATTATCGTAGTTCTTTACTTGACTAGTTTTGACTTGCAAAAAAGTAGCTACTGTTGCATAGATTGCAAGTTTTGTTAGTTTTCCTTGATGAATGAAATCAAAATATATGAGTGTTATTTGCTCTCTTCAAGTTCCATTGTGCAGCACATAAAGGGGATATATATCGTTTAGTGATGTGACAATTTGCTCAAACGTGTTTCTAATTTGGAAGAAAGTTCATTGACCCCGTTAGTTCACATTTGGATACAACAAAGTACAAGATGCAAGATCTAGAAACCAACAACAGTGATACGGCATCATCTCTCCAACAACGCATTGTTCTGGAAGTATAAAATGTAATCTCACCTCCTCAGAGATACAGACGGTTATGACTTGTCCTCTCTTACAGCTGCAAAGATGCCAAAGAGAAAGAGGCAAGGATTTTGGCCTAAGATCTCTTCTTTCAAAGCCATCTACTTTGTCATAAGGTAATGAAGTGTAAGTAACCCTTTGTCCTCATTTTTTCTTTTCCGTAAGTAATACATTTTTTTTTTCTGAAATAAAGATCTATGACTTATCTATGGCCTAAGATTACTTGGAAAGTAATACTTATGGCTGATTTAAACATTTGTACTTATCGCACCTCTGATAGCAACCAAGATGAGGATCCATAAGTTTGTATTAAAATAACCTATAGTACTAAAGAACCAGTTTAGCTAACGAGTTGAAATTTCACTTTCTCTACGCTTATTGAAGCAAATCTTTTTGTCACACCAGGTTGTTAAGCGGAGGTCCTCTGTTCTGCAAAGAAAAAGGTGAAGTTATGCAGCAAGTTTTGGTTGTTGAGATATCGACATTCTTCATCCTTTTTTTTCTTTTTCTTTCCTTTCCCTAAATTCAATTTGCTTCCATACATATTATTTGTATTGCAGATACCCACGGAATAAACATGAGTTTAAAGAATTGGATACTAAAAGCTCATTGACTTTTTTTAAGAAACTAAAGCAGCTAGAGGTGAGTATGCATTGCATGCCTTCTTTACTTGCGACATTATTATCTATTTCCCTGCTTGTTATTTTCAAACGATGAGTAGATCTATGGGCTTGTTTGGTAATTTTTTGTTTTGTTGTTTTTATATATCTTTTGACGATTTCCTCTTTTGTGATTCTGTAGTAAGATAGTTTATTAGCTTACCAGGTCCAGGAGTTTGTGTGGTTGTTATGCAGCAGCTTTTCATTTTGTTTTAAATGATGGCATTTCCTCTTTTGAAGGCAAGTCTAGTTCCATTTACTCAAGGTATTTGACAAGCTCTCGTTTTGATTGTTTTTTAGGATTCGTCGATCCCTCCTTATTTCTACACTACTTTTGTTGACATCTTTTCATGAAGTTAATTTTTTTGGCACCCGAGGCAGGTATAATTTTCAGTAGTAGCTTCTTATTTTGCACAATCTGGAGGGGATACAATAAAAGCGGATGAAGCTGCTTTAGGTAAAATTTGAGCTTCAGATGTTCAATGTAATATTTGTCATGACTACTACAGCTGCCAAGTTTAGAGCTGTATTCGGATTAAACAAAGTGCTACTTCATGAGCTTGTTTTGACGTTTGTTGCTTAATTCGCCGGTATTGTGATTGCCATCACTACTGCAGATAACAAAGGTTGGAACTATGTTTGGGTTGGATTGTGTTTCAAAAATGTTGTTCATATTTCTCTTTTTTCATTTTTTTTTTTTTTTTTTGGCTTGAAGTTCATATTTCTCTTCTTGGTCTCTTGAGGTTTGGCTTTACGTTCTGACCTTTGTATAGAGTTTCTTATGCAGATCAAATCATTTACAGGTTCTGCTTTTGTCAGGAAAAAGACCTGGAGCTTCTCCTTCTTCATTGCTATTTTGGACAGATCTATTTGGTGCGTCTACTAGTGCTCCAGGTTGCTCGGGTTGTGGAGGTTCGAATTTCCCAAAAGGTTGTTTTGTGGCCCCCGGAGGTGTTAGTTTTGCTTTTGAAGCGGAGTTGCCTGCCTATATCAAAGTGGTTGACTTTGCTACTAAATTTCATTGGGATTTCTCTGGTTTGAAAGTGATTCCACTTCTGTCGTGATTATTCTACTTGAGGAGAATTTGAATGTGCCATGGAAACTGAAGACGAAATGGCGTGACACTGGCAGAACATGCGGTCTATCAGGTTTGGTGGCATTCTGCTCAGGGTTTTGTAATGTCATTGGTGGAAAGAGACTTTTCTCTTTGCTCATCATGTCGCTGCAAGGGAACCTGAGAGTAGTTGAGGTATTGAACACCAGAACGGATCATGCACTCTTTTTCCTTCTATCTATTTTTCCCATTGGGTTTTTCAGGTAGAAGGTTTTAACGAGGCCTCCTTTTCATTTAAAAGGAGTAGATCCCTTTGCTTCTGGTTGGTGTTTTTAGATACTATTTCTGCTTATTTCTTCTGTACTTGGCCTTTGGGCTTGTATTTTTTCATTACACTCCCTTGTATTCAACATCTCTTTGTTCCCATCAATTTTATTAATAAAATTGAGTTGATGGCTTGACGTGGGATGGGGTTTCTAGGGGATGCCAACCTAGTTGGGATGTTCTACAAATCGCTCATGTTAGTTGTCATTTCTCATCATTTCCATCAAAAAATGTTTCTGACAAGTTGGCATACATGAGATTCATCTTCCGTCGTTCACGAGGGGGCTTCTGTTGAGTTTTGTTGAGTTTAGCCATACTATACACTTTACGTTTTCATTTTTCTATGAAGTTTTGAGAGTGACTACCGAACGAATTCTGCCCTTCTAGGTGCGCATATGGTCGGGATTACTAAAATCATTGTGATGCTAACCCGCTTCTTTTCATTTACCGAAAACAATAAAAGATTTTGTGCATTTCTTGTTATAATTTCTTTATCATTTCATCTACGGAATGAAGAAAAGATTTTGGTGGACAACAATATCCTCACCTCACACGCGAATCCTATGATGTCTTATTAAAACACTATTCAGCTTTTCTTTCATCAAGCAAGTCAGTTCAACATTCAACATTGCTTTGAAAAAAAAATAAAAAAAAAAAACTCGTTAGCAAAATTGCGTTCTACAGCCGCCGGCAGATATTCAAGAACATCCTTTCCATAGATTGAGTGAGATGACTTACTAGTCACCATTCACCCCACGGTGATGAATATTGCTTCAAATCTTGAAATGGGTCATTAAACTTTGTGATCAATATTGTTTACTTCTTGGTCTGATTTGGTTAGGAGATCAAATATATTTAAGATAAAAAAATAAAAAAAAAAAGGAGGGAGCACAATTTGAATACCGTTAAAAAATGTATAGCACAGAAACAATATCTACAATCCAAAGAGGGGGAATTATCAGAACACAATTTTTTTAAAAATTTAATCAAGGAAGATTAGATAAATAGAAATGCAACATTGCAATTATATATTCTATCTCGCTCGCCGATCATAATCTATTCTTAAAGTGCAAGGCATATTGTTCCATTGAAAAGAGTACTTTAATAGTGTTCTATGTTGTTTGTTGGTGGCAGTGGCGGAGGGAGGCTAGCCTCAAGGAGTGGGGAGCCGCATAGGGCCCCCTTAATTTTGAAAAAGTTTCTTTTTTGGCCCTCAAAGTTTAAAGCTTTTTTTAGTTTCTCCCCCTAAGATAAAACTTATTTACTACTCTATCCCTTATTTGTCCCCCTGCCATTTTTTTATTATTACATTTACATTTTTTTATTAATTTTTTTTTAAATTCCACCCAAATTTTTTAATTTTTAAGTACTCACATCTTAAATATAAATATAATATCTCAAACGAATCTAAACCAATTATACTATTACATAAATTCATAATTTTTTGAACTCTAAACTTTAAAATAAATTAAACCCTATTGGATAAATTGTAAGGTTGGCCCTTAAACTTTTAAGTTTGTGCAATTTTAGTCTCTGATCTTTTTTTCATTGCTGGAATGAGTCTAAACTATTAAAAACGTAGCTAGTAGTCTTTTCCGTTAATTTTTGGATGAAATTTATTACTTAGCATCACTTTTTGACCAAATTACTAACGGATTTCGTCCAAAATTATTTCAATAGTTTAGAGGCATTCCAACTACGAAAAAAAGATCAGGGACTAAAGTTGTACAAATGTAAAAGTTTAGGGACAAAATAAGCAAATTTACCCAACTCTATTACAAGTTTAGCTAGAAAATAAAAAACCAAAGAGAGAAATAGATACTTTTTCGTGACATTTTCGTGTCAAAATTAGGACATGACATTATGTCCCGAAACGTGCATTTTTTTTGTAACGTTTTTATGTCACGAAATGTATACTTTTTTCATGATGTTTTCGTGCCAAAACTAGGGCATGATTTTTGTGTCTAGAAACATGTACTTTTTTGTGTCAAAATTATGACACGATTTTCGTGTCCATATGTGTGCCTTTTCATGACGTTTTCATGTCAAAATTAGGATACAATTTTCGAAACGTTTACTTTTTTTTTTTTTTTGTGATGTTTTCGTGCCAAAGTTAGGGCACGATTTTTGTGACCGGAAATGTGTTCTTTTTCATGACATTTTTGTATCAAAATTTGGGCATGATTTCATGTAACGTGTACTTTTTTTGTGCAAAAAAAATTTTCTATATGGAAATCATCTATGATAAATCAAGTAATCATTTTTTTCTTTTCCCCATGAAATAAAGGTTTCAATATGCCCTCTTATTCATATCCCTCTAATAATAGTATATCACGTCAATTAAATTTATATAATTAATTAATATATCGTATCACATTAACTATAAAATCATGTTAGTTAAACACGTGTCATAATATTATTATGACGGATATGAATTGGGACATAAAAAAAGATATATGAATTAATCTGAAATAAATGCCTAAGCATACTTGGCAAAAGTTTGTCCAAAACAAAACTCAACTCAATTTTTTTTTTTTTTTTTTCTGTTTCTTTTTTTTCTCTCTGTCTCTCTCCCCTTCTGTAAGCACTTCCTAAGTTTGTGTCGTTTTTCAGGTGGACTTGTAGTTTTCAAGTTTTCTGTCGTCCGGTTTGCTGATGGCCTAATGCGGATTTTTATTCACGTTATTTATCATTGTCGTTTCTTATTTCTCCATGTTTTGTCATTTTAAAAATTTATCCCGTTTTACGGTGGTTGTCGTTTTAAAAAGTTTCGCCATCTTTCAGATTCTTTTATAATCTTGTTTTCTTATTGGCTGTTATTGTTTTCATTAATTTGATTGCTTTATCGTTACCGTTGTTGTTGCTTTTTGGTTTCTCCGTCATTGCAGTGGGTTGTAGTGTTGTGTTTAAATTGACTGTCGTTATTCTGGTGGTTGTTGTTTATAATTTGATGTCGTTTTTTTTTTTTTTTTTGTTATCATGTTTTTATTTTAATGCTATTTTCAAGTATGCTTTTGGTGGTGTACCTTTTTTTAAAACTAGTTATAACTTTTATTGATTTAAAAAAAAAAAAAGAAACAAAAACTGAAATGGAATTTTTGGATTTAGATCTTAAAACTAAACATAAGCTAAAGTCGTTGTCGTTTGTGAATTTCATTGCCCTTCTTATAAATTGCTGTCGTTTTCTAGTAGTCTTAAAGTTTACTGACGTTTTATTGTCGTTTACTTAAGAAATCCAAAATCCCATCATCACTGTAATCCTGAAGTACTATCCTTTATTTTATCTTATTTTATTTTATTTTGCCGAAGCTGAAGTACTATTCGTTGGCCCTCCATCTATGGGACTCCGGCAATCAGCTGCTGTCACTGAATACTTTTTTTTTTTTTTTGGTAAATTTAACTTTTATTTGGCGACCACCGTTACTCCATCAATAAAATTCCAAGGTTTCTTTTTAAATTTTGTAAATAACATTCCAATTAAATAACTAGAAAAAAAATGCTCATTTAAACGTCACTAATATGAATATTGGTATGAATATTGGTTGTTTCACATATCCTAATCACTGACACCGTTTAGTATGAACGAGTTTAATACCCGTGCGTTGCACGGGGAAGGAAGAAAAAAATAAATAAAAAAACTGAGTATTATATAATAAAAACAGTTAGTTAAGATAAATATTATAATTATAATAAGTGTAATTCTTTCTAAAATCTCTCTCAATAGTGAAAATGTAAAATCAAAATGACAATAATACTAAAAATAATAAAAACGAAAATAAAATCAAAAAAATAAAAAAAAAATTTCTGTAGTCATATTCATTTAAAGAAAAAAAATTAAAACAAAAATAAAACAAAAAACAAAAATCTTTAGATTCAAAAGAACCGGAAAAAATTAACTCTAACAAAAAAATTATAACAAAATAAAATATATATCCCATTTTCTCCTCTTTTTTTTTTTACTGTTTAAAAAAAACAAAAAAAAATAAATTTTTATCAGGTTATATACATGCAAAAACATTAAAAAAAGGGATTTTTTTTAAAAATATAAAACAAAACAAATAAAAAACACACAAAAAAATGCAGGCAGAGTCCCAAAAAAAAAAGGGTCTTTAAAATATAGAACAAAAAAAAAAACAAAAAAGAAAAAAAAAACCCAGAAAAAAAAATCTGAAATAAAGATAAAAAATTTAAAGTAAAAAATTGTTTAAAAATTAAAAAAAAAAAAACATAGTGAGCAAAAACACAATACAATAATAGATCGGAATCTAATGTCTAAAATATAACATCCATTAAAAAAATGGCAAAAACAATATTAAGGAAAAAAAAAAAACAAACTCTAAATAGAGATAAAACTGAAAACACCTTGTAGGAAAAAAAAAACAGCTAAAAAATAGGGGTAAAACCGGAATAACACTGTAGAAAAGGAAAAAAGCAACTACAAATGAAGGGTAAAATCGTCCATTAATAATTTTAGAAGGACAAAGTTGTCCCAACACTGTATCAAATAGTAAAAAAAAATCGTTTAAAAATTTAAAGTAAAAAATCGTTTAAAAATTAAAAAAAAAGACATAGTGAGCAAAAACACAATACAGCAATAGATCGGAATCTAATGTCTAAAATTTAACATCCATTAAAAAAATGGCAAAAACAATATTAAGGAAAAAAAAAAACAAACTCTAAATAGAGATAAAACTGAAAACACACTGTAGGAAAAAAAAAAAAAGCAATTAAAAAAGAGGGATAAAACCGGAATAACACTGTAGCAAAGGAAAAAAGCAACTACAAACTAAGGGTAAAATCGTCCATTAATAATTTTAGAAGGACAAAGTTGTCCCAACACTGTATCAAATAGTAAAAGTAACTAAAAGCCAAGGGTAAAATTGTCAATTGACCAAAAAAATAAAGGGTAAAACCGACATAATACTGTAGCAGAGAAAAAAATAATTACTGATGAAGGGTAAAAAAGTCATTATACTATAGAAAAAAGTAAAAAATACTGTTCATTTATTGTTTATTACTGTAACAAGTCAATGTGCAGTACTGTAGAAGGCAAAGTCATCCATTCACTGTAGAAACAGTAACCGGCATTAACACAGGCAGAAGGGCAAAAAAGTAATTTCACTGTTTATTACTGTAGCAGCAACGGGAAAAGCAAAAAAAACAAAAACAAAAACAAAAAAAATACTATTGAATACTGTTAAAAGAATAGTAAAACACCTCTTTCCTTTAGTATATAGTATAAAGTGTAATTTGACAAACAAAACCAAGCCTTTTTTATTACATGAAAGTGTGAAAAGAGTCACCTCATATTAATTACAAAAAAAGTAATAAGTCAAAATAATTTATGAAATTTTTAAAAAATAACGATTTTATTTTTATTTTTTAAAGGTAAATTTTGATTGAAAAAATCATAAATTTTTTAAGTATTGATAATTTTAATTTTTTTTTATCCAAATCTATTAAATTTGTAATCGAAGAAATCACGTGTGAGACATGTTACAGGATCTAATATTAAATTATAATTAAAAAAAAAAACCATCTGATTATTATAAGAAAAAAAACCATCTGATTATTATAAGAAAGAAAAAAAAGAGAAACCAAGATCCTAGCGTTTGCCATGATAAAATACAGACCTGAGCCGCCCCCGTCACGGCCCCAGTCCGACTATGCCAGAGAAGGAGAAGCCCCTCCACATCGCGCCTCCGCGTCAGCAAGGCCCCGAGGCAGAGGTCCATCGCCCCGGAGAAGGTGGCGGTTCGTTTGCACATAGCACAGAGCCGTTCGGCACCTTCGACGACGGCAACGGCGGCGGAATTTGGGGTTCGAATCCCTCAGCCGAATCTCCATTGTGGGCTTAGAACTGGGCGGTGGCGGCGGATTTGGGCGTACAGGCACCGGATTTGTGGGGATGGCTGCATATTCACTCATTTCCACGGTCTTCCACTCCTCTCCACTTTCTCGCTCCCCAAACAGAAAAAGCCCACTCTTTCTCCCTCCAAATCCCCCTCCCTAGACCTCCTCCTCCGTCAACCTCCAATCCCCATCCTCTCCCTCCTCCGCCATAACCCAAACTCCGACGACAAGCCCTTTTCCTCTCCCTCTGCTCTCGACTCCTTCCCCATCCTCTGCACTTCCATAGCTCTCTCCATCTCCATCTTCGTCGCCGACGTCGACTCCGCCTCCACATTCGTCATTACCACTTCGAGAAAGTTGCAATCCGATGAGCGTACCTAAGTTTTCTCTTCTCAAATCTAACCTTAATTTGATTCTGATCCTGTTTTTAACTCTTTTGTTTAATTTTATTCGTGTGATAGTGGTATTTTTATCTTTTAATTATTGATTGAGTTCATAATCATGTAATCTATTTTGTTACAAACGTAACAGAATTAAATATAAAAAAACAAAGATAATTAATATTTGAAAAATTTAAGATTATCTCAATTAAAATTTATAGAATAAAAATTAAATCATCATTTTTTAAAAAAATTTAAAGATCAATTAAGTCAATTATTCCTACAAAACTCTAATCATGTAAAAAGAAAGTCGTCCTCTTACCATTAATTAACCATCTCTCATTTCACACTAATTAAGAACTTATTTAGTGAGTTAGTTTAACTAAGTTAAACTGTATTTTCTTATTTTTATTTTTATTTTTTAAAAAAAAATTAATAAAAATTATAATTAATTTTTAAAAATTTAATCAATTTAAATTTAAAAATTTTAACGCAAATCATTTTCTCGGTTAAGTGGACACCGACTTTTTTTATATTGGAGGCTAAAGAAAAGTCAATATTTGAGGCTAAAGAGATGGAAAATATGTGGCAATGAAACTTTCAGTTGACTTGGGAGTATTGCCATCTTTCATTTCACACCGGCTAAGTGGGACACCGATTTTTTTTCAATATAAGAGATAGAAAATATGTGGTAAGGAGACTTTCAGTTGACTTGGGAATATTAATAACAATGCGGATTGCTAGGTAAGAGCAACGATGAAAATTTCGAAGTCCGCAAGATCATCAAGGTTTTAATTTATAGATAATATAGATGAAAATATTAATATTAATATATATCTGAGATAAAAAAATATTTAAAGAAAAATTTATAATTTTTTTATTAAAATTTTATAAAATATAAAACAATCAAGTTTATTTATTATGAACTAATGTTATAACAAGAATAATAGAAGTTTTTAATTAAATATGAGAGTTCAATCACATAATATAATAGGAATTTATAATAATTATGTACTAATTCCGATATGATGTTATATACTCATTAGATATTATAACAAAATACAATAATTTAATATGCTATATAGAAAGTAAATATCATACAAGTTTCAAGTATATTTAATATTAAAAAAAAAAAAAACTTCTAGTAGGTTGGAAATTATTAGGCAGGTGTTGATCTTAATTTAAACAATATATTTGCCAATATATGTCCTTAAATAGTTCTGAAGGTAATTGTTAATATGCCATATGTTTCTTGGTTTCTTCCAATACTGTTGATTTATCTAACATGATGAGTAATCTAGATGGATATGTAATGACATCTCGATATTAATCTGTAACAGAAGATACATTAATATATCGAAGAAACGGCCTAGATTTTGTACTTCTGAATTAGACTACATTTGAGAATCATAAGAAGAATTATAACCGTCTGAACTTTGCTCGATTCTTAAGCTTATGGTCCTAAACTCAAGGCAATAATATTCTCATCAGTTTGACTCATTTGAGTCACACAACATCTTCTTAAAATGTTGTTTTCTAATTGCCCCACTACTCTCACCTACTGCCCTACAACCATGATCTTCAAGCGTTGAAGAATATTGTTACATTTTATTAACATTTAAAAAAAATGAAATGTGCTTCAAAATTGAAATTTTTGCCAAAAAAAAAAGAGTTTTTCGCAAGTTTTTGGATATTTTATGAAAAAAATTCAAAAATATCATGGATATTCATAAATATTTACAAATATTACGGATATTTTTGAATATTATGAAATTTAACGGATATTTCAGGAAGAAATATCATTTTCTTATTATTTATTTTAAGTTTTTAAAATATAAATAATGTCGTGAAAATATCGACGATATTGTGAATATTTTAATCCATGTACAAGAGTAGATAAGAAAGGGTCCCTCACAAATAAATGCCCTAATGGACATAATTTGTAGAGATTTTCTTATGACTTCCCTTCCAGAAAAGAAATTTGCAGTGATTTTAATCATTTGTTGAAATAATAATAATAATAATAATAAAGAAAGAAAGAAAGAAAACTAAAGCACCAGATTTCCTATCTCATGTCTCTATATTTTTTTTTTCTTTGGGAAAAAATCCTATTTGTTCCACAATTAGCATCCCTTGAAGTCTGTTAAGTTTTCTTTGTCGTTACTTGTCAGGATCACTTGAGTTGTGTTGTCATCCGGAGACTTCTTACATTCATTTTAAGTGGGGTCCGTTCTATCAATCAAATTCAGAAAACAGGCTGTGAATATAGAAATATCTTTCCTAATTTTGTTTTAATGGTCACTTCCACAAATACAACATCATTCCATCACGCACCACTTAAAAGTATTTCATTTAATTTCCAATTGGTTTCGTTTGCTTCTTAGAATGGTTTTCTATCTATGTATTTCACTTTTCTATTGGTTTTTCATTAAGATTTAAGACATTGAATTTCTTAATATTACTTAATTCTTTAATTTTATAAATTTGAGTGAAAAATTTAGTCCATTCCTTTTATTTATTCAAAAACAAAAACAAAACAAAAAAAATTGTGTTGTTTCTTTGTGAGTCTGAACATCAACTTAAGTTTTTTTTTTTTTTTTTTTTTACAGTATTTCCTCACAAAAATTTGAATTTAAACAAAAATTTTTATGTTCAACCTTATGAACAAAGCAACAGCGAAAAGAAAGAAGAGTGACCTATGTTATTTGTCAATTTTTTCTTTTTTTTAAGGCGTCAACCTACTCTAATTAATTTAATTAAAATTACTTTAATTAATTTAATGAGAAAAACTGATCAAGTTGGTTTAAGAGGATAAGTATGGACCACTTTAATCTTCTTTTGTCGTGGGATCAACCACTACTGAAATATGAATAACAAAAACAAAAGTTGTCTAATAAAGACAGGAACATGTCTCCCGTGATTTACGTACAAGATTCTTTTTTTAAATAAAGAAAAGTAAAAAAGAATCCACTAACAACAGTGAACATATGAATAAAAAAAGACCAAGGGATGATATGTATACTGCCGTCTTCGCAGCAAAAATACATCGCTTGCTTGCTTAATTTGCTAGAAAAACCTTTTGAAACTCTCTCTGCTTTCTCTGAAACTGTTTGAAGCCAAACATGGCAGACGTAATCCTCAGTCCTATTGTAGATCTGATCGTTGAGACGTTGGGTTCTGCGGCTGTGCAAGAGATTAAGTCTCTTTTGGGTGTCAGAAATGATCTTGATGGGCTTCGAAGAACCCTCTCAGCCATCAGATCTGTCCTTGTCGATGCGGAGAAGAAGCAGATCCGTGACGAGCATGTCAGAGATTGGCTGCAGAAGCTGGAGGACGTGCTGAATGATGCTGATGACTTGGTGGATGAAGTCAACACAGAAGGCTTGAGACGGCAGTTGATGCATGGAAAGAAAATAAGGAAGAAGGTACGCACTTTCTTTTCGTCCAACAACCAAGTTATTTTCCGGCGTAAGATGGCACGAGAAATCAAAAATATTAGGGCGAGACTAGACGCTATTTCAGCTGATAAGCAGCACTTTCGTTTGGAGGTGGCTCAAGAGATTCAACCGGAAAGAAATGCGAGGGAGACAGGCACTGAAGTAGATGAGGAGAATGTTGTTGGGAGGGTGAGTGAAAAAATGGAAATCCTAAAATGCTTAATGTCGTTGGAGGCCGAAACTGGGAGTAGTAGTACTACTCGTAGGGAGAGAGTGTCCGTCATTCCCATCATTGGGATGGGAGGACTTGGAAAAACTACACTTGCTCAGGTAGTTTACAATAATAAGGAGGTCGAGAAACACTTTAACCTTAGACTTTGGGTCTGTGTATCTGACAACGTTGACAAGAATCTACTTATTGAGAAAGTTGTCAGATCTATCACTAATATGAGTACAAAAGACCTCACGATGCAAAAATTAGAGGAAACTGTCCGGGACAAAATTAATGGAAAACGATTCCTTCTCATACTTGATGATGTCTGGAACCAAGAGATCAATCAAGAATGGGAAATGCTTAAGGGCTTGTTAGGAAAATATTGTGCCGAGGGCAGTAGAATAATTGTCACCACTCGTCACGACATGGTTGCACAGTCCATGGGTGGCGTACAACCATATTGTCATTTGGGACAATTAAATCCAGAGGATTCTTGGAATCTTTTCAAGAAAAAGGCTTTTCAGCGCGTTCAAGAGCCAACTGATCCCACCATCCTTGATATTGCACCTAGGATAGTGGAAAAATGTAGAGGAGTTCCTCTTGCCATAAGTATGATAGGAAGTATGTTGTGCTGTAGAGATCCCAAAACAGAGTGGTCATCCTTCCTTAAAAAGGAGCTTTCAAACATCCCTCAAAAAGACAATGACATCATACCAAAACTTAGGTTGAGTTACGATTATCTTCCTTCGCATTTGAAACCTTGCTTTGCCTATTGTAGTCTTTTTCCAAAAGATTATGAATTTGATGTCCATACACTTGTAACTCTTTGGATAGCACAAGGATTTATTAGGTCAGATCAAAGCCAAAGTCCGGAGGAAACAGGTTACGAATATTTTAAGGATTTACTTTGGAGATCCTTCTTTCAAGAACCTAAAAAAGATGAATTACTGAACATGGTAACAACATGCAAAATGCATGACCTAGTTCATGATCTTGCGATACAAGTAGCAGGGGAGAAGTATGCAAAAATTGCTTCTTGTAAAGAGAATAATCTAAGGAACTCAGTTCGTCATGTTTCCATAGATTTTTCTTATACACGGCCAGGGGAAGTACCAAGCTCATGGCTTCAAGCACAAAGGCTTCGTTCCATTCTTTTCCAATCAGATTATAATTGGATTAGATTTGAAAGAGGGTCAATGGACAAGGAAATTATTTCAAATTCTAAGCTTCTACGCACGTTAGATTTGCATTGTGTAGGAATTGAAACAGTGCCAGGTTCTATTAGTAAGTTGAAGCACTTGAGGTATCTTGATCTTTCTAGAAATTATAAGATCAAAACCCTACCTGCTTCTATTACCAAGCTAGTCAATCTGCAGACGTTGAAACTCAACGAGTGCAGGAGTCTTCGTGAGCTACCAAGTGAAATTGAGAAACTAGTCAATCTCAGGCATCTTGAGCTTAAGGGTTGTGATAGGGTAACTCATATGCCAAGAGGGCTGAGCCAATTGACTAATCTTCAATCATTACCACTGGTTGTGTTGAGTGAGAATGGCCCAAAAAGCCCATGTCGTAAGTTGGATGAACTAATGGGACTAAACAACTCGAAAGGAGAGCTCAAGATTGAAGGGATAAGAAGTGGGATGGCAACTACGGCTACGAAGTTGAAAGAAAATAATCGTCTTCGGTCTTTACATTTAATCTTCAAAACAGGTGACGACGATGCGTCAAAATGGAAAACGACAATTGAAGGCCTCCAACCACACCCAAATCTCAGAGAACTGACTTTAGAGCAATATGGTGGCACCAGTTTGTCCGGGTTTCTTCCCACGCTTACAAATCTGGTTAAGCTTTCCTTAGAAAATTGCTCAAAATGCCAACAATTACCATCTTTGGATAAGTTTCACTCTCTCAAGGAAATGTCACTAAATAACTTATCTTCTCTGGATTATATTACCATCAACAAGGGTGATAATTACTTTTCCACGTCATCATCGCCACCAGTATCGGTATTGCCATCTCTACAAAAACTCACACTGGTTAACTTGCCCGAGTTCAGAGGGTGGTGGAGGTCGGGCATGACAGAGAATCAAGTGGAGCAACTTATATTGCCGTCATTTCCTCGTCTTTCTTCATTGACGATCAAAGGTTGCAAAAAGCTGACATCCATGCCGCGTTATCCAAACATCGAGGGAAAGTTGGAATTGAGGTATACTAGCTGGAAGACATTTGAGCAAACATCAACGGCAGAGGAAGCATCATCATCATCAGCTATTCCTACAATAGTTTCAGTTTCCTCCTATCCTCTCTCTAAATTGACGTCTTTATCTTTCATCGATGTCGAGGATCTAGAATATTTTGCGGATGAGAGGATGAAAGGCCTCGCTTCCCTCAAGGGACTAGATATCAGGGATTGCCCTGCTCTGAAGTATCTATCTCCGTGGATCCAATATCTCACCTCCCTTGAGTATTTGGTCATATTCGATTGTAAGGAGTTTGAAGGGATTAAGTGGCCGGAAACCCCCACCCTTCCACGCCTACGTGTCCTGCAACTCTTTCAGCTGCCAAAACTAAAAGATGTTTTTGCTCCAGACATCCAATGTCTCACCTCCCTTGAGGAATTGGAGATTCATAGCTGTGAGGGGTTGGAAGAGATTAAGTTGACCCCTGCCCTTCCACGCCTACGTGTCCTGAAACTCGAGAGGCTGCCAAAACTAAAAGATGTTTTTGCTCCAGACATCCAATGTCTCACCTCCCTTGAGGAATTGCAGATTGAAAGATGTGAGGGGTTGGAAGAGATTAAGTTGACCCCTGCCCTTCCACGCCTACGTGTCCTGAGACTCAAGTGGCTGCCGAAACTAAAGCATATTTCATCTCCAGGCGTCCTGCAACATCTCACCTCCCTTGAGGTATTGGGGATTATTGATTGTGAGGAGCTTCAAGTATCAAATGATGACTCGATTGAGTGGCAAGCCCTAACAACCCTACGCTCCCTGGAATTGAAGTTCCTATCACCGCTAGTGAGTCTCCCTGGGGGCCTTCAATTCCTTACCACTCTGAAAGCACTCCTTATTTGGGATTGCCCCAATTTTACGGGCCTTCCGGATTGGATTTGCAAGCTGTCTTCACTCGAAACCATTTATATTGTTGAATGCCCCAAATTCAAATCAGTGCCTGCATCAATAAGCAGCCTCACCTCTTTACATTACCTATTTATCAACGGCTTGCGCATGAATCCAAGGGAAATACACGAGGATTTAGATCTGACCTGCTTAGCTTCAGGTATGTTACGTCCATCACCAACCCACTTTTTTCATTTCCTTTTACTATTGTCTTCCTTTTTTCCCATTTTACTGATTTCTTTTAATTTTGTGGGTGCAGGATCTCAGTCTTGGAAAATCTTGAAGAAGTTCAGACGACTGCAACTGTGCAACAAATGAACTTCACAGTGGTAAAATTAACCTCTTTCTTTTTATTTGTTCCTTTTTCAATCTAGTAGTAACTGCTCCTGTGAATATGACCGGGAGGTATTGTAGTCGCTGGAAGATCAAAACTTCACTAACCTATAATTCAGTAGATATTAAAAGGCTATTCAAGGGAAACTTACAGAATTCAAAAAATCAAAAGATTAAATGGTGTGGGTTATCTTACAAATTTAGGATGCACAGATATTTATAGTTCTTCTACTTCTTCTCCCCTTTTTTTTTAAATGAATGTAGATGATAATCTTGGCATAAGTAAATGTGTGAATGTTATTTTGTTTCTCAAACATATTTCTTATTTTTTCAGTGCAAAATGTACCATGATCTTGCTATCCACAAGGACGGAGTACAAAAGTTTGCTTCCTTCTCTCGAGTCCTAGCTTTTAGGTATGTGCTTGCCCTGTATACATCAACTCAAAGACTGGCGTGATACACTACAAACAACTCCATTTTCCATCACATTATAATTTCAGCTCCTAGAATTGCATGATATATATGAAGCAGAAATTATCCAAGTGTTTCTTTCATTTCCTTTTCTTGATTTGAGGGTTCATTTTTGCTCCATATTGACTTTCATGCTTTTACCATATCTAGAGATTTTTTTTTTTTTTTTTAAATTATTCATACATGTTGGCAGCCTTTCCAACATAACTGATGAAAAATTCTATCATTTCAGATTATCGTATAGGATTGTCATCATCAACTTCTCCTGTGGTTTACACATTCTTTTACAATCCTTTGATTGCGACTTTTTTGTGGCCATTCTAAGTGTATCTCGACCTCTAAATCACTTGTAACACCAGAAAATTGGGGATGTTCTAGTTTAAAATCACTGCCCGAAGCAATATGCAACATCACCTATCTACAGCCACCGTTGACTGACGCTTGTCTCATCTAATTGCAAATATGCCACAGAGAAAGAGGAGATGATTGGCCTAAGATTCTCACATCCCTGGATGATTGAATGTCTCTCTATTGGCACAGTAGATTTGGCCGATCACAGTTCCTTACTTTACTGAGGTATACAAGTATTATCACACTTCTTTACTTGACTAGCTTTGACTAGCAAAAAAGTGGCTACAGTTGTTTATATTGCAGCTTTTGTTAGTTTTACTTAATGAGTGAGAACAAAATATATGATTGTTATTATCTCCTTTCAAGTTCTACTATGCATGAAATAAAGGGGATTTATGTATTGTCTAATGTTGTAACAATTTGCTCAAACGTGTTTCTAATGCAGTGCAAGAATGTTCCTTGACACCATCATCCAGCGGCTCAGTTCACATTGACAGGGTGTACTTAGGTGTGATGCCTGATTTGAAGTAAATGTTAACTGAAACAATGGTGATGCGGCATCATCATCTCCAACAACGCATTGTTCTGGAAGTATAAAGTATAACCTCACCTCCTCCTCAGCGGCAGAGACAGTTATGACATGTCCTCTCTTGCTGCAAAGATCCCATAGAAAAAGTGGCAAGAATAGTGGCCTAAAATATCTTCTTTCAAAGCAATCTCCTTTGTCTTCTTTTGTTCTTTACCACAAGTAATACATATTTTTCCTCAAATAACATGTCGATCCATTATTTTGTATTAAACCATTTAGAGTAGTAACGAACAAGTTTAGCTAAATAGTTGGAAATTTTGCTTTCTTATCGCTTATTGAACCCTATCTTGTTGTAACAACAGGTTGGTAAGTGGAGCACCTCTATTCTTTAATCTTTCCGCCTTTTAGCAACAAAGAAAAGGTGAAGTTATGTAGCAATTTATGGTTGTCAATCATCTCCTCTGTTTTTCGCAAGCCCATGGAACAAACATGAGTTCAAAGAACTGGATATTTAGAGCTCTTTGACTCTTTCAAGAAACTAAAGCAGCTAGAGGTGAGTATGTATTGCATGCCTTATTTACTTGTGACATTATTATCTATTTCCACATTCTTTTCTGGAAGTAATAGAGAGATCTTTTTCTAGTTAGACTTCTATCAATGCTTAAGGCATTATTTTCACAGAAAAGCCGGTTTGGTAACCTTTTTTTTTTTTTTTTTTTTTGTGATTCTACGGTAACGTAATTTAATACTTACCAGGTCCACGAGGTTATGTGGTTGTTATGCAGCAGCTTCTCATTGTTGTCTCAAATGATGGCATTTCCTCTTTGGAAGGCAAGTCTCATCATTTCTAGGGAAGCTTTTAATTGGCCATACGAGTTGGAAGCCTTTCCAACATAACTAATGAAGAATTCTATCACTTCAGAATATCATAAGGCATCGTCGTCGTCATCTTCTTCCGTGGTTTACTCTTTATTCTACAATCCTTTGATCACAGCTATTTTGTGGCCATTCTTAAGCGTATCGCATACTCCAATCACTTGAAACACCAGGAATTTGGGATGCCATGGTTTATCAATCACTGCCCGAAGCAAATATGTAGTATCGCCTATTAGCAACCATTGATGACTAAAGCTTGTCCAATCTCATTGCAAAGATGCCAAAGAGAAAGAGGCGATGATTGGCCTAAGATTCTCACATCCCTGGATGATTGAATATCTGTATATTGGCACAATAGGTTTGGCCTATCACAGTTCCGTACTTTGTTGAGGTACATAAGTATTATCGCAGTTCTTTACTTGACTAGTTTTGACTTGCAAAAATGTAGCCACTGTTGTTTATATTCTAGTCTTTGTTAGTTTTCCTTGATGAATTAAAACAAAATATATGAGTGTTATTTTCTCTCTTCAAGTTCCATTGTGCAGCAAATAAAGGGGATATGTATCGTTTAGTGATGTAACAATTTGCTCAAACGTGTTTCTAATCTGCTAGAATGTTCATTGACCTTGTTATCCATCGGCTTACAAAGTTCGGCTTCCCTGCCTTAGAACTTTAGTTCACATTTGGATACAACAAAGTACAAGATGCAAGATCTAGAAACCAACAGCAGTGATACGGCATCATCTCTCCAACAACGCATTGTTCTGGAAGTATAAAATGTAATTTCACCTCCTCAGAGACACAGACGGTTATGACATGTCCTCTCTTACAGCTGCAAAGATGCCAAAGAGAAAGAGGCAAGGATATTGGCCTAAGATCTGTCCTTTTGAAGCTGTCTACTTTGTTACAAGGTAATTCCCCCGTCTTCTTTTGATTTCTACCACAAATAATATATACATCTATATATATTTCTTTTTTTTTTTCCTGAAATAAAGATCTATGACTTATCTATGGCCTAAGAATACATGGAAAGTACTATTTATGGCCGATTTAAAACGTTTTTACTTGTCATACCTCTGCATAGCAGCCAAGACGAGAATCCATAAGTTTGTATTGAAACAACTTATAGTACTAAAGAATAATTTTAGCTAAATAATTTTAAATTTTGCTTTCTCTACGCTTGTTGAAGCATTCTTTTTGTCACACCTGGTTGGTAAGCGGGGGTCCTCTGTTCTGTAAAGAAAAAGTGAAGTTATGCAGCAAGTTTTGGTTGTTGAGATATCGACAGTTTTCGTCTATTTTTTTTTCCCTAAAGTCAATTTGCTCCCATACGTATTATTTATATTGCAGATACCCACAGAATAAACATGAGTTTAAAGAATCGGATACTAAAAGCTCGTTCACTTTTCTAAGAAACTAAAGCAACTAGTGGTGAGTATGCATTGCATGCCTTCTTTACTTACGACATTATTATCTATTTCCCTGCTTGTTATTTTTATATGAAATCATGAGTACATCTATGGGCTTGTTTGGTAACATAATTTTTGGTTTTCTTGTTTTTATATATCTTTTGACGATTTCTTCTTTTGTGATTCAGTACAAAGATAGTTTATTAGCTTACCAGGTCTAGAAGGTTGTGTGGTTGTTATGCAGCAGCTTTTCATTGTTGTTTTGAACGATGGCATTTCCTCCTTTGAAGGCAAGTCTTGTTCCATTCACTCGAGCTATATGACAAGCTCTCGTAATGATTGTTTTTTAGGATTAGTGGATTCCTCCTTATTTGTACACTACTTTTGTTGACATCTTTTCATAAAGTTAATTTTTTGGCACCCGAGGCAGGTATAGTTTTCAGTAGTAGCTTCTTATTTTGCACAATCTGGAGGGGATACAATAAACATAGATGAAGCTGCTTTAGGGAAATTTGGAGCTTCAGATGTTCAGTGTAATATTTGTCATGACTACTACAGCTACCAAGTTTAGAGCTGCATTCGGACTAAACAATGCTTTCCTTCATGAGCTTGTTTTAACGTTTGGAGCTGAATTCACTAGTGTAATGATTGCCGTCACTATTGCAGCTTACAAAGGTCGGAACTATGTTTGGGTTGGATGTGTTTCAAAAATGTTATTCATATATCTCTTCTTGGTCTCATGAGGTTTGGCTTTACGTTCTGATCTTTTTACTACAGAGTTTCTTACCCAGATCAATTCATTTGCAGGTTTGCTTTTGTCAGGGAAAAGACCTGGAGCTTCTTCTTCTTCATTGCTATTTTGGACAGATCTCTTTGGTGCGTCTAATGGTGCTCCAGGTTGCTCAGGTTGTGGAGGATCGAATTCCTGAAAGGTTGTTTTGTGGCCCCCTGGAGGTGTTAGTTTTGCTTTCGAAGTGGAGTTGCGGTCCATTATCAAAGCGGTTGACTATGCAGTTAAATTTCATTGGGATATTATCTGGTTTGAATGTCGTGGTTATTCTGCTCAAGAAGAATTTTAATGTGCCATGGAAACTAAGGCAAATGGCGTGATGCTGGCTGAAAATTGGACAGATTGACTTATGAGAATATCTCTTAATTTTTGAGAGGGGAATCCAATGGCTGATAGACTTGCAGAACATGCGGTTCGTTGCAACTTAAAGGTCTGGTGGTATTCTACTCAGGATTTTGTCTTGGCATTGCTTTTCTCTCTGCCCATCGTATTGCTTCAAAGGAATCTGAGATTAGATGAGTTATTGAAGGCCGTTATGGATGATGCACTCTTTTTCCTTCTATCTGGTTTTTCCCACTGGGTTTTTCAGGTAGAAGGTTTTAACGAGGCCTCCTTTTCATTTCAAAGGAGTAGATCCATTTGCTTCTGATTGGTGTTTTTAGATACTACTTATGGTTTTTTCCTTCTATGCTTAGCCTTTGGGCTTGTATTTTTCCAGTACACTCCTCTGTATTTAACGTTTATTTATTCTTCTTAATTTCATTAATAAAAATTGAGTTGATGGCTTGACGTGGGATGTGGTTTCTAGAGGGTGCCAACCTAGTTGGGATGTTCTAAAAATCGCTGATGTTAGTCGTCATCTCTCATCATTTACATTAAATTAAAAAAAAAAAATTTTGCTTTCAAGTGGGCATATACGAGATTCATCTTCCCTCATTCATGTTATGTTTTTATTTTTCTATAAAGTTTCGAGAGTGGCTGGTTAATGAATTCTACCCTTCTAGGTGCCAATATAGTCGGGATTTATGCAAGACATTGTGATAATAACCCACTTCCTTTCCTTCACCAAAATTATGATTTCATCTACTCAATGAAGAAAATATTTTGGTGGAGAACAACATACGCACCTCGTTCGCGAATCCTACGCTTTGTTATCATAAACGCTATTTAGCTTGTCTTTCACCAAGCATGGCAGCTCAACATAAACGAATGTTTCTGCAACACCGAGTTAGAAAGCCAAATGAGATGACTTGCTTGACGACGACTTACTGATAGTGGCCATTGCATTATTAAGATAGACTGATCAAACCAGAATGTTTGTTTCAAATCTTAAAAATGGATCATTATGAAAGCTGGAAGGAAAACGGAGTTGCTCCGCCTCTCGTCAATATTATTTGTTTCCTTATTTAATTTGGCTAGAAGATCACATAATTTAGGGTAAGGAGGAAGCGCAGTTTAATTAGTGTTCATATATATGGCATGGAAACATTATCTACAATACCATCACGGGTAAAGGACAAAAAAAATTTCTGATCTTCATTTAACTTCTCCAGCATTTTTTTTTTTTTAAGGACTAGAGAAGATTGCTTCTTTAGAACAACTATAAATTTAAAAGGAAGAAGCCATTGCAATCCCCCGGTTGGAAGTAGGAATAGTCCAAGATGATATTTCATGACTTGAAGGATCTGAACTTACTTTCTGCTGGGACAGCGCATTGAATCAATCGGCGGAAAAAAGTGAACAAATGTACGAACAAATACCGTGCAGTTATTTGTATGCAAATTGTAGGATAAAAGAACAAGTGACTGACATGCAAACCCTACACCACATGCAACCTCCTGAAAAGAACCACTCTTTTCCTAAGACTTACACAAATGGCGTGTGAAGTGTATGGCTAACCCAAGGATGAAAGTTTCGTAATGGAACCGGAATGAGTCAATTGTTCACTTTGATATCAAATTGAACATTATGGAAGAACTACATGTATGAAAATATAAATATCAAGAAGTGGCATGGTTCTACAATACAATGATGGGAACCGAGGTAGTCTTCGAAAAAGTGGTTGAGATATTTCCCTACAAAAATGTTACAACATTTTTACAACCAAATATACAGCTACAATAACATCGCAGCCTCGGAGTTGGACTGACCAGTAACAAAAGAATAATGGCGAAGATTAGACATCGACATTTGCTTTGTTTCCGGCAAGGATGAGGGAGATTTCCAACCCACGGCTGAACGCTTGGTTGAACAGAAGTCGAGACTGAAAGGTGGAGATGAATGGGAACCATGACAAGAATGCTATTGGAGCAAATATGATCATACCCATTCCAGCATCGTACATTCTGGCGAACTCACGGACCGAGTCCCACAAGCCAAGACTCCTCACCACCTTCTTCCAGGTGATAGCCAGCTGATATTCATGGCAACCAAATAAGGATCAAAATAATGCAATCAAACAAGCTGAATTGAGAGGATGCTAAAAATAGTTTACTGTTGAACTTACACAAAGTATGAGCCAGCCAGTAGGAATAAATGCAAGAATGCATGCAAATAAATCCACGACAGAGAGCTTCGTGAATATAACAACCAGGGTAATGGCTGCAATAAGTAACAAGGATGTAACGCCCTGTGTGAATCGAATCACTAGCTGGAAGTTGGCTGACTTTTTGGGGCTGTAGGTAAAGATCTACAATGTGATAGAACGTAAATGATCAGTGTCGGTTTTGCAATCCGAATAGAGCAACCATGACAACAGCAACCACGAACGCATACCTTGAACACCATGACGATAGCAACCAAAACGACCCAGGAAAATCCATATATCTACACAAGAAATGCACTTGTGAACATCATGAAAAATAAACATCCACAGATGAGTAGAATTATTCCAAATCTCAAGAAACGGATATCGTTTATCGGAGACTATTCAATTTATTCAGGGAGTTCGGGGGATGAAGCGTACCGCAATTGATCTCTCATCCCCGGTGAGGTGGAGCTTGTAAACAATCCCGTATTGAAACACCAAGAATCTCAGGCTTAAAATCGTTTCCAATATACGACCTCTCGGTGTTTGGATATGCAGCTACAAGAAAAGAAAATAACTCACCGCAAGAATAGATAATTACATAGAAAACAGCAATAAAAAGACTTGGAGAATGCAAAGCAGAATGTAAGTTTATAGCAAAACCATTTCTCAGTCACAGACCTGCTCTTCATCCCACCAAGACTCCCAGCTATCATCCCCCTTCACTCCGACACCACCTTTGTAGAGAAGCCAACTGGTCCAATCATCAAAATCCTCCACCGTTCTGTTTAATCAAGAGTTTGTCATGCAAAGAAAATTAAGATAACAGCTAAAACATTAAGGAAAAAAAATTGCAGAACTAACCAATATAGTCAAACACTTACTTTTGCCACTCAAAACCAGACGGATTAAAGATATAAGGCGCAAAGAGCCAGGAAATAACCAAAAACCAACTACTAAGAGTTAGCAGAACAAAAGAAACAGCCCCTCCGCTGGTATAACCGTATCCGATGTAAACTATGAGAAGCATAGCCACTTCAAGCCTGTAAGGAAATGATTTGCAAGGTTTACCTTTTTATTAAAGGAACTTCAATATCTTCTAAACGTGGATAAATTTTAATATTTCTGCTTCCGAACGTGCATAAATTCAGCTAAAGAATTTTCAATAGTTACTACTTACGCCTTGACAAAATGACTTCTTGAGTAGAGCCGGTAGTTCTCAGCAAACTTAATGTGGCGGACAACAAACCCTCTACCAGTTGCACGGTACTGTTGATAAAACATATATCAGTGGTTTGACAATTTTGTTTCCATTAAAATAAATAAATAAATAAATAAAAGACAAGCTTCAAAACCAGAGAGTTCAGATGTAGTAAATACGTACTTTTGCACCTCCATGGAGAATTGTACGTCCAAAATAGTGAGTTCTAGTTCCTAATGAGAAAGTGAAGAACACAGAACATAATTGAAGCTGCATGGTAATAAAGCTGAAAACTGCCTGCAAATATTTAAGCAAAGAGTTAAGGAATTACAATAAAAATAATTTTTTTAAAGGAAAAAAAAAAAAACGCTATCTCCATCAGTTTCTCCCCCCCTCCCCGCTGAACACACACACACCCCACAACCTAAAGACAAACTAATACTTCCACCAACACGGCAGTTCCAATATCCAAATCATCTGGTGAGAAAGGATTTCTTTTTTTTTTTTTAGGATAGGAAACGTAACTTTATTGAAACTAAAACCAGTACACTAGAAGAGCACGAGGAGTGTTCAGAACTACAAAAGAAAGAACATAAACGAACAGACACTCAAAGCCTACTAAACCCGAGATCGCATAACATCTTACTGATTCAATATAGATAAGATTAAGTTGGCCTAACCTTCAGCAGTCCCAGTTCTAGTATGAAACCCACAACCATTGGGACTGCCGTAAAGACTCCAATCTGAACCAGGAACTGTGCATTCAAAGCAGCATCCAGCGCTGTGTTGCCATATCTTTTTGCTTGCTTTACAATTTGTTCATCAAGACCAGAAAAAGCCTGAAAGCATCGTCAAAATGCAAATCGTTTATATGAGAAGATGATGAAAGAACGCCTTCCCCATTATAAAACAGCCATAACTAGCAAACTATAAACTCCGCCATCAGGTTCCATAAAAACATTGAAGTGTCTCCGGAAAAAAACAGTATCTTTGAACTTCTGGTTTGTTCAACCACAAAATTACAAATTCAAATTTTTGCCTGTTTGTTTATTTATTTATTGTTTGTTAGTACTAGTACTATTATCACTTTAACAAGAAACAAGACTTCTATTAAATAAAACAATGACTAAGCGAATAAGAGTAGAACGAGGAAATGTACCAGATAAACCCGTCCATATAAGAATATGTACACTGTGAGGACTGTCATCTGCATAAGTACAAATTGCCATCAGGAAAATTCCAGGAACTTAAATGCCAAGTTAGATTATTTACAAAGGCATTATGAGAACAATTGAGGACGTACCATAGTGCAAACATAGAAACCAACAGTAGTGAAGAAGAAAGAAAACATCCTAAAGAAGTCAAGAAGTTGTCCAAGTCTGTATATGTCCCTACTAAGAACTTGCTCCCCATTTCCACCAGCAACTTTCCCTTCAAACAGGGCAATCTGGTTCAAGCCAACATCCCTTCCTTTTCCAACCTGAACAGAACAGTCTATCAAATAACCGAAAATTGAACATAGAAATAAAGGAGAAAAAAGCACTAGCATATCAAACCTGAATATATTCGTGGTGTGTAACATTGCCCTGCCGCAATGTTGAGTTGAACCCTGTAGCATTTTGTTTCCGTCAAGATAAATTGGATGTCAATAGTGGAATTCCATCAATCATTCTACCTCACTAAGAATATTCAACTATTGTAACAACTAAATGACGTCCAGAAAAATATTCACAATTCCGTACCCACCTGCATATATATCTTCACTAATGTTAATAACACGTGATGCCTTGCTAATGCCACCTCGAGTTATGTGGAATAGGCGGTCAAACACATCTGGATGTCCATAGTGCATGCGAACTCTGCAAGAGTTTTAAATTTTTGCTTTCAGAAACAAAATCCAATTGTAGATATAATAGCAGTCACAAGTGATATTCTAACAAGGAGACTCAATGACAGGAGATAGTCTTATAAGGGAAAATATAAGATCAGAGTGTCACTACAGAATTGTCCAAGACTTAGCACAAGCAAATATCACGATCCACATGGTAAAGGAAATAAATATGAAAAGCATTTTCCAAAAAATAATTTCAATCTAACAAATGCAGACTTTAGCTTCATCAGATGTAGTTAAAGTAAACACTAAAACTTCAACGCTTTAGCAAGACAGAAAATAAGAAGACTATGGACTTTAGGGAACATAAAGACCAAAGACAAATATGATTATAGCAGTTTTGAGAAACAAAATTAGCATAATTCCAGCAGAATGATGTTAAAATGATCTTTAAACACTTTCTTTCCTTTGCAATCAAGAAAGAGAAATTTTTATTATTATTAAGCACTAGACCAGCCATTCAAGGATAAGTTATCCACAGATATTAAAAGAGAGAGAGAGAGAGAGAGAGAGAGAGTTAAAAAGTTGTTAACTACTCACTTGAGAGGGTATGCTAACACACGTTGGCCCAAGGTCACAAAGCTGGTTTCTTGATTCGACATAAACCATGCTAACGACGAGACACTGTAGGAACATGTAAAACAGTGGCTAAGAATATTACCAATATTTAAACGAAGCCAGACACCCCAAAAAAAAAATAATAATAAATAAACAAAAGGCGGCAGCAGTAGCCGCCGGCCCAACCTTCCCGTAAAGACGTGCTCTCTAACACCAAGAATAGTTGGAGGCCGGAGGCCATGACTAGTATGAAATTCCTCTAGAAGATTTCTCATTTTCATTGCTTCCTCAAGGTAGTTATCCTGTAAAACACCATAATGGGATTCAATCATATATTAGCTTCCTTCAATTTGGGAAAGAATATCATAAATCCAAACAACATACAACACTAACTTGAAATATCAAAGTTATCTAGGAAACAGATTCATAACTGCTTGAAAGACAAAAAAACTGACCTGATTCATGTCAATAGTTTGAACAGCCTCCCCACGTGTGAAGATTATGGCATGGTTTTGGTTTTCAGGCTTCCCTTCACCAAGCTTTGGATCACCAGGAAGTTTAATAGAAAATATTTCCTGCGGATAGGTAAGAGTAAGACAGATAAATGTAGAAATACCTAATGAAAAGCCTTCCTAAGCATTTCATCCAATCAAAAATATAACTCGTGTTGTAATGAGAATGAGAATGAGATTGAGCACACTGTTAGAAATTGGAAACATCACTAATGAAGCTAGTAAAATGTGGGAATCCGTGATAAGCAAACTGATTTCTAGGAATCAGTTTGATTTGTTTACTAGAATACGGGGATATGGTTATTATATTACCTATTTCCTAATTAGCTATTTTTTCTGTTTTTTGTCCCTTAATTTCAGGAAGTGATGCTTCCTTCCTTGTGATTTATACTTGTATATTTTAGTCTGAAAGTAATGAGAATATTGAAATCTTCATTCTCAATAATCCGCATGGAATCAGAGCCTCCTCTGAGCCAGTACTTCCAATGACCAAGTACAGCATGGCCACGGAAAAACGAACCGTGAACCCATCGGGAATATCTTCCAATTCTGAACTGCTCGTCTCCAGCAACCATGGCGGATCAGACAACATTCCTCTTCCCATTACATGACATAAACTGAATGGGGACAACTATCTTCAGTGGTCTCAATCCGTCATGATGTTCATCTGCGGAAAAGGAAAAGATGAGTATCTCACCGACCAAGTCCTTCCTCCAAAAGTCTGAAGATCCGAAATACAAACAGTGGAAGATTGAGAATAACATGGTCATGTCCTGGTTGGTCAATTCCATGACCAATGAAATTGGCGAGAATTTCCTACTCTACAACACAGCACATGAAATCTGAGATGCAGCAAAAGAATTCTACTCGAGCAAGGAGAATACTTCAAAGATTTTCGAGATTGAAACCAATCTCCATGATCTTCGGCAGGGAGATCTCTCTGTCACACAATATTACAACATTCTCACCCGTCATTGGCAACAACTGGACGTGTTTGAAGAACATCGATGGGGCCATCCAGATGATGCAAAAATGTTCGGAGAAATCATCAAAAAGAAAAGAATTTTTAAATTCTTAATGGGACTCACACACAAGAATCTAGATGAAGTTCCAGGACGAATACTTGGAATGAAGCCCTTGCCAAGCATCTGAGAAGTTTTTTCCGAGGTACGCCGAGAAGAAAGCAGAAAGAAAGTAATGCTAGGAGATTCTCCCACTGTTCCTGTAACCGAAAACTCTACCCTAGCTGTTCGAGGGATCCAAAACAACAACAATGATAATCGGCAAAGGAGGGGCAGACCATGGTGTAATCACTACCGAAAACCAGTGTATACCTAAGATAATAGCTGGAAAATCCACGGTAAACCAGCAAATTGGAAGCCCTCAAAACCTGCACCGGACAAGGAACAACTTGAAGCCGTGCAGAAGATGTTCTCACAACAAAATTCTGCCCAAAACACCATTGGAACTGGATCGTTAGCACACAAAGGTAATTACTTGAGTGCTTTCACTGTAAATTTAGGAAAAACAGGTCCATGGATTGTAGACTCGGAAGCGTCTGATCACATGACAGGTGATATCTCACTCTTCCATAACTATAGTCCATGTCGAGATGGCTATTTCTAGGTGGTTTGTATCTTTTGTAGATCATCACACTAGGATCACATGGCTATTTCTTATGAGAGAAAAATCTGAAGTAAGGCAGAATTTTAGGAAATTCAACACTATGATTCAAACACAGTTCCAAACAAAAATACAAGTGTTGAAAACTGATAATACAAAAGAATATTTTGAATCGATTCTGGGTGATTATCTTGTGAATCAGGGGATTGTTCATAAGAGTTCATGTGTCGATACACCCTAAAAAAATGGGATTGAAAAAAGAAAGAACAGGCATCTCCTAGAAGTTGCTCAGTCACTTATGTTTACCACAGATGTTCCAAAGTTTTTTTGGGGTGAGGCAGTCTTAACAGCTACTTATCTAATACATAGGATGCCTTCTCTTGTCTTGAACTTAAAGTCCTTCGTCAATCTTTCCCTAACACTCGCATGCTGTCCACTCTTCCCATGAAAGTCTTTGGATGTTCTGTGTTTGTTCATATACATGCCCAACATCGGAGTAAACTTGATCCAAAAGCACTCAAATGCATCTTTGTCGGATACTCCTCAAATCAAAAGGGGTATAAATGTTATTCTCCAGTCAGCCGTAGATTCTACAACTCTATGTATGTTTCCTTTTTTGAACAACAGCCTTACTACAAAGCTGATATTCAGGGGGAGAACTTCACTCAAGAATATCAGCTTTGGGACATTGATACCTTAGATTTATCCAGCAGTCTTAATCCAAACCCAACAGAGTTATCTCAACCATCTCAAACAGATCCGAGTCTAGCTCCTATCATCCAGTATCCGAGTCTAGCTCCAATCATCCAGTCTGAGTCCAATTCTCAAACGAGTCCCCATACATCTCAAACGAGTCCCCATACACCTCAGCGTCCTATTCACACCCAACCTGCAGTAACGAGCGAGTTACGTGTCTACTCTAGGAAATACCCGACTCGTGAAGAGAACGGCAGCCACCAGATCAAAGCCATGAATCTAACCCGACTCTGGAACCTCAAAATTCACTAGGTAATGCGAGTCCCAATTCTACTTCTGGCAATTCACTTTATTGACGATAGACCTATTGCCTTGAGAAAAGGCATAAGGTCTTGCACTCTTCATCCTATTTACAATTTTGTCTCATATGGAGGATTGTCACCCAGTTATCGTGGGTTTGTTAGCAATCTTGACAAAATACAGGTTCCAATATCGATACATGAAGCTCTCAATGTACCGAAGTGGAAGGCAGCCATTTGGGAAGAAATTCGTGCTCTGGAAAAGAATGGGACATGGATAATATCGGAGTTACCATCCGGGAAACGTGGTTGTTGGTTGCAAATGGATCTTCATGGTCAAACATAATGCAGATAGTAGTATCAACAGATTTAAAGCTCGACTTGCAGCCAAAGGATTCACTCAGTCTTACGGGGTTGATTACTAAGAGACTTTTGCCACTGTAGCAAAACTCAATACCATCCGAGTACTGCTTTCACTTGCCTCCAATCTAGACTGGCCATTATACCAACTAGATGTGAAAAATGCCTTTCTCAACGAGGACCTGGAAGAAGAAGTTTACATGGAGATTCCACCTAGCTTTGAAACTCCAGCCACTACCAACAAGGCCTGCAAACTCAAGAAGTCTTTGTATGGGCTCAAGCAATCACCAAGGGCTTGGTTTGACAAATTCACTAGAGCTGTCAAGAAGTTCAGGTATGATCAGTGCCAGACCGACCACACTATGTTTGTCAAACACTCATCCTCTGGGAAGAAAGCCATACTTATCATGTATGTGGACGACATCATTCTAACTGGAGATCATGATGAAGAGATACTCAAGCTCAAAAGGTTTCTGGCCACAAAATTTGAAATCAAAGATTTAGGTAACCTCAAGTATTTTCTTGACATGGAAGTAGCACGGTCAAAAAGAGGCATTTCAGTTTCACAGCGGAAGTATGTATTAGACTTCTTGGAAGAAACAGGGATGCTTGAATGTATACCAGCTGACACTCCTATGGACTCCAACTCAAAAATGGGAAGCAAGGATGATGGTGCACCAGTTGACAAAGGGAGGTATCAAGGATTGGTTGGCAAACTTTTTATCTTTCCCATACCCGACCCGATATCAACTTCGCTATAAGTCAATTTATGAATAATCCAACAGAAGAACACACGGAGGGTGTATAGGATTCTGAGATACTTGAAGATGACACCAGGTCAAGGACTGTTCTTCAAAAAGACAGTTAATAAGGAGGTTGAGATCTTCACTGATGCAGATTGGGCCGGTTCTGTAACTGACATATGATCTACCTCAGGTTACTGTACTTGTGTCTGGGGAAATTTGGTCACTTGGCGAAGCAAGAAACAATCTGTGGTGTCTCGAAGTAGTGCAAAAGCAGAATTCAGAGCCCTTGCACATGGCATTTGTGAGGGATATGGTTGAAAAGGGTACTTTGCGAGCTTAGAATTCTAGTTATGTCCTATGAAAATGTTCTATGATAATCAGTCTGCAATCAGCATAGCAAAGAATCCCGTGCATCAAGATAGTACAAAGCATGTGGAGATCAACACACTTTGTCAAAGAAAAGATAGAGACAGACGTGATATCACTCCTATACATTCCAACCAATCAACAAGTTGCAGACATTCTTACCAAGGCTGTGCCTAGGAAGACATTTGAAGATCTTAATTCCAAGCTAGGTTTACTCAACATCTACAACCTAGCTTGAGGGGGAGTTTGGGAATCCGTGATATGCAAACTAATTTCTAGGAATCAGTTTGATTTGTTAACTAGAATACGGGGATATGGGTATTATATTACCTATTTCCTAATTAGCTATTTTTTCTGTTTTTGTCCCTTAATTTCAGGAAGTGATGCTTCCTTCCTTGTTATTTATACTTGTATATTTTAGTCTGAAAGTAATGAGAATATTGAAATCTTCATTCTCAATAATCCGCATAAATAAAAAGAACCATGCAAATCATAACCAACTAAGTTGACAGGAATTGATGACCCTCAAGCTTTTCAGATGATTTTAGCAAATTATGAATTATATTGGTTGTTTTCTTGTAGTTTCAAAGAAGAAACGATTTTCATGTATCCACCATTGGAGGATGAAGAAAACAAAGATATTATCTAAAAAATTGCCAGAGCAACACCATATCATGTTAAACCAACAAAAAGCAATTTATATATAGTCCCGAGCCCTATGGTCTAATTCAGAATCAAACCCGTCCAAGAGTTAAAGGTAATAGACAACAGAAAACAGGAACTTAGAGCAATCATTTTACCTGATCTTTTCCATGTATGTCAGCTTTCACAAGCTTTGAATAAAATTCTTTTGAAACCTTTCCATCAGTTGCGCCACTCTCTTCAACATGTATGAAAGCAACTCGAAGTGCCTCATTCCTAATAACCGAAGATAAAAATGAAAAAGGAAAAAAAAAATTTTCTTTTAGTACAAAACATTTTAGTGTTAAGGAAGTCAGAAAATGATTCTGCTATAAATAAAAATAAAAGTTTAACAGCAAAGGCATGTAAATTCAGTGAGAGCTTAGCATAATTGCCAACATGTCCTTTGCAGTTTCATCACCATACGAAGCCCAGTTTGAAGCAAGTTCTCATATTGCTGTCAGAAACTATTGGCATTGAATTCCAGATCTGCATTTTTATTTTAATAAGATCAATACCTCTGCAACAAAAGAGATATATCAGCGGCCTCTGGTGCCTTTCTCTGCTTCTGTTGCCCATAAATTTGGCATGACACCACATAGGTAAACTTTATATCTGCTTGTGCCCGTGATTCACGTGACAACTCAAAGCCTTCACTAGTTAGGATGCTGGCTTGAGAATATCCATCCACTATCGGTACAGAAAAAAATGTGATAAAAGTAAATATATGTTCGTGACCATGACCAAGATAGACGATGAAGTCACCAGAAGTCTTTAAAAAAATACCTCCCGGTGATCTCCTTTCCAAATAGCTTTGCAACATTAAAGCCCTTCTATAGTACATCATACCACGCACTGATTTAATTTCAGGGGAAAAAAAATTTAAATGAACTGTTGCCATTTTTAGAGAATTGATATACTACAGAAAGGAAAGAACATAAATATAGGATATGCTGCACTCAACAATTGAAAAAAAGTCAGAAAGGAATTGAAATATAGTAGCGATAGCAAAGGAATCAAACCAGTCCTAGCTAGAGTCTGTCCCCGGTAGGATACCCAAAACCGAAGCTCCAAAGAATCACTTGAACTTTTCTGCAATTCAGCAACTTCCGTCGAATCTGACCAACCAATCCGTTCCAAAAAGTTCTTCCATTCATCTAAAATGAAACAATTACATTAAGCACCATTTACTGGATGGAGTAAAAGATAAATGGAAAGAAAAACAACTAACAAAGTAAACCATTCAAAAGCTTGCAAGATTTTCAGCATCTGATTAAATAAATACCAAGGGGAACGATTGCCCCAACCCACCAAATAAAAGAAAAAAATATAATTAATTAATGAATCAAAAATGCAAGCAAAAGCAGGTTAAATGAAACCAAAAATAATAATAACAATAACAACAGTCAACTTAGGATTAAATTGACCGTGTAATAGCTTGTCAAATTAGTGAACCAGCCCCTTGTACTTTCTGCTGGTTAAACAGTCTGATATAAAACAGATATGCATTGATTTGTTTGAAAAAGTTTAAGATTCAGCTTCTTTTGTGCCTACACAGATAGTCTCTAAGGACTTTCCTTCTTCTTGATTGTTTTGAATTGGACGGATCACAGATGCGCACTTACCCTCTTTCCTTCATAATTGGTTTCATCATTAATTACAGGAAGTTTTCTATAATGAAAATAATATAACAATAACCATAGTAATAGTAATAGTAATACCAACTGAAGCGTGAGATTTATTTATTTTCAACCAAGTCAAGATCAAGCGTCAAGCCGAACACAAGTTTAACTTTGGCCTAGTATTTTGCTAATCAGTAGCCGACAAAACAGCATCATCTGTATCAGCTATAGCATTTTTGTTGGTTACATGACTAAGCAATAGGCATACCAAAGTTCTTAAGCACCGCATGGCAGGGGGAAAAGATTTTGACAACTTTTCTGTTTTTTACACGTGTAATATAAGTAAAACCCTTGACGAACCAAATGAACGGTCTCTTTGTGTCACCTTTCCAATGATGTCAATTCACCATGTGCAAAATGGCCATGGAATGATACGATTGTCAAGAAAGGCCGAAGGCACATGAATCAAGTTTGCATGAAACTGACACTTGTGGCACTTTTTAACATACGGACGGCAAACATTCAATGTTAACAAAAAGAGAGAAGAAAGCAATTCAAAGGACACAAATGAAGAATTTCTTTTGACAAAGTGAATCATCAAGAAATTTAATAGGAAGAGAAAGAAACCGGAAGAACAAAAACTTAAGATTGAAACAACTATCTACTACGATATCAACAGAGTCAGAGCTCATAGGTTCGATTGGCCTCACCAAGACCTTGTGATAGTACAATACATTAGAACATTCGTATTAACCACTAGTGATTTTTTTTTTTTTGCATACCGATGCAAAGATGGATCATCACCTTGATGAAAGTGGGCAAAGCATAACGAAAGAATATAGAATTAAAAAAATCCGATCTTAATGTATGTGCATTGATGATAACAATAGAGAGTGTTCATTCAGGTTTGAATTCTATTCAAACAATAATAACATCAAGACATGACGTCTACAGTACATCTATGACCTGTTTGGCATTGCTTCATGGAAGCTGTTTTTGGTAGTATTTGGATGGTTTTTCAGAAGAGCTTTGACCCACCAGAATAGCTTCTGATCAAAGCCACAAAATGTGAATTCTCAAAAAAGCTCTTCTAAGAAGCTTCTGTTTGGCTTTCACATTTGAACCTAAGTTTTCATCATTTCTATTGCTTATCAAAAATTTTAAACATGATTTAATCCTATTAAGAAATTTGGATCCAAACACTAACTGAAACAAAACTTGTACTCTCTTTTTCAACAGACCAAAAGCAATGCTAGGCCCTAAGTCACATCAAAGAGAAAGAAAAACTATGAAGCAGCCGAGAGAGCAAGAGAAGAATACCTGGAAAAATTTTCTGAAGATAGAAAAGAATTGATATTCCATCTTCATTTTCCTTTTGCAATTCAGAGGAACTATAAAGTACAGTCTCACTGTAGTATGGGGTGAAGACGCTATTCTCGAACAAAAAGCAGAAGGGGAAAAAGATTAATACACTGTACTTAAAGAGCAAAAGATAAAGCCAGATTCTATGCCAGGGTAGATTAGAAGTACCTGAAAGGCATCATTTCACTAACTGGTTTGGCTGAAGGCATGTCCATAAATAATGAATTTGTGAAAAACTCTAATCTTCTTCTTGCTTCAAGATTCTTTGGAATATTAGAGGAAGAGTCCTTTACGGTAAGAAGAAGATGCAACCGCTTCACTAGCTCTTTCTGTAACCATCCAGGAAAAGAGGGGGCAATCAAAAAAATGTAAAAGACATGGCAAAATTTTAAACTTTCACCGAGGAACTTACAGTTTCTGGGTCTCTGGGCCATTGTATTCTAGAAAACAGGCGCCCTTCATTTCTTGCTCTTGCTAAAATGTTCCATGTATCAAGTTGCTCCCTGCAGCATATACAAGAAAACAGATGAAAACCTCAAGGATATAATAAAGCTGCCGATCCGGCTTTCTTTGATCCTTTTAAATAGGGAGAAAGTAGTGGGCAAGTCATTGAATGTAAAAGTCCTGTTTCAGTTTCAGTTTCATTTTTGTTTTCTTTCTCCCTCTAGGCTGTTCTGAGGACATCTTGTGATTGATTAAGTCCGGTTGCAAGATTTATGACTTTATCAATAAAGTTTTCATCTTTTATCAAAAATAAAAGAAACAAAAATAACAAAACTAAGAAAGCTGCCAATCCAAAACGAAACTAACGTGTAACAAATCTTACCTTAAATCAGCTGTCAACAGCTCATGCGTCACAACTTCATATAGTTCAAACACAGCTTTCACAGCCCCTTTTGCAAGTTCAGGATCTTCATTCCGTAACTATCAGACATCATTCATTGTCATTTAAATTAAAATGTTACAAGATAACCATACTTCAATCTAATATTCCACATCCAAAATTCAACAACTATAAAGAACACTTAAAAGTGGAAGAAAAAAAAAAAAAAGATATGCAAAAGATTGAGACACCAAGGAACTACCAAACTAATAAAATACATATACATTTTATTCTCTAATTATTTTGAATTGGAAGGATGTAGACACGGTGGGTGGGTGGTGGGGTGGGGGGGGGGGGGGGGTGTTGTATTGTTTTCTGCTAGGTTTTTTATTTTTTTTCCTGTACTTTCTTATTTTTTCTCAGTTTCATATATTTTCTTTGTGGCCACCTCTTGTCCTCGCTCCTTTCGTCATTGATTTTTACCAATGAATGGTCGTTTCTTCTAAAAATAATATATATAGATATATATACACAAAAGGAGTTTTTTTTATTTTTTTAATAACTTCATCTTTTGCAGTATTCGTACAAGTACAATACCATTAGAAATATAGACCTTATATTCATAGTGGCTTGTTTTTTTCTTTTATTTTTTTCTTTACTGCTGCTCTAAGTTTTACTTTATCAAAGAGTAGAACAACATTCCACAACCCACATTATTAACTTACAAAACGGTCATGTTACATGACATCATGCCACGACTCAGGAACACTAGTTACTACCAGGTAATGCACACTAAGTACCCAAACTGCCATGCAGCAGCTATGATAGAAAAGGATGTACACCACCAAAATCTTTGAACAAATAACTGATGCACACAATTCTCTTAATAAGCAGATACTTTTAGTAATGAGGAATAAGATCAACACGTACTAGAAGACCAGTAAGAGCTGTTAATTTTTGCAACACCACCGTAAGCTTCTTAAGAGATAAGGTTATAACAAGTGAACCCTCCATTATACTGTTGTTGATCTCGCGGTAGATTCGTTCAACCCTACCATTGAGAAATTGAAAAAAAAAATTAATAATAATAATAAGGAAAAAATTACAAGCCACCCCCTGTAGTTTCGAAGAAAAAGTCTTGAAAAGACTAAAAGAGGATCAATAGAGATTCATACCAGAGTCTTCCTTCACCGTCAATTAGTGAATATAATAGCTTTTCAATGCTATAGTAACATTCCTGAACTGCATATGCCATGTATTCGTCCCTACATATTCTATTCCAAAGATCTGCTTGTGTATCCTTACAATCCAAGGCCAAATCAACGGCCAATAAGATCTATAAAAGAACAAACCAACAACCAAACTTGAGTATATGAATGAACTATTTTTTCCACTTAAAAATTATCAGGTAGAACTTGCACCTTACTGCTAAGAAGAAACAAAGGCCACTGTACTAATCGTAGACTTCCTGTGTTGCTAGGACAAGCAAGCAAGTCCATCTCCCTGGAAGCATAAGATGGTGAAGGATCTATGCTTACAACCATAAAACAAATAGACAGAAACATAATAAAGAATATCAAGTAGCAACAACATATTTCGTCTTTGAAAAGCAATTGCCAGCGGTTCACCTATTACTGATATAATCTTCTTCACGCAGACTTTTAATGATCTCATTCCAAAATGGAGAAAACATAGCAGCATATGTCTTGTTCATATCCTGAGAATCCTGAACACAAAAGGCACATATTTCAACCTCAAAATGAATTTCAGAAATAAGAATTGTACAGCAAGCAAAGAACCTACTACAAAGTAAAACAAGATGCAGAAAAAGAAATACTAATTAAATATATATATATGTTGGATAGCAAAACACAACCAATTTAAATCTCACCTGAGGTGCCTGCCTGTTAAAGGGAAGCCTGAAAGAGCACATCAATAAAAATTAAAAATTAAAAAAAAAAAAAAAAAAAAAAAAGTGATTAAAAGCCATATAAAAGAAACGCTCGAACAACATTTAAAACAGCATTCTAAATTTTAAAACCACCTTTTGTGTGAGGAGAGACAAGATTCTTTACAAAGGCTTCTGGAAAACTCACAAAACGTTTGTGCACCATCTCAATTGAACGTATCTGAAATGGAGCAACAATTAAAGCACGATAATGAATAAACTATGATGAATGTTAGCAGATCAGCTATTTTGTGGAAATATCTCTTTGATTTATTCTCCATTTATTTCTGTGATTATTTCCCTTATTTCTTTCCTTAGTCACGTTTATGCTATTTTTGGTATGCTTATGTATTACAGCCTATATGAGGCTGATTTCTGTACCCTAAGAATTATGGTGGAATAAAGTATTTTTTCTGATATCCTTGTAGCATTTTTCCCTTGCTGCGTGTTCCTCCTTGTGTGTTTATCTTCATGGTATCAGAGCCAGGACTAGATCTGGTCTGATTAAACACCAAGACGTAGGAATATGTACAAAAGGGCTTTATCTGGGTCGGGCGGAGATGATGTTCCTGAAGATGGTTCTGGCGTCTCTAGGACAACCTCCACAACTGACCCCGCTACATCTAGGACAACCTCCACAACTAACCCCGCTGCAAACACCACCAACAATTCATTTAATATCACTGAAGGGAATTCTGCCCTTCAGATTACTTCCATCAAATTGAATGGAAAGAATTTTCTTAAATGGTCTAGGTCTGTGCTTATGGTGATAAGGGGGAAGAGGACGATTGGGATTCTTGGATGGTTCAATCCCTAAACCAAGCAGTGAAGACCCGACGTACACTAATTGGGAGGCCCACAACTCTATGGTCATGGCGTGGCTAATCAACTCAATGGAGGACTCTATTGCCGACTCCTATATTTTGTTCCCAACCGCAAAACAAATCTGGGATGCAGTGACTCTGGCGTACTCTGATCTGGAGAATACTTCGCAAATGTTTGAGTTGAGAAACAGGGCAAAGGAGTTGAGACAAGGTGAGAATGACGTGACTCAGTACTTCCATGAGTTAACAAAACTCTGGCTTGAATTGGACCTGTTTACGACTCCTGCTTGGAAGGATCCGGAGGATGCGATTTTGTTCAAAAGTATGGTAGATCGTGACAGGGTTTATGATTTCCTTGCTGGACTCAACAAGGACCTTGATGAAGTGCGTGGCAGACTTTTGGGAAAAAAACCTTTACCGCCTATTGAAGAAATATTCGCTGAAGTGCGAAGAGAGGAATCCAGGCGTCGTGTGATGCTCCGAACAGCCCCTGCAAATTTCGAGAGCTCTTCCTTGGTTGCTCGGGAACAGATCAATCAAGGAGGAAAACAAGGTGGTAAAAAAGTGTGAGTACTGCAAGAAACTGTACCACACCAAAGAAAACTGCTGGAAACTTCATGGAAGACCTCCCAATACAGGTCCGAATAGGAAGAACCAAAAGGATGGAAAAGGCTTCCATGCTGCAGTCGAGAATCAAGAATCATCTGACTCTTCTACGTCACCTTTCACAAAGGAGCAGATGGAACACTTGATGCAGATGTTTGGACAGAAGAATTCAACGTCACTTATGGCACACTCAGGTAAAATCCTTGCTTTATTGGGTAATAAAACCAGAAAACGAAAACCATGGATATTAGACTCGGGTGCTACCGATCACATGACGGGGGATCTTGGGTTGTTTTCTGTTTTTAAACCGTTTTCTGGTAACAAGAAAGTGCAGATTGCAGATGGATCTACTACTGTTATAACAGGAGAAGGGACAGTAGTGTTGGGCTCAGAAATAACTTTGCAAGGGGTTCTCTTTGTGCCTAATTTGTCGTTCAATTTGCTTTCCATTAGCAAAGTTACAAGAGACCTAAATTGTGACGTGTTTTTTTCTACTTCTGATTGTGTTTTTCAGGACCGATTATCGGGGAAGAGGATTGGCAGTGCTAGAGTTTTTGGTGGCCTCTACTATTTGTAAGCATTCCTGATGCTTGTATAAAAGCTCAATTGGCTGCAAGTGAACCCTCGTCAAGAACCCAAGAAATAATGTCTCTCCATTATAGACTAGGACATCCTAGTTTTAATTATTTAAAGCTCATGTTTCCAACTTTGTTCAGAAATAATAAAAAATTCCATTGTGAAATTTGTCAGTTTGCTAAACAAACTCGTGTTCCTTATTCTCCTGTTTTATCCCGTGCTTCAAAGCCCTTTATTCTCATTCACAGTGATCTATGGGGTCCATCTCGTGTCTTAAGTCTCAAAAATCAAAAATGGTTTATTACCTTCACTGATGATTGTACTCGAACGTGCTGGGTTTATTTGTTGAGAGAAAAAACAGAGGTGAAAGAGGTTTTTAAACAGTTTCATTCCATGATAAAAACACAGTTTAATGAGACCATTAGAGTGTTTAGGAGTGATAATGGCACGGAATATTTCAATTCGGTAATGGGTGAGTGTATGTCTAGCCTTGGGATTATACATCAGAGTTCTTGTGTGAATACCCCACAACAAAATGGAGTGTCTGAAAGAAAAAATAGACACATCTTGGAAGTAGCCCGTGCACTACTATTCACTGCTAAATTACCGAAAAAATTTTGGGGGGATGCTGTTCTTACAGCAATTTTTTTGATAAACCGTTTACCCTCTAGAGTTCTCAGTTTTAAAAGTCCTCTTGAAACCTTAGACAAGGCTTACCCAGACTTGAACTTTAAAGATCACTTACCCCTTAAAACGTTTGGTTGCACAGTTTTTGTTCACAATAAAGCACCAAATAGAGGGAAACTGGACCCACGGGCCTTTAAATGTGTTTTTTTTGGGTTATTCCTCAACACAAAAGGGGTACAAGTGCTATTCACTTGAAAACGGGAAATATTATGTGTCTAGGGATGTTACTTTTTTTGAGCATGATTTTCCGTTTCCAGAACAAAATTCCCTTCAGGGGGAGTATTTTAGGGATGAAGGGAATTTGTGGGAGAGCCAGAGAATCGAGTGAGTCCAGAACAACCCAATGCTGACAGTTATGGGAAACAATCATTTTTTGATTTTTGGGACTACTCATGGGATTGTGTCCCTATAAAAAAAACGATTTTGGAAACCCCATCAGAGAGTAATCCTAGCCCTAGTTCTGATGATGATCCAAACACACCTCTTGAGTCATCCGAAAAGCAACCACCTGAAACCAGTACCCACTTACTTGAACCCGAGACACAAACAGCTCCCCTTCATGTTCCAGATAAGGGAACATTGCAGTTTTTTGATCTCACATACTCGCGCAGGAAGGTTCATGAAATAGTCGAAGGACAGAAAGACTCGCATGACAATCATCCAGCTCCTCTAATCGGTCTTGATGGAGGTGTGAATGATCTAGACGTTCCCATTGCAGTAAGAAAAGGGGTGAGGAAGTGTACTGAACACCCAATTTCTAACTTTGTTGGATACAGTCACTTGTCTTTGTCTGTCAGGACTTTGGTTTCCAATCTGTCCAGCGTGGAAATACCAAGTAGAATTGAAGACGCAATGAAGGTACCCGAATGGAAGGAAGCTGTGATGGAAGAAATGAGGGCACTTGAAAAGAATAAAACTTGGATCATTGTTAACAAGCCGAGTGGCAAAGTTCCTGTGGGATGTAAATGGGTGTTTACTGTTAAGTACAAGTCAGATGGATCTGTTGACAGGTTCAAGGCTAGACTGGTTGCTAAAGGTTATTCTCAGACCTACGGTATAGATTATCAAGAAACTTTCGCTCCTGTAGCAAAAATCAATACGGTTCGGGTGTTAATTTCACTTGCAACGAACCTGGACTGGCCTCTTCAGCAACTTGATGTTAAGAACGCGTTTCTTAACGGAGATTTAGAGGAAGAGGTGTATATGGATTTACCTCCTGGTTTTGGCGAGTTCAGTGGGGACAACAAGGTGTGTAGATTGAAGAAATCACTGTACGGGTTGAAGCAATCTCCAAGAGCCTGGTTTGGTCGGTTCACTAAGGTTTTGAAGAGCCTTGGGTACAAACAAGCTAATGGGGATCACACATTGTTTTATCGACATAATAAAGGTATGATTACAGCCTTAATTGTTTATGTTGATGACATCATTCTTACAGGAAATGATGTTGAAGAAAGGCAAGTGTTGAAGACTAAACTTGCTGAGGAGTTTGAGATCAAAGATTTGGGCAACCTGAGGTATTTTTTGGGAATGGAAGTCGCGAGGAATAAATCTGGTATTTCTATCTCCCAAAGGAAATATGTACTTGATCTTCTTAAGGAGACTGGAATGCTAGGGTGCAAACCGGCAGATACACCAGTGGATTATAGTATGAAGATGAAAGAAGATGAGAAAAGTGATCCTGTAGATAAGGGGCGGTTCCAGAGGTTGGTTGGTAGACTAATATACTTGTCGCATACTCGGCCAGATATAGCATTTGCGGTCAGCCGAGTGAGTCAATTTATGCATGCTCCTACAGAAGTTCATTTGGATGCTGTCTTTAGGATCATTCGGTATTTGAAGGGGAGTCCTGGACGTGGTCTTTTCTTCAAGAAAACTGACAAGAGGGGAGTTGAAGTCTATACCGACGCTGATTGGGCTGGTTCGGTTGAGGACAGAAGGTCAACTTCAGGATATTGTATGTTCCTTTGGGATAATCTAGTGACATGGAGAAGTAAAAAGCAACCCGTGGTGGCCAGAAGTAGTGCTGAAGCTGAACTGAGGTCCGTGGCTCATGGTGTTTGTGAATCTCTGTGGCTGAAGATGTTATTAGAAGAACTACATATCAGAACTGACCTTCCTCTAGGCGTATTCTGTGATAACAAAGCAGCCATAAGCATCTCTCACAACCCAGTGCACCACGACAGAACTAAACACGTGGAAGTTGATAGACATTTCATCAAGGAAAAGATCGAGGAAGGGATCATCCAAATTACCTATGTCCCTACTTCTGAGCAAGCAGCAGATATACTAAGGGATTACCTAGAACACTTTTTGAGAAACTTGTAGACAAGCTTGGTATGCACAATTTGTACCTACCAGCTTGAGGGGGAGTGTTAGCAGATCAGCTATTTTGTGGAAATATCTCTATGATTTATTCTCCATTTATTTCTGTGATTATTTCCCTTATTTCTTTCCTTAGTCACGTTTATGCTATTTTTGGTATGCTTATGTATTACAGCCTATATGAGGCTGATTTCTGTACCCTAAGAATTATGGTGGAATAAAGTATTTTTTCTGATATCCTTGTAGCGTTTTTCCCTTGCTGCGTGTTCCTCCTTGTGTGTTTATCTTCAATGAACTAGCAACGTTTAAAACTAAGAAGCATGACAAACATTAAAATAAAATTATTTTGTATTAATTATCCAACTAATCAAATTAAAAAGCCTGTAAAGCAATTAATGCCAGTTAATGGCGTTAATACCTCGCCTAATCGAGCACGTGCACCCATTACACCACCAATAATGGCTGACAAAAGAGTGTACCATATGTGGATATCCATGAGATAGATCTGAACCATAGGAAAACATTAGAAATGCAAACTTCCCTACTTTAAATAATACAATAATGAACAACGTGTTAAACATGCAGTTTAACGAGTTCCATCCGTTCACAAACCATATCGAAGTTCAACAAACTTTAGGCTACAGCCTAGAGAAATAAAGCTTCAAGTCAGCAAACAGACAGCATCATCTCCTTGTGCATTAAAGAGTAAAGCCAAAGAAAAAGGAGGAGACACTTACAGCTATAACAGGAGCCCAAAGGCTAACAATGGTCAAGGCATTATTATTATCTGCAAAAACCACAACAACAGATCAGTAATAATAAGCAACTAAGAAAGGATAAACCTCATTAAAAAAATAAAAAATAAAAAAAAGGAAGAAAAATGTGGCATAATACAGTCTTAGAAAAAACAATTAAACTTGAACGGGAGCGGATTTATCAAACTAAACAAATAAATAAAGTTATTCTGCATGAAGAAGTTCCACTCCTAGTTACGAACGGACCACAAGCAAAGATGAACTGGTTTTTCTGCTAAGATGAGAGAAGAAGAGATGGATTAAGCTAACAAGTGGAATTGCAAACTGACCTTAAAGTACTCCAAGATAAAGTTCAAAAATTTGAGAGTATTACAACAACGCCTCAAGTCATAGTAACAAATAAACTCATCGATGAACAACATTACATCCGACACCCCAAAACAGACACCTTTAAAATCCTTAGAAGTGACATCACAGAGAAGCCAAAACTTTCACTCTATCTCGAAGAGAAGCTTTGCATTGTGTTAAAGAATAGCAGGATTTTGAGGATTAGACTGAGCATTTGAAACTAAGTAAACACAAACAAGATTATACAAATAAGTGAAAGGGAACCTACTCTTTGAGATGAGATCATGCCATGAGTAGCTCAAACGCCCAAGCGCCTGTATATCCTCGGTGGGTCCAACAAGAGGATGAATCTGCAATTGGAGTCAGAAACAAAGCAACATGACATCTCATTTTTAACCTAATAACAAAATCTTAATAACACAACGAAGTACGTATATTAACCACATCTATTAACCATATAACCAAAAAAGGAACCTCTTCAACCCAATGATTTCAATAATAAGAGCAAAAAATAAAAATAAAAATAAAAGATAAAAAGCTTACCTGGAGAAAGTAGGCAAAAGTGAACTTGCAAGCGAAGATCACCAACCAAAAACAGCACATACCTACACACATCAATTAAGAATTTAGAACACAGAGAAAAATTAAATAAAATATATGTACACATTGCAAAAAAGAAGATCTATTATAGTTTAACTAAGGACAAAGAATTGCATCATATAGTCTTTCAATTGCACTCTTAAACAATGAAATGCAAACCATTAAAAGTCATCTTGGTGCTTATAAACCTTTCCTACAAACCAGCCAACAAATTTATTGTCTTTTTTTTAATCTATATATATGAGAAAACTCCTTTTATTGATTAATGAATCAAATACTAAAGAGGTGTAAAGAGAAAAGTAAGACGAACAAAAAAGACGCAGATTACAAAATACGAAATAAGTAAAACTTTTAGGACATCTATAATAAAACCCCCCAAAACCAGTACCATCGTGACTAATCACATCTTTCCAACTCGAAACTAACAAGGAGAAAGGGAAGCTTTTGGATGCACTATCCGTTCATGTCCATAGAGAAGCTGAAAACTTAGCTTTCTCATACAAATCTATCAGCTCCATCTCCTTCTCTTAAAAAATTCTTACATATCTTTCCATCCAAATCATCCACAACCTCGTCAATACCAGGCATCTCCATAGATTATAATTAAAAAACCACTATCTAACTAAATAAAGTTCGAAAGTGTTAGAATTTAGCTGACAAAAACCATATCTGCTAGTAAATTAAAGCATACATACAAGCGAAGCATACATAAACACAAATTATAAACGAATTACAAATTGTAGACCCTTGTGAGAAAAATGAAGAGACATTCTTAGATACCAAATCATTAAAGTACTAAAAACACCAACAGACAAAAGGATATCACTACAGCATGATGCCAAAAAGTACTCTAAAGTCTAAGCACACCAAAGTAAAAGATAAACTGATGTCTGGACTCTTATCAAAGTAAAATACTAACCTAGCTGATAAAAATAATTTTAGGGCATAAAATATTTCAAGGATATCCATAAAACAAATAAGAAGGCCAAAAAAAAAAATTTATACTAAAAGCATCTAAAAAACGACATGTGGGGCAATGACCCTTTTTTGGCATTGTTTTATTAAATGTCCAAAGTTTCGTTAATTTAGGACCATGGCTCTCACTTAAAAATTTTCAATCAATGATTGACCATGAAAACCGTCACTATAGATTTCGTGGTGAATCACTAATTCACCGATATCAATTCGTGTTAGTGCATCAACCATTTTAATGGCCACTGGCCATTTTCCTGACTAAAAATTAAAAATAAAAAGTTTGGCTATCTTTTGAAATAGGTAGTCAAAACCGGCCACCTCGCCTGACTCCTCTCTAAAAATTGTGTAAACAGATGAAAGAGTAATTAATCAGGAAACCAGGTCTATAAGACGATATATGTTCAACAGTCCTAAAGAGAAGAGAGTAAACATTGGAAAAATCAAAGGAAACTAGCAAAGCATAAAAACAATAAAACTTCACTGAATTGAGCCACCCAAATAATTGAATTGGCTTCTTGGCCCTTTCTTCCAAACAAATCATCAACGCAAAACACTAAGGTTCGAGACAACAATAGAAAAGTAGGACTAAGAAACCAATCCTATTACATCATGTTTGCCGTAAGAGACATAATCGCATTGTAACAGACCTGCAATAATCACTCAGACTCTCGTAGAGCCCACGTCCAACATAGTAACGCTCCTGAAATATCCAGAGGAAACAAAAAAACGTATACCATCAACAGTCATGTAATCCATACCTGTTAATAGAATCAATAAGCTTATCTCTAAATGAAGGGACGAACAGGAATTACCTGATAAATCCACTTAAAAAATTGGAAGAACGATTGATCAGACATTTCAGATAGTGCATGACATGCTGGGAATTTAAGTAGGAGACCAAGGCCTAGACGTAATGCAGCATAAACGCCCAGCACAAGAATATATATTCGGAAGTAGAATGAATTATCAGCATTCCCGCCATTTCTTTCCTCCAAAACCTTCCTGCAATTATTTATGCGGTTAAATAGAATGTAACACCTAGCATGAAGAAACTAGTTCGCGTCCTTGATCTCAAAAAAGAATCGTCGAGAGAATACTCACAAGTAAACATACATCACAAACACAGAGCTCAAGCCAAACCAGAAAAACCTAATTACTAGCCTTGAGATAGCCATGCCTCTTGCAGTGGTATAAGCCCCAAACATGAGCACCACATCCAAACAACCTACACAAACGGCACAATATGCAACAAACACAAGGTCAGAGAGAGCCCCAGTTCTTAATACTGTTCCTGCTAAAAGTTTCAGAACAAAGTAGGAGACATAAAGAACTTACTCTCAACGAAGTTCATAATAGCAAATGTTGGCCCGATGCTAAGGACACTCTTAAAAGTATACAAATTTATTTTCCCATCATTGAAGGCAATAATCGCTAGAGCCTTCGGAGAGAGGAACAAAACAGCAAATAACAAAAACAACAAAATTAATATCTTAACAATGAGTCACCAAGATATATCTTACGGTAAGAAAAATGACTAGAGACATGACATATAACCTGGAACATTAAAGCCAGAAAGATCCACAAACGGTGAAAACTCCGATACAAGTGAAGAAATGTTCGATGCTCAACAAAAGTGCTTTTACCAGTCTGCCAAGTCATGAGCAGAGTAGATAAGTAAAAGCAACGCAGAGTATAAATCAGAAATATAGTAAGTAAAAGAGTCTATTAAATCAAACAATGCAAGACCTGAACCAATGACTAAAAAACAGAAGGATCACCACCATCCTCACTTGCAAGAAAAGACAGAAGAGTAACAAGCAAACATTAGGAGGACGCTCATTAAATTCTAGACAACAAAGTGAGCCCTTAACCATTTTTTCTACGCGAAAGCATTTGTGACCCTGACAACTAATAAATAAACCCTTTTTTAAAATCTAGGAGACCTTAATTGAATCAAAAACCCATACATGTGAATAATACTAGGTTAATTCTAAAAGAAGATTTGTCAAGGGTAAATACAAAGAACCCCATATTTTAAGCGTAATTGCACAACTCCTTTCCTTTTGGCTAAGTTGTAACAAATAAAACTTGCATTGAGAAAAAAATGACAAATGAACAAAGTTGTAAATTAATTTACCAAAATGTCTCCTTTTTTCCTTTCGTCTGTTTTTTTTTTTTTTTTTTTTCATTACTAGACCATATGAAAGGGGGGAAAATCCTCTAAGATGCTATCTTTTTCACGTAACGTGTTATTCATTCAAAGGGACTTGACCAAAGGATGGAGTCTGTGCCACCCGTTCAAATACAAACCATAGAACGAAACAGTTGACAAAAACATGGATCCAAAGAATCACGCACCCTCTTTCCTTTTTTAGGAGGCTTCAATAAAAACGGTGAATTTTTCCTCATCGGCCAGTCTAACTCAAAGCACGCAGGTGACCTCCATACACATTGCAAACAAGGAGAAACACGTATTACAGGCTGAACCAGAGATCATGTAATTCACCAAAAACAAAATGAGACAACAGACCAAAAATATTCATTGAAGTCATCATAGTTCCGCCATGCTGAATGTGCAGCTTTCCCATTATTGTTTCTATCAGCTTCCTGGATGCACAGAAAAAATCCAGATTATTAAAAGAGCAGTTGAAGCAATAACAGAAGTGAGAAGTTCCTTAGATATGGAAATCTAATAGAATCTGGAAAAAAAACAACACAACAAAAACTCAGTATGTGCAAAAACCCAATTGCGTCAAAGAGTTTCTGGCAAAATGATCGGCCTAGGGCAACTTATCGAAAATATTTATGAAAAAGTCGAATTGAGAAGACTAGGCAAACCTATCTAACTTCTGCAACCACTGCATACCCACTCAGCAAGAACTAATACAACAAAAACTCCACAACACAAACAATGCGTGATGTTGGATTGACCGAAAAAATGGAAACAATTTCAGTAACAGCAGTTTAGAAAGTGCAATACCAAGTTTTTTTTTTTTTTTCTTCAAGGAAAAGGCTTATGATACTTCTAATTTATTATAGCAGAAAGCTCAAACAGTGATCCACTTACTGCAGCCATTGTTTCATATATCGGAGAAATGATTTGCTCAAGGAAGGACACAGAACCAGTTTCAGATTTGCAGCTGGCAGCAGGATTAGCTTCTCCATGATCCAATATTGCGTCCAACTCTTTAGCCATCTGAGGAAACATAATTAAAATTCCAATATAAGAGATATGTTCTCCTGCTTTTCTAAGAAAGTTTTTCCTGCACCTTCCACATAGAATGAAACAACTCTAGAACAGTTTTAATCATACTATTGTTCCCTCCACAACATCCAGGCAATAATATCACATCAAAGGTTGCATAAAAATCAACAAGACATTTATATATTGAAAAAAATATATATAAGAATGTCAAAAAAGGACTGCATTCTTGTCACCTGTGACCTATTTAGCATGTTTTTGGAATAGAAGAGTTCCTAAACCCCATTTTTTTCACAACAAAAACTCATTTAAAGATATTAAATGAAGTTGGGGAGAGAAAGTGAAAAGACTCGAAAAATTCAAATATATTAGATTCAGAAATTGCGATACCAAACTTGAGTCTTGTTGTAGGACAGCAATCAATCAGTACAGGCAGTAAAGAAACAATTAGGTAACACAATAAAAAAATAATAAATAATCATCTCGTACAGTATTAACAATATTATTCATCAGGTAACGATAACACAATGAAAAAATAGAATCAGGAACAAACAAATGCAATCAAACTACAGATGCTGGAAACTTACACGGTGGAATATATAGCAAATACACTCAGGAAGGAAACGGACATTTGCAGCTTCACCCCATATCAAAAGGTACAGTGAAAGCAGAAAAAGTTTCCTGTCCCTATTAATTGCTTCTAAACTGCAGATATAAAAAACACAAAGAAGCAGTGTGAAAAAAGGAACCAAGAAGGCAAAAATTTAACAACAATATCTGGTTGGCAAATATACCTATTCCAAGCAATACGTATCCGCAAATATCTGCACCATTTGATATAGTTATCCAACACCTTCAAGAATACCTCATTGATTGCCTTCTCATCTATTTTCTAAAGATACCAAAAACAAAAAAGAATTACTTAACATCACATCACAATCCCTGCGAAACACATCTCTGTACAACAGCAGACAATGCAGAATCATATACAACAGAATGGACCAATAAAAAAATACGAATCGGTAACACAGAAATGTGGCATTTTTTTAAATAAGAAAACTTCCTTTTATTAATGGAGAATCACTTACAAAGGAAAGAGGATGAGGAACACTCAAAAAGCAGAAAATTAGGAAATACAAAACAAAGGGGAAAAAACACCATTAGTTCCCAATAACATTCTTCCAGTTTTACACTAGCAAAGAGAAAGGATCAAAGCACAGAAGGCTGAAAATATTAGCTTTTTCAAACAAGTCCACTACGCAAACATGGCATTAACACAGTAAACTTATTAACTGCAAACACAACACTAACCTAAAAAAATAAAGTAAAATAAACAACTATAAATATGACATCAGCTCTTCATAGACTGGTAACATGTCAAGCAATTTGACAGTTAATAGAAAGAAGAAAACTTCTACGCTAAATATCAACTAGGAACTAGGCAGAATGCTGCAGGAACACAGCAATTCTGCAATGTTTATTTCATCACGAGTATAAAATGCATCATCAGACTAATTCAACAAAAAGTGATTCTTTGCCCCATCACATGTAGATTCTATAACAAGCTACATTAACAAAGTTAGATTTTAACAAGTACAACAAAGAAAATAATTAAGCAAACATATTTAATAGTCATTTTTTAATTAAAATATATTCGTGTAAGCCAAATTAAAATATATTCACTTAAGCCTCTTAGATTCACTAAGAAATTTCGTGCAACGGTAAATTTCTTTTAAAAAAATATTACTCTGGAATCACATACGAGCAAGACAAAGACAATAGAATGACAAGTAACAAAATCCAAAGCACTCACTGGATCAGCCTCAACAGGTATGCCAAGTCGAGACTGTGCATTTGCTATGGCAAGAACAATGTGCTCTCTTTGGTTCCTTAAGTTGTCTTTCTGCCAAAAAAAAAAAAAAAAGGTTAAAGCAATTAACAAAAAGACATACCAAAATGGAATGTGAAAGAAATTCAAAAATCAATATATAGGGATATGAAGCAAAGGTACGGCAAACTTTCAGGAGCATCATTAGGAAATAACAAGGCAATAGGGAAATCATACAAATTTTAACTTATGTTTTTAACTTAAAACTTCTATCCTATTTCCATACTGGATTCGGATTTCTAACAGTCACCTTATGGCAACTGTGCATAACTCCCACATGAACGTACACATTTGGCATAAGTTGACAACCTTTTGTTAAGAAGAAAAATTATAAAATTAAAAAACAGGTACACAATAAGAGGGACTAGAACTACACCAAGAAAGGTTATAAAAATGTATACAACTACTGATTTTAGAAACTATGACACAGATTTTAAACTAATTTCAAATCAAAAAGTTTGACCAAGGCGGTTAAACAAGAGTGTGAAAAGACATTAAACATTAATCCCGTCTCATAGTATGTGGATGTCCTACGTAAGACCGGCACAAATATAGATATAGTGTCACACACTTAATCAGAGTTTTCACAGATAAATAATAGGCAACAAACAAGTAACACCAAGGTTGAACCAACATCAACATTTGTTTGATGTCATTACGTACTTTAATGTACCTATAGATGTTCAGTGACTGGGATGCTAGTATTTAGGATGTTATTATTTATTAAGGCCTCCAAGCTTGCTTTCCAGTTTAAACAAAGCACCATTTCAAAAGTATGACATCCATTGTTCATGGAATAAACAATCAGAGTGCTCTGGAATAAGGTATTGATTAAAAAATAATAAATAAATAAAAAAACAGGAACAAACTAAAATACACCATCTTCCTCCTCCACCTCCATCATTTTCTCAACCTTAGGCCACCTAAGAGTTTTATATTCATGCTTAACCACATCGCTTCCAGCACAAAGCAGCGGTAACAAGAGCATCTCTTGGAGCATATAAAAAAGCAAACTTCCAAGAAATGTTATGTGAACCCAAGATAATGCAGAAGTTATACCTTTATGATATGCATCTTATAAATGTGATACTCATTCCAGAGATTTGGATAGTGAGTTTAAAATTTAGTCCCTTCCAACAGTTCAATAAGCAAATCTATTAATATGAGATTGTATGAATTGCAAAAGAATAAGTGATAGAAGCAAAATCACCAACTAATGAAAGCATGAGGATTTAGAATACGTGCAAAAAAAAACAGCATGTTTAGTTGAATTTCTCTATGGGAACTGGCACAATAGTTAGCCACAGATAGCAAAAGACATGAAAAATTAAAGAGAACTACAAGTACACATACAAACCTGGAAACCAAACACATATTCCAGAAGATCAAACATGTCTGCATCCCGTTGCCCAGTTATCTCAAAATCAGAAGGAAGTCTAGGGAAGTGTTCAGTATATCTAATCGCAGATATCGCACCTCTAACCTGAAGAGATTACACAAATTCAAAATACGTCACAACTGACTAAAACAGTTTGATCACGGAGTTTAGGGCAGGAAGAGCATAATAAGTTTCTCTTAGAACGGTGACTGATATTTGAGATCTATGAAAGTTAGAACAGAATAATAGACGAGACGCAATATCAGAATATTTGAAACAGAGCTATGGCTAGGAAATAAAACTGGTAAAGAGGGCAGATGAAAACCAAAGCAACAAATATTAATTTAGGTTCAACTTACTTCTGGAAAAACTCCAATGGCATTGGTCAATGATGGCGCTTCAAGAGGTACAATATTATATGGTGTGAGCTCAGCAGATAGTGTTGCTTCAGATGCTTTTAATCTTCGCAACTGAAAACCCAGGAAAAAAAAAAGGGGCTATTCTCAATTGTGTTTTTCGGTGATTAAAATGTCAACCATGTTCTTTCTTAAACTTCAGAAACTATGGACATATCATAAGATCCTCTACAAGCAGAAAGTCAATGCTCAGAAGCAACGCCGTAGAGTGAACAAGTTTTTAGTCGTTGTTGTAGCCTACAGGTAATCCTCTAAATTAACTAGACATGCATAAAAAATTAAAAAGTTAACTAAAAAACAAAAAAGATAACAAACTTTTAGTCAACAATATGACCCAAACTCCTCTAACACCTTCATCTACATCAACAAAATGAATCAAGTATTTAGCCAAAACCCGTGTGTCAATAGTAAGCTGTTTTCCTTTTTAAGGTCTGCATCCAAAGGGATAAGTTAAAGGACAGGTACCTCATCCTTAATAAGCCTGCCAACTCCATCGGGATCTGCATCGTTGCTAAGGGCCTCCATGACCTCAACTAAAGCCTTTAAGGTAGCAACTACCCTTTTCATTTCTAAAGATCTAATTTCCAATCTGAAACAACAGAATGAGGGAAAAATATCAACACAAAAGAGAGAGACAGAGAGACAGAGAGACTCTTGTCATTTTGCATGTGTTAAAAAAAAAAAAAAAAAAAAAAACTGAACATAAATTTTTAAGCCCAAACCCAAAGGAACGTAATGTGATTAAATAATTAGCACTAAATAGAAAGCAACAAAAAGTTATTAACATAGTCTGTCAACTGTGTGTGCCAATGTAGAGCAACTTCATGCCATTAAACAGAATATACAACATCACTAGACATAAGGATACACGAAAGTAAATCTAGATTAAAAAAAAGCCCTACTCTCCAAAATTAGCACTAAAAGTTCCGGACTCTCGCAATCTCTGCTCCTCCCTATGCATCTCGTCCACTTTATTGCGCCTCTTATAGTGTTGGTAAAAATCCCAAAGGTGCTCAATATCACGATTACGGTCTATGCGTCCCCCATCCCTTTTCGCAAGTTTTTGCTGAAACAGAAATAAACTCCTTATTAACCTGTGCAAAACATAACTAAGATTTGTTTGTCTCTACTCTCTACCTCCATATGAACAATTTGAGAATGAGAACTTAAATTATACCTTAATCACGGACATTAAACCCGTCTTAAACTGGAGCACACCCCTACCGTCACTGTTCGGGTCCAGATTTTGTGCCATACTGTATGCCTGCTCACACACTAAAATGGAAACCATACAATTTGTGAACAGATTAACATTATCAGCGTGCATAATCAAATGCCACGAACGAGAAAAACAGAGAAAGATATTGGCATAATCTTCAAAAAAAAAGCAAGTTGAAGCTGAGAAAAACACAAAATCGAACACCATGAGCTAACCAAGAACTCCATAAACTAAATTTCCATGGCATTTCAGTACCAAAAACCGATTTCTTTCAAAGTACATTACAAATCAAAGATTGTAGAGGTTCCGCAGTGAAATTGGAGCTGAGAAACACGAAAGTTGAATTCTTTGATATGGAAAAAAACATAAAGCGAAGAAACCAGAACAATGCTTACGAATTCTAGCGACGGTGGGATTCTCGGCCTGAATCTCATCGGCAGCCTGCAATATCGCGTCGATGTTAGTGGTCTTCCCAAGCGACGGCGGAACTGAGCCGGCGATGCCGCTGGGAGTCCTGCCGTGGCCTTGGCCGGCGGCTCTGAGCTGCTCTCGGTTAAGCGTGGCTCGGACCAGTCTCCCCCAATTGTCGTAAACCCTAGCCATGGCTAGAGCCTAAAGGAAGCTGAAACCAGCTCGAAATGAAAATGGGAAGCCCTAGCTGAAAACTGCTTCTCCGATCTGCGATTTCGGAAATGGCGACGAGCTCCGAGTTCGATGAACCGACTCGGACGCGGGTGAGTCGAATCGGCGACGATTTCTTCTTCTTCTTCCTCTTCTTCTTCTTCTTCTTCTTTTTTTCAAATCAAATGAAAGGTTAAAAGAGAAACTGAAGAAAAGGATTAAGGGGAATAATACGAGTCGAAGGAAAAAAAAAAAAAAAAAAAAGAGAGAGACGCGGAGGTCGCGGGAAAAAAGAGGCTTACTGGCTAGAAAGGGAAAGATGGAGAAAATTACGAAATTTGCCCCTTAAGAAAACTTGTAATAATAATCTTCAGTAATGCGACATTTCTTCTTCTTCAGGTTTTTTTTTTTTTTTTTTTTTTTTTTTTTGTAATTTTCCTGCAAACCGCGTAGTTATTTGAAAATGAAAAGAAGTATACGGTTATTCACAGATTCAAAATTTAATATATTTATTGGGCTCTTACATTAACACATCTCATTGTTTATTATTGATATTAATTTTTTTAATTATTAGATAAAATTTTGTAAAATGTACATCTTAAAATTTATTGTACTTAAGATTAAATTATTAACATCATAAATCTGTTAAAAAATTAATCAAACAAGTAAAATTGTTATTCTTATTATTGATAATAAGCTAAAAGCTTTGTGGTACAAGCCCCACGTATGAATATGTCACCCGATAAAATGAGAAAACAAAAGTGTGGGCTCTTTAAGGGGTGTTTGGTTGGACAACTCAAATCATTCAACTCAAACTTTTTTTTGTCTTTTTCTTAAAAAAATTTTGTCTTTTTCCCAAAAAGTTTTTTATCTTTTCTGAAAATTCAAAAAAATTTACTATTTAAACTTAAAAATCTCAACTCAAACTACTTCACCAAACTCCTCCTGAAAGTGTTTCAAGTTTCGACGAAAAAATAAAAAATAAAAAATAGATGTCTTTCTGGGAACCATCAAGATAAGACATGTTGTAGGTGCCATTAATGTTCAGCTTAATTTGTCCAAAAATGGCTTAAAATCAAAGCTTTTCAAAAGAACTTGGAATTTGAAACCGATGACTTGGCCAATATTCTTAAGGGAAGATATATATCGTATTCATATATAAGAAGTTAATAAATTATATGTTGAAAAAGAATAGAAAATTCATTTAAAATAAATATCAAAACGTCTTATGTCCAAAAAAGATTTATCAAATCATTTAAACACAATTATAACTTGTTAAGTATATTATTTCAAATCCAAAAAAATCGGCCCATTTTACATTTAAATCCAGCTATACATCACAGTCATTTTTTTCCTCCCAAACACCTATTTATTTTAAATTTTCAATTTAAATTCAAATATTTTAGTCTAAGATAATGTGCCAATCGAACATTTAGATGTGATTGAGTCGAATTGGCTCTTTAAATTATTGTATCTTTTTTTTTCCCCCTTTTTTATGACAATACTCACTATCATTGCTTTATTATTTAAGTTATTACAGTACTGGAATATAGAGTCGTTCAATTTAGTGGCTTGTGGCTGATTTTGTAGCTTGATGCCAATGACCTTCAGATTTCACACGAGGCTCACCGATGCAACGCTCGAGATCTATTGTAACCAACATCACACGGTCAAAATCGGATGTGCAAGTTTTTGTATTTGCTTAATGGATTTGCAAGAAACCAAGTCATTATAGTGCAACATGGATCTTGATTCGTGCTAATTGGCATCACAGATGCGAGAGATATTGAACAACTTTTGTTGACGCTTGTCTTCAGATATCACACAGATCTCTGGCGCAAATTTTCCAAATAGCGCGTGGTTCTTTAATGATTCTCCAGTCGAGCATGCAGTTCTATAGCATGTTGACCACCCGATCATATCTCATGATTTTCTTTGCCGTTGGATCAACTGCATGATAGATGATGCTCATGATAAGGCTGCACTGAAAAAACCCATTAAAATGCTAGCCTTTTTTGCCATGTTGTCAACCCATCAAATTGAGGGTGCAAAACTTCTCATTTTTTAAATTTAATTGTATCTCGAGCTTTAGACAACAATAAGCTCACCTTTAAATCCCCTCAAACCGCTCACCTTTAGGCTATGTTTGGTAGGAGAGATAGAGAGGAGGAGGGATGGAGAAAGTTGGAATAACGGAAAATGTGAATGATGCAGAGGATTGTAGGAATCCCTTATATTATTTAGTAAGAGGGAGAAAAAGTTAAAAAAATGGATGATAGGTTTTTAGTTAATTACTACATTGTCCATTTTGAACTTCTTTAAAAAAAAATGTTAAGGACAAAATTATTTTTTTAACTGAAAAGAGGAATGAGAGTGTGCATCCTTCCATTTATGGTGGGCTTAAGAGGAGAGATTATCCCTCCACCTTTCCCACCCCTCCTCAATACCTTCCAACCAAATAATGGAGGTGGACTCTCCCTCCACCCTCGCCCTCCATCTATCTCTCTCTCCACCAAACACACCCTTAATCATACGCTCTCGTTATGCATAATGGCCAATCTTGGTTTAAGTCTCTCAAACTATCACATATCAAAACAACATCGTCCTGCTTGAAAACAACCAAACCGTCCGGATATGTAGTTTTGCTTGTTGGTATCATGTGAGATCTTTCAGATGATGTGGACAATGTGGAGCAATCTTATCAGAGCTTACTAAGAGGAGATAATTAGAAGGATTTGGTTCACATGTTTCCTTATTTATGTCCGAATTTATGTTCCTCTAATAATATTGTGACAGATGTTTAACTTACATGATTTTTAATTGATATGATATGATTTTATAATTAATGTACATTTTTAATTAATATCATGATATTATTATAAAAATATGAAAGGGGGGACATGAGTTGAATCTAAATACAGATCCCTAAACATTTTTCATGGTTAACCTAAAAATTAAGGATTTATTACTCATAAAATATTATCTAAGCATGAATACAAAATATAAAAGGTTAATAAAAGGAAACGAATCCTTTATAAAGGGCGGATCATGTTCTCTAATTAAAAAGAGAGATTTAAGAATATGCCCATTAATTTTCATTTTTCGTTTTCGGGTTTTCATAAGAATGAAAATGGATTTAAATCTTCCAAATAAAAAGATTGAAATCATATAGCACGATATTTTTTCTAATTTTTTCAATTTAAACCCAGATATTCATCAAATGTTCGCTCTTTATTTTTATTCGTCCAAATATTTACATCATGCGCCATTCAAAAATCTATTCCTCCATATTGATTGTGTGTTAGTGGACATTTTGAACTTTTAGTCCGTGCTAATTGAAGGCCTAAGGCTAAGATCCTATTATTTTTAAGTGGACTCCTTTAAAATATAGGGACATAAAGAAATCATTAATTCTCCTTTTCATATCATAAAAACCAAAATTTAAAAAAACGGAAGAAATAAAGTAAATAGCATGTCTTAAAAATATGCAAAGTAAATAACAAATTTATCAACTTAAATATTTTAAAGGGTGATTTGTATGATTATCAGAAGAACATCTCTAGATTATTTGCACCACCTATAATAATTTTAGTTTTTTTTTGCTTAAATATAATAATTTTAGTTTTTTTAACATCCAATTAGATAAATATAAAGGACAAAAAATATAAACAAAAAGACTAAAATAAATAAATAAATATGTCTACTTAAAATGTTTATTTTCATATGGGTTTTTTACATTTTTATATCATGTATTTTGCTATTCTTTAAAAAGTATATCATGCGTTTTGAATTTTTACGTTTTCATATCATTAGATGACGTTTAATATACAAATATACACCCTATTTCGGTCAACACTTAATTTTGATATTAAAATGCCCAAATTACCTTAAAAAGAAAAACTAAAACTAATATAATTTATATTTACACCCTGCATTTAGTTTTTTTTTTTTTCAAAAAGTATACCATGCATTTTTTTGTATCATTGGATTATATTAAACATAAAATATTTATACATTTTCTCAATCACCACTTAATTTTAACATTAAAATACCTAAAGTACTTTTGACACTGGGAAAAAAAATTGCTTGAAAAATTCTAATTGAATTAAAGGCTAAACAAAGGGGCTGGAGTAGGGATCTCAGGGGGTGGCTGATGGAGTGGTGAGAAAGGGCTGGGTGATTGTGAGGTGGGGTTGAAAGTCCGAATTATTAATGGTTTTTTAGTTTTATAATTTTTCTTTTTAAGAATATTTTGAGTATTTTTAATTTAAAATAAAGTGTTGATCGAGAAAAAATATTGATTTATAATTAATTGTAATACAATGAAATAGAATGCATGACTTTGAAGACATAATATACTTTCTGAATACAAGTAAAATATAGGGTATAAAAATGCAACTAATCACAATCATATATTAGTTTAAGAGTACTTTGGGTATTTTAGATCAAAATTATGAATTAACCAACAAAAAAATATAGATATATGTATGAAATGTATTATGATGATATAAAAATGTAGAAAATCAAAATGTTTAATATACTTGATAAAAGCAAAATTTAACGCATAAAAATAACCATTTAACTATTTTCATAATTGTCTCAGACCATTTGGGCCTCTATGGGCTTTTAAGTCTTCCTCTTCGGCTAAGCTCTTCGAAAGTGTTTGTTTGTTTGTTTTTTTGTTTTTGTTTTGGTTTTTCGAGAAAACTAAATAAATAAAGAAAAAAAAAAAGATTTAAAGAAAAAACAGAGACAGAGTGCAGCGGGAGATTGAATTGTGGATCCTCGGAGTTCCAGCAGAATCAGCGGCTTTCTCCGACAAAATCTCGTAAAGCTTCTCTTCAACTCACCGGCACCGCTCAGTAATCCTCTTCAACCCAAATCATACGACTATTTTGACTTTCATTTTCACAATTTTATTTATGCTTGAGAATTATCCATCTTTCTTGATCTGTTTGGCTCCCTAGAAAATCAGGCAACAACAAGGAAAAACAAAATAGCGTAATCATTCACGCAAACGATTTCTTTGTCCAAGGCGCGAGCAGCTTTTGGAAAATATTTAAATTTTTTCGGGAAAAAAAAAATCAAATCAAAAGCTTGTCATTCTTAGTTAACTGGCTATTTTTCTATTGTACTCGTTTTACATACTTCAATTTAACCATGATTGAATCATGTACTGGATCTGTAAGAATGTTGTACTTGAACTTCATTTCCCATGATATATATATATATATATATTTTTAATTTAAATTGTTTAACTTCATCTGAATATTGTTTGTTTGTATTATTGAACTGTTGCAATGCTTATTGGGATCCAATATTTTTTCTGAACAAATTGCCTAATTTCAAATTTAGGTAAATTAGACGGGAAGAAGTTTTCGGTGTAGATTTAATGGCGTCAGAGCTTGTGGCTTCAGAGAGAGAGCCAATGCAACTGAATGCTGCTCCCAGAAGGCCTCGGATCCTACTGGCGGCGAGCGGAAGCGTTGCCTCCATAAAGTTCGGTAATCTCTGCCATTCCTTTGCTGAATGGGCCGAGGTACGAGCTGTGGCAACTCGGGCGTCGTTGCACTTCATCGATAGAGCGTCGCTTCCAAAAGATGCGGTTCTTTACACCGATGATGATGAATGGTCTAGTTGGAATAAAATAGGCGACAGCGTGCTTCATATTGAGCTCCGACGGTGGGCTGACATTATGGTGATTGCCCCTTTATCAGCAAATACACTAGGCAAGGTAAGAGCTATTCAATTTCAATCTGCACGAGTTACGACTTCTACATATTGGATTCGTTTTAGTCTCTCATAAACTAGACTTTGTTTAACAGCTATATGATGATACTGATTGGTGATTAGTGCATTTCACTGGAAAATCCATGTCACACCATGAAAACCGTCAAATTTTAGTATTCTTTTACTTAAAATTTGAAAAAGTACGTGGAAGAAAAATGCAATGCCTGAAACTGGCTTCTACGCGTTTTATCTCTGCGCATTTTCTACATTTGGTAAACCAAAATCCTATATTTTCCGGTGGGCTTAAAAGTTCTATCTTGGTAGAGCAAAATTTCTCCGTCCTATTGAGCAAGATGATGGACCAATTTTCTTGATGTACAAGTGGCATTGGTTTCTGATTTTGATAAGTGGGTTGATATGTGTGTGTGTGTGTGTTTTCTTTTGTAGTTTTGTTGAGTAAACAGTGTATTTTTCATAGTTTCTTTGTTCAAGGTAGGAACAAAACAAAAAGAAGAAAATTTGCATTCAGGTTGAGTTTTTGTATATGGTTAATGTGCATATATGTTAAACACATTATGAGTGTTTTTGAGAGTGTCCTTTGATTCAGGCAGGACTGTTCTTTTATTTTCATCAACTTCATAATTTCGTGTTTTACCAAGTCTCACATCTATCCTAATTGTAGATTGCCGGGGGTCTGTGTGACAACTTGCTGACCTGCATTGTGCGGGCATGGGACTACACCAAGCCACTATTTGTTGCACCGGCCATGAACACCTACATGTGGAACAACCCTTTCACGGAGCGGCATCTCATGTCAATCGACGAGCTTGGAATTTCTCTTATCCCACCTGTCTCGAAGAGATTAGCTTGCGGGGATTATGGGAATGGTGCAATGGCTGAACCTTCTTTAATATACTCAACGGTAAGACTCTTCGTGGAGTCTCGGAATCAACAAGGTGGCGTTATTGTTCAGCAAATAGCATCATGAGGTTATCATTCAAAGACTCAATAGCAACGTTTAACTTCATATGCGAAACCGTTTGGTACTGGTTTAGTCTGATGATCGGGCTAACTGAATGTACATCTGTCAAGAGTTAGGAGTTGATTTGATCTTACATGTATTAACCCTGTGATTTGAACCATTATTTTGCAGATGAACGAAGCTGAACATATGATAGTTAGTGCTGGTGTTTCTTGTAGGCTTGATTAAATTACCATGACAAGTCTCTCGCGATGTTTTGCTGAGAGTTTTCTAAGTTGTTATATGCATTTGGAGACGGTTTTTTTCTTTCTTATGGTCGAGGGAATGCCCTCAATATTTGCATTCCAACAATGACCGCTTGTAAAAGTATTATGTAAAGGGCTCACTACCAATGATTCACCTAACCATAGCCCCTGGTTAGATCATAAATTCAAACCCATACAATAAATTCAAATTTTCGTGAGAAAAAACACTTTAGAAAAAAATTTGAATTGTGAGTTTGAAACGGTAATCCAAATGGTGGCTTAATGTGAAGCCTTTAAAAGAAAAGGATAATTTTTTTATTTTTTACTTTTTTTAATTTTTTGTTAAACAAAATTTTTTGAGTAATATTTCAAGTTCAAAATTATTATAACTGGTTAATGTGCTTTGTTTTCAACTCTCAATGTAATTGGCACCACACCTTTGAAACCAACCTTTACATTAATGATTAATCATGGAATCTTATTTTACAATTAGGATTATGAAGACAATTTACCTTGGTGAAATCTGTTTATTATCTACTTACTTTCTTTTTAAGAGTATTTATTCACCTGCTTATGTCAAAGCTGTTGGTAGATAAATTAGATTAGTGGTAGTTGACTGGTTCCTAAATTTAACAATTAATGCAAGTCATGCCTCACATTGATTATAGAGCTACGTGCGTTGAATTTTAGTAAATCTGCTTTTTATAGGATGCCATCTAGAACAGATCACCATAAAAGTATTTCTCACATTTGTTTTGTGAACTTTTAATGTTTAGCATGAAATTTGACAAAGTACCCCTTAAGTTTTTCAAATTATTGCAGAGTGTCTCAAAATTAGTGGCATCGGTATTAAATTTAGGGTCCGTTTAAGGGATATTTGGAGATGAAATTTTAAAGGTTGGGTTGGAAATATGTGTTTGGTGAGGTCTTTTAAAAAAGTTTTGTGATATATAAAATATTACAAAATTTTGAAATGTTTTTCCAAAAAATATGTTAAATAGATCTTGTTTTGCTCGTTTCGTCGTTGTGAGCATTCTGACACAAGGATTATCTCATTTCGATCTGAAATTAGAAAGTTATGGACTTTTAAAATTTAGGTTTTTTGAAAATGGAAAATAGAGAAAATGAGAGGTAGAATTGAGAATTTTGGATGAGATGAGATGAGATGGTAAAAAACGGATAGTTTACATGTTCTCTTATTTGTGTTCCTATTCGTGTTCCTCCAATAATATCATGACACGTGTGTAACTAACATAATTTTTTAAATGACATGATATGATATTGTAATTAAATATATATTTTTAATTGACATATCATGATATTATTGAAAGGACATGAATGAGACACGAATAATAAAACATAAGAGTTGAATACATAAAACACCATCTGGAGAACTTTCCCCAAACGGGGACTTTGACAAAAGTACCTTCGAAATCGTTACACAAGTGCTTGTTTGAAGGAAACGACTGATATTTTGAATGATAATCGGAGCATATCACGAGCAACTTGCCAATGTAATAAAACTTTATGGGGGTAAAAACTCTAGGCATGGGGAGAGAATCAATGAAACTAATTAAGCTGGCATTTATAATGGAAGGGACAGAATCACGGAAATGCCTTGATAGGCGAATCTGCCACGTGTCTGACCTCCACATTGGTCTCTACCAACTTTCACCTCCTCCATTAACATCGTCGGTGCACTGAATTCTGTACTTGTTGTTCTCACTCCAAAATGAAATCAGTAAGGAAATAAAGAAAATAACTTACGTTTAGTTAGTTCGCTGGATGGGGATAAAATTTTTAAGTTGAAGTTGACTGATTTTTCAAAAATTAGTCATAATTTTTGTTGACTTTTAAGAAAAAATAAAAATTAAGATAAAAAAGTACAATTTCGTTAGAGTTAAGTTGAAATGTCAAATGAAGTATAAGAAAAGCTAAAGAGAAAGTGTCTTATTCACCAAAAATTATATATGTATATATTTTTTGTTTTGGGGTTTCTTATCCTTGTATAGCCCATATTTTAGATAGCCCGACTCAACATAAAAATGGGTTTGAAATCTGCGGAGGGTAAAAATAATAATAATAATAATAAAAACCCTCTTACATGAGTGAAATAGTTTCATGCAAGTTTAATGTTTACAAATGAAGCTATGAAAAGGGTAGATTTCGTCATTTGTGACTTTTTACTGCAGTCCAAATTCGAGATTTTGCAACCATTGGCAAAGTAGAATGTTGTGGGCTCATTGAGTTGGCAAGGACCAAAAGGATTTCAGATAATAACTAGCTAGACTTGAGTTGGCAAGGACCAAAAGTTCTTATTGTCCTCTCTTTTGGCTTTAGATACATTTGGATCATAATGTAATAACAAAAAGAGCATTTAGCACAGCCAACCGTCAAGTCATGCGAGTAGTTTTGATATTTAAGGACATCAATAACGAGCAAACCAGATCCCCGCTGCGTTTTCTAGAATAACTCTTATTTAGGAAGTCATATATGAGAGTTCAATTTTCAGATTAGTAGGACTCTGTTTTAAATCATATCATATTTTGTGAATTTGATGAGATATAACATTTATTAATATGTACTATGATATCTAGACGACTCTAGAAAACTCCACAAAACGAGAGAACTATTTTCGTTTGACATTTCTGTTTTTTTTTTTTTTTTTTTTAAAATCTCTTTTAATAAAATCGCCGACAACATTGGTGGAGAGGACCATGCTCCATTTAAAGCCACCCCCAACTAATTTCTATTCAACCACCACAAGATCTTCACATCCATTTTCATTAAACTTTCACACCTTTTACTCACTCTGATGACAAAACCCAAAAGCTGATTTTTCAATCAAATTATATTCTAGTCCAGAACAAACCAAAAGCTAGCTACTTCCAAGCTACAAACAAAGCAATGAAACTATAAAACATACGATAAAAAGACACATCAAAAAGTACCAAAAAAACACATCCAAAATGGCTTCCTCTTTCACAACATCTCTCTCTTCACAAATCACTCTCATTTCCATCACCACCATTTTGATCCTATCGTCCTCTACCGCTACCGCCATTTCCAAGGCAAACCCGCCTCCCTTTAAGAAAATATACGCCTTTGGAGACTCCTTCACTGACACGGGCAACACAAGGTCAGTTTCCGGTCCTAGTGGCTTTGGCCACGTCTCTAATCCTCCATACGGCATCACATTTTTTCATCGCCCCACAAACAGATACTCCGACGGCCGTCTGGTGATCGACTTTGTGGCAAACTCACTAGCTTTGCCCTTCTTGCCACCTTACAAAAGTGTGACCGGGAATTCGCCTCACGGGGTAAACTTTGCGGTTGCGGGGTCAACTGCTATAGAGCATGACTTCTTTGTTAAGAACAACCTCAGTCTTGATATCACTCCTCAGTCTATTCAGACTCAGCTTCTTTGGCTAAACAAGTACTTGGAGAGAAATCTGGGGTGTAAAAGTACTCCCGATTCGAGATGCAAAGCCGCGGAATTCGATGATTCTCTCTTCTGGGTTGGTGAAATTGGTGTCAATGATTATGCTTACACTGTTGGATCCAATGTCCCACAAGACACCATTAGAGGGCTGGCAATGAGAAGTTATACCGGATTTTTAACGGTAAAGTTCTAACCAAGATTACTATTTTTCATCTCAATCCTGCAAAAAACATGTGCAGTAGTGAAAGCTGTCATGAAACGCAATATTTATGAGTGAAAATTGACCTTTCACTTGTCACTTTAATTGGTCACAATTTAAGTCATATTTTGTATTCTTCTTATAGTATATTATTAAGTTAATAGAAAGTTTTAGTATGAGTTTATAAATGGTTTAGTGGAAATTTATTCTTAGTATAGTTAGTTTAGTGCACCATGTTTTATTTGGTCCCCAAATAGCTTCAAACTTTGTACTTACATTTAAAATATCTCTTCTATGTCATGCAATTAGAAATTCATAAGAAATTGTTTTCCATTTCCATACATTTTGTAAAAATCCAAAATAGAAAGAATGGGAAAAAATAATAATAAATAAACATCTGACCTTGGTAAGTAGTGACCTCAATAACTCAATACATATGAACTTACAGGGTGGATCTATCTATAGCCAAGTGAGAGATTCCGCTGTCAGTGAACTTTTATTATTATTATTTTTTTCAACTTTACCTCTAAAAACCTGTATTTTTTCATTTTACCCAGTGAAAAAATGTTTTCACTGCATAAGCCCCCTAAAAACTTTATCATTTAATATACGCCCTTGCTGAAAACAATAGGATGACTCCACCATTGTGAACTTATATTATGTTATTTAAGTCCAAACAGTCTATTAGTACCTCCAAGAAAACAACCATTCACAACTTCATTTCTGCATTCTTTTTTCACATGTTTTTGCAGGCCTTGTTAAAGAAAGGTGCAAAGTACGTTGTGATCCAAGGCCATCCAATGACAGGCTGCTTACCATTGACCATGACATTGGCCCCCGAAGACGACAGAGATGACCTAGGCTGCGTAAAAAGCATCAACAACCAAAGTTACATTCACAATGTAGCCATCCTAAACGCAATCAAAAACCTTAAAAGACAGTTCCCACAAGCTGTTATAACGTACTTAGACTATTGGAATGCATACCACACAGTTATGAAAAGTCCGGGCCAGTTTGGCATCACCGAGCGCTTCAAAGCCTGTTGTGGCTTGGGTGATCCCTATAACTTTGATGTGTTTGCCACTTGTGGAACTCCTTCTGCTAGTGCCTGTAAAAACCCGTCTCAGTACATAAACTGGGATGGAGTTCATCTCACCGAAGGTATGTACAAGGTTGTCTCGGACATGTTTCTCAAGGGAAGGTTTAGTCACCCTCCTTTCAGTTACTTGTTGGACAAGAAACTTCGTCAGGGATGAGGGGTTCTAGGTGATGATTGCTGGTTTGACATTCTTGTTAAACTGGTCAATAATCTTGTCCAATTTTCTTGTTTCTTATGAGAAAAGTCCGAGTTAATTTTGGTAAAATTAATAGTAAAATCAGCAATAAATATGTAATTTTGGTCAATAATTTGTGTTCTTTGAACTTGAGAAGCAGGCTCTGAGTTTGACAAAATAATAGTTGCCACAATTTACATTGTCAAATTTTTTCTTTTTTTTTTTTTTTCCACTCAATTTTTTTTTCCTCCAAGCACCAAATATTATGCGACCATATAAGGCTCGGAATTGAACTACAGTAGACTAGTAATTCTAGACTCACTGTGCAATGCATTTTCAAGTGTTGAATGACGGTTAAAAAGGATTCTAGACCGTTGAAATTCTTTTACACTTTGGTCACATATGATTAAAGTAGCTCAAATTTCATCATCTTTCATCATCTAATGACTAATGAATCACCTGGTCCACCTGAAAATTATTGAGTGTACGGTAATTCTGACATGAGCTTCATAGTACTCAAAATGTTCATTTATAAAATGGCAAAAATAAATGCCTTGCCTGAAGACATTTTGGACGGTAAAAGTAAATCCCACTGCCAGAATTCACAACATCTATTAAAGACCCATGTTCCTTTTAATACTCAAACTTCTGCAGGAAAAAAAAAGGCCATCAAATTCTTTGCGATGCCTAAATTAGCACCACAAACAAGTCAGAAAGTTGGTACAGACGTCCTCTGCCACAATTAGCCTCACATGGGTGGTAGCTGATTATAACACAATATTTAATTTTTAGTGAGAAAAGTCACAAACAAGAAGAACTCCATTATTGACCAGCCATGTGACTATCAAATGATAATACCATGTAATACTTGTATTATCCGTGTAACATAAGCTTCTAGATGAATTTATTGATTCATGTTAATGCTACAGATCACTAGTGACGTCTAACACTACACACTAATACAGAGTGAATTCCACAACGTGAGAAACAGAAGTGGGGTCCACTTTCTATTAGTTGTAAGATTCCCATATGTTTTTTCATTCGGGACTGTGCATGATAATCAAGGTGATCATCATTTTGATCTGTAGAATCTTATATCTATAGATGTATGTATATTATTTGTTTGGATTTATTTACCATCTTGTGATGTTTCTTGCCTGGACAACTTTTGCTCTTAGCATAGAAAGCCAGGAAACTACAAGAACTAGTAGGTGAAAATAGCTTAACTAGTTTTATTATTTGTCAGTCTTTAGAGTTCAGATATTAACAAAGAAAAAAAGGACGTTTTGTTAGAATCTACATGTACTCTTGCTTGCTTCATGAAAAGCAGCTATCAAAAGGTATATGGAAAATGTGTAAAAAAGTACATGCTTTTAATTTTTCTGCAAAATTGCAGTTTCAGTCCCCAACTTTTTAAAGGTATTGCAGTTAGGTCCTCAACTGTTAAAATATGTTCATGTGGATCATGTAGATCTCCACAGTAAGAAGACAGTGCTCGCAAGGTCCTTCTGTCCATGTTTGTAAAATTTGACCACACCAATCCACAGACATGGACGGAAGAACCCTACATGCACTGTTTTTGTTACTTTGAAGACCCACGAGGTACATTTTAATAGTTAGGGGAAGTAAAGCACAACTCTTTTAAAAGGTTGGGGACTGGAGTTGCAACCAACTGTTTCTTCTTACTCAGTGATCAATGCACTTTATGAATCTTGAATGCTAAATTTTAAGACCTGAATATACTTGACCGCCAATTATTATGAGCCTCTTACCATACTGAAATTAGAAATTTATCTCTATCACAGGGACAAACTTTATTCTGCATTACTATGGAGTAGTAATAAAAGTTTACAATTGAAAGACCTCGCCATACTCTCTAAATACACGTGATGGCGGGCAATTTTTCTCTTCCTGTACACCCGATTGACGTGATGGGCTGTTAGATCAAAATAAGTACTCATAATACATTATGAATAGAGCATCAGGAATATCCTTAGGCAGGCTGTTAATGAAAAGATAGAACCTTAGTACATCCTCTTTCAACGCCGTTTGCGTGTCAACCACGTCACTCCCGCAAGTGAGGACCCATAAGTCTTCGGAATTCACTCTCTTTAAGCTTCCCCGGCAGAATGGGCAGGACTCCGACCTTGTGTTCCTGTAACGCAATACAAAACGTTGTGTCAAACTCTCGGATGTTAATAGAACTGCTGTCATAGGAGTCATTGAATTCGTTTATCCCAATATGGTGATCCTGTTTTCTTATTTGAGGGATTGTGTTGCAATCTCTTTATTGAAAATTGAATGGTTAAATTCTAGCGTTTAATGCTATATGAGGTTGGAGTTCCTCGGAAATTCTATTATGGAAGTCCAGGTTACCTCGAATGTGCTTACATCTATCTTTATTTGCAAAGATGCGGATTTGTATCAATTTCCTTCTTTACCATCTTACACGTGCACAAGACCAAAAATGAAATAAGAACATGATGAGGAAGGTTCATTCATTCGTACCAGTCGCGGTAGCAATTGATGCACATGGCATGGCAGCAGTTTGGCAAAACCATTTTGGTACAAGGCTCCAAGCAGATCCCGCATTCATCTTCCCTCTCCATGTCTGCATCAGAGCTCTCCTTCTTGTCCTCGTATCTCTTCCGCACCACCATCTCCAAGTTTTGACTCCTCTCTTGAGTCATGTCGTGCTCCGACGAATCGCAATGGAGGCGCTTAAGCGATGGGAGTATAACAGCTGCGGTTCAAATTTAGAGAATGCATAAACAAAAGTTTAACAAGTTGCCAAATCAAGACAGAAAATGAAATGGGCTTACTTGTTTATGAAATTCGAACCGAAAATTAAAGAAGAGAAGAGCACATTGAAATTTATACTTACTATAGAATTCACCAATGGTTGCTTTTCTTCCATATGAAGAAACATTCGGCCTCCCATCCGATCCGACCTGATGACATAGGTGATCAAATTTTTAGAACTTGATTTTACTCCTAAAAATGAAGTTTTTTTTGTGTTTTGTTTTTTTGTTTTTCATACAAGAAAGGCAAGGGATTGACCTTGTGTACAACAATGTAGAAGAGGTTTAAATAGCTAGAGGAAAGACATGAACATGAGCAGTCCATCCAATGTAGCAAAACCATGAAAATTGGAGCTAGCTCATTGTAAACCAATTTCAGGTGAAGAGAAGCACCTCCTTTGCCTCTTGGAATAGAAGCTGCCCTGCAAAAGACATTTCGTGTCCAAAAAAAGTAATTAAATCACTTTAATATTGCTCAATGGTTTCTCAGGTATAATATTTCTACAAATAATCAGAGGAAGTACCATAATATCATGAACGGAAAAAATCATCAAAAGGAAAAAGGGGAAAAAAAGAAAAAGAAAAAAAGAATTGAACTTTCTGGTAATTGCCCATGTAAACTCCAAAGCTCATTATTCATTTTACAAAAAATGAAAAAAAAAATAAAAAAAAAATAAAACTTTGAACAGCTGTCAACATTTGAAAAGTCACACCAGAAGTCTCGAACAGCAGAAGAAAATTTTTATTTTTATTTTTTATTTTGTCTGAGGTTTCTAAAATTCATTGGTAATTTGTTCACTAAAACAAAGAAAACACCCACCAAAACCAAAAACAAAACTGAAACAGAACATAAAAGAAAACCCATCATAATGATCATACTACCAAGAATAGAAACCCAGAACTAGAGAGAGAGAGAGAGAGAGAGAGAACCCACAGCATATTGGCATGTTGAATATCAGTCTCGAGAATCTTAAGAGAGTCTTGGTAAGATGGCCTAGCAGCAAGTTGCTGATAACACCCCAACATTTCTTCTTCTTCTTCTTCTTTTTTCACACTTTTTTTTTTCTCTCAGGGGAAAAAAAAAAACTTGAAACTTTGATGGAGAAAAGAAAGAACAAAAAGCAAAGACAAAGCAAACCAAGAGCCAGGTAGGTCCTATTAAAGCAAAACCCACTTTGAAAAATCTTTTTGGGTCTTTGACAAGGAAAAGGTCTTGTGTTCTTTTTGGAGTGAAGAAGAAGCTAAATAGTAATGATAATTATAAAGAGCTTTATAGGAAAACGGAGAGAGAGAGAGAGAGAGAGAGAGAGAGAGAGAGAGAGATTTTCTGGTCTTCCTTGTTACGTTCAATCCTTTGATCAACGTCTCTAATGTTGTTATTTTGAATTTAATTTAACTTAATTTATCCACTCTAGAAAGTTTGATCATTTGGACTTTTTTTTAATTAATTTTTTTTAAAAAAATTAATGCTTCGTTTGACTGTTTTCATTGCTCTGGTTGAGTGGATACGAGTGGGTATTTTGTGTTTCCAATCAAACTCAACCACCAACAAAGTCAGACGGAGAATGATTTCTTTTGTTATATATATATAAGTGAGTGAATTTTATAATATGGTTCTAAATAATACCGGTAGAAGTTGATTTTTAATTATTGAATTAATTTATTAATGTATACATTTTATATTTACGGTGTGTGATACATAAATATTTTCAGTTATAGAATTGATCAATAAAAAACTAATGTAATAGCTAAAATAATAGTTAATATGGATGGTAGTAATTGGGTTTACTAGTGTAGCAAGTCCCATTAAAAAAAGAATGTAAAAATTGTACTTTTACCTTATTCTTATAGGGTTTGTTATCTTAGTCGATAAAATTAAGAGTAAATTTCGTGTTCCTTGTATAAATTTTTAACATATATACTTATAATTAAATCGTTAAAAAGTTAATTTGATGACTAAAATAACAGTGTCTAAGAAAAAAAAAATATAATTTCTACTATAAATTTTTTCTTAAAAAAAAAAAAAGAAAGCAGTTAATGCAATTAGATAAGTTTCTATCAACAACAAAAGATCATCTAAAGAATAAAACATATAGAAAATTTGATGATTTACCATTTAAAAAATGAGAAAGTCTAAGGTAAAGTTCAATTGAGGAGCACTAATGATAGTGATCCATCTAACAATTAAAAATGATTGTGTGACTAAATGAACCATTATGATATAAGGTGCATCCAATATTACTATAATCTCGTATACAAACAATCCTTTATTTTAGATTTACATTTTATTTTTATTTTCTTCACTCAGATCCGATACTTAAAAAAAAAAATTTTGATTTGATTGGTGTTGGCCAGCCGCCGGAGATGAAGAAGGCAACTCCAAGTCGACGCCATTGTTAAAGGCTTACTACCGTTGGCCTTGTTCTCTCTTCGGGGTTTTGGGAGGGGGGGGGGGGGGGGCGGGCATGGTTGGGGTCTGGGTGGGTGGGGGGTAGGTACTCGACGTGGCAGGAGGACGGAGATTGTAGATCTCGTAATGAAAATCGAAGACCCTGACGGTGATGGCCAAGAGGAGATAAGAGAGAGAGAGAGGTGGAGGGAGGCTTCAACTCCCAGTCTCCTCCATGGTCGTCGGCGGCGGCTTCTCCGACGGCCAAGTATGGGTGACGATCGGGTTTTAGTTGAATTTTGTTTTTTTTTTTTTCATATTAAAAAAAGAGTCTTTGTATTTAATAAATTTTTATTCAGTACACAAGTGTCCATTGAAAGTTATGCGTTCTTTTATATTTTTGACAATTGGATTTCATCTTAATGGTCTACAAAATAGTAACTACCGATAGTACTTCTCAATGGAGCTCTACCACAATCATTTTCTTTAAAAATACTTCGATACATTTGTATACCATGTCAGCATACTTGTCCTGTATTGTAATTTCCTGGAAAAAAAAAAGGGGTAAATTGCTAGGTTTATCATTGAACTTTTAACTTTATGCAACTTTGATATATGAATTTTTTTCCTAGCTGGAATATCCTTAAAATTTTAAAATGTTGTTACAATAGTTCTTTACGTTAATTTTGGACGGAATTCGTTAATTAGCATAACTTTTTGACCAAATTACTAATAGATTTCATTTAAAAATTAACAGAAATGATTATTGTAGCAACGTTTTAACAGTTTAGGAGATATTCTTGTTCTTTTTTCGTAGTTGGAATGAATATAAACTACTAAAAACGTTATTACAGTAGTCATTTTGTTAATTTTTGGTTCAAATTCATAGTTAACACCAATTTTTGACTAAATTAATAAGAGATTCTATCTAAAAATTAAAAAAAAAGGATTATTGTAATAATATTTTAAAAGTTTAGGATATTTCAACTATAAAAAAAAGTTTAGGCACAAAAATTATATAAAATTAAGGGAATAAATGAGTAATTTAAAAAAAAAAAAATCAGGAGCACTTTCTCAGTTTTTAAAAGGCTGGGTTAGCTCAAACAAGGACCCAATCTTGAGGCAGAAGTTTGCCTCGGCCCAATAACCCATCAACCTTCTTTAGGTGGGAAAAACGGCACTTTTCAGTCAGAATATATCAACTTTTGGTTTTTTCAGCAGGAGAGAGAGGAACTTTTTGGATTGTAGTTTGTAATAGTGAAGTGTACTGAACTCGTTAGACACACAAAAGGTTTTTTTTTGTTGAACTTCTGATCAGTTAATTGTAAGTATTTCTGATATTTTTTTATTTTTTTATTTTTCGTTTCGTTTTGTTTTTAAAGCGATTTCTTTACGGTTTACGTCCTTGATTTTGTTATTATTGTTTTCAACCATGCATGTTGTCTTTTTTTGTAATTTCTGCATTTTCAAGGGCTTATTTGGGACTTTTCAACTAGAATTTTTTTTTTTTGTTTGGACTTTATATATATATATGTATTTGGGTTCGTAAGCTATAGAACAGTTGAAATTTTGAATTTAAGTACCGATCACTTGTATTGTGGTTTAGTAAAGGTCAAAGCTTGGTGTTTGGTTCGCGGGAAAATAGTTCGGAAGGTGTTTTTCGAGTGGCATTGCGTTTCCACGGCTTGTATTGGTTCGTCGAGCTGAAAGTTTAAGACTTTAATTTGTGTCCATTTTGACAGAGCTTTTGCATTTATTTTTTATCCAAGAGAAGTAAAAACCATGATTTTTTAGAAAGTGTTTTGAAATCATATTTTTCAAAAAGCTTAATAGATCAACATAGTTTTTTAATAAATTCTCTAAAGAGCAATAAAGATGTTAGAACACAGTTTTCAAAATATGTTGAGAAGAGCTTTTTTGAAAAGTCACATTTTGTGATTTTGATTTTAAGCTCCTTTTAGATTGGAAAAGCTCTTCTGATCTAAAAACTTCGTGTATTAACTTGTTAAAAGCAACTTTTAAAAAGCTCTACAAAACAACTTGTTCGGTTAGCCGGAAACAGCTTCAACATGGGTTTTTAATGGGTGACTCTGTTTGTCCAGGGCTTATTTTTGGTTCCATCAAGCTAGAAAATTAAATCATTGTTTGGTTCCAGGGAAATAAATTACTGGGAAAGCATTTTTGTGGGTAACCCAAAAGCCATGCAACTTTGTTTAATGATACTCCAGAGAAAAAGCATGTGAATCCGGGGAAAAATTATTGCCTTTTTTCTAACTTGCTTTCTATCTTCTTCTTCTTCTTCTTTTTTTTTTTTTTTTTTAATTAAATTTCGGATGGCAGTATAATTTATGCTGAATTACTGATAAAATATAGGCACTAACCCAGGTTAGTAAGTTGTTTTAAATTTTTTTTTAATGAAATAAAGAATTTGAAGGATATTCTCGTCTTTTACTAATATTGATTTTTTGGCTGAAATGTCAATGCTTTATGTTTAGACGTTTAAGAAGATTATATGGGAAATGTGTAATTCTATATATATTTTCTTACGAATTTAGTTTTCTTTTTATTGTCAAGGATGCTTTAGTTATTTTAAATGAATTAATTTGTTGAGTTGGATGAAAATTACAACTTTCTTTGTCTCACTTGGTTGTTGTTCTTGTCAGTTTGAAGCCATTGTTTTGCAGTCTTTGATAATGTGTAACTCTTTTCTGCTTATTAATTTTTTTTAATAAAGATTTAAAGATAATTTCCTTGTGGGTTGACGTCTTTTTATCTGATGTTAGACTACCATTTTTATGTTACTGAAATGGTTTTATCAGTTCACTAATTGATTAATTGGTAAATTATTTGCAGCGGTCCGATCATTAGACACCGAGGAGAAGGTGATGGATTGCAAGGTTAAATGTTGTGCAGCATGCACTCGAACGTGCTGGTTAGTTCATGGGAGAAAGAGCTCATCACCTGTTGTTGCTTCTTTTTTCAAAGTCATGCTTGGTGATGACTTTTCTAAAGTCTTGGTACGATAAAAACCCGGTGATCTTCTTTCCACTTCTCTTTTTAGCCACTTTTGATACTTACTTTGAAGTTATGGTGATATTTGCAAAGTCTCTGAGAGCATCTCTAATGAAATGCCAAATTTCTGTGCTAATGCCATAATTTGGCATTTAAGTAAGAAAACCATTCTCCAATTCAATGCGATACTTAATATGTCACAAGGTATAAGATATGCCAAATTTCACCATTTGGTGCTTATTGGTTGGTGTTTAGTTTTTTGGCTTAAAAATTACAAATTGCCATTTTGATTTGGTTAAGAATTAAAGATTTATGATAACAAATAGATATAGCATTTGACATAGCATTATGTATTGGAGCTTAATATTGAAGTGCTTATCAAATATGTCATTTTTCGTACTCTTTTTGTGCCAAATCTAGTGTTAGCATTGATATTTGCATTGGGATGGCCCAACTATGTCATTTTGTTGCAGTTCTTGCCTCCTCATTTTGCTAGTGAGATGTCGTTATTGGTTGACGAAAGTGCCTTGCTTGAAGATTCAAACGGGCGGCGATGGGAAGTAACAGTTTCGAGTGTTAATGGTTCCCTTGTTTTCCATCAAGGATGGAATAACTTTTCTGTGAGCCATGATCTGGAGATTGGAGATTTCGTTGTCTTTTTTCAGCTCACAGGATCACTTTTTGTGGTTAAGATTTACGACAAAACAGCATGTGAGAGAGTGAGCTTTAGTAAGAGATGCTATCAGAGGAAAAGGAGTAGGGGTAACAATGTTTCCACTGAAAACGATGGTCCAAACACCTCTGTTTCGCCTTGTTCTGATATTGAAGTGTACTGCATGATCAACAGAGACTTAGGAGAACAAGGAGAAGAGGATCGAATATGTGACTTAGACTTGTCTCTTTTCGAAACGTGTAAGTATTCTGGCAGAGAGGGAAGCAGCCAAGCCTGTGTAACGAGCGGAATATCCCCTCTTCCAGTGGCTAAATCTGTAGGAAGTGGAGCACTGCATTCAGTAAAAAATTCTTCTTGGCATCTCTGGCCAATGTCTGCGGCTTCTAAAGGTTTGAACTATAAAATATCAATTTACTCCTGGATTTCCTTGAGTTTTATACGATGTTTCAGCAAAAGTGTTTCTTTTCTGATTGCTTCATTGGTTTTGTGATTTTTTATCATAAGCATTAGCAGGATACAATCAAGTTTCACAATTCCAAAAACTCGGTTCAAACAGCACACAAATGAAATTCGGCCGTGTTTCAGCGTCTTCCATTGGAATTAAAAACTGTCAATCTGGTTTGTGTTAATTCAAATTGCTACATTTTCCTTTTCTTTTGAGATGGTTTGATGCCTTTTATCTGATGTTTCAAACAAGATCTCTCCTTTTGTGATTAACAGGTAAACGTATGAAGGTCATCAAAGAAGAGCCCACGGAGATTTTATCAGACACCCACAAACAAGAAACCATCCAAATGCTTCCTGGTAAAATTTTCGTAGAAGTTTCCTCTAATAGAGAGTCTGGACAATGTCAATAGCTAAAGTGCTAAGAAAAAATTGAATGCCTTTTAGGGACTTCTAATACTTCCACATTGACTGGAACGAAAGATTGTCAATCTGGTTTGTGCTCCTTCCAATCACCACATTTTCTTTTCTTTCGAGATTTTTTGGTATTTTTTTTATCTGACATGTTGAATAAGATTTTTCCATTTTCTTTTGTTATGCAGGTAGAATTATGAATGCCATTAAAGCAGAGCCCGTAGAGATTAAGTCTTCTCCCTGCAGTCAAAAGACAATTCAAAATGCTTCTGGTAATATTACAGTTATTCTGTCATTGAAAAATTTTGGTATACAGAATCAATAGAGTAACCTCATTTTGTTTAACTGCTTATCATTAAAATCACCATTTTTTAAGTGAAGAACTACTGTGTTTCTTCGTTCACATAAATTTGTATGCGAATGAACCAAAACATCTTTGATGTAACAAAATGCAGTGGGGTCACCAAAGCTCACCAAAAGTGAGTATTTTCGCAATGTTAGCATGAGTGTCAGAGAAGAAAATAAAGGTGCTCAAGTGGCGAAAACTGATAGAGCTGCTCAAGTAGCAAAGCCTGATAGAGTTTCTCAAATGGCGAAAACAGATAAAGTTGCTCACGTGGCGAAGACCGACAGAGCAGCTAAAGTGGCGAAGACCGACAGAGCAGCTCAAGTGGCAACGACTGATAGAGCTGCTCAAGTGGCAACAACCGATAGAGCTGATCAAGTGGAAAAAACTGATAGAGCAGCTCAAGTGGTAAAAACCGATAGTGTTGTTCAAGTGGAGAAAGCAGAATCTGTTGATTTAGTGGGAGCTAAAAATTGTCAAACTGGTTTGTGCTTCTTCAATTTGCTATATTTCCCTTTCCATTGAGACTGTTCAATTTTATTTTATTGTTTCAGAATCTTGAATTATTTTTATTTTTATTTTTATTTATTTATTTTTTTGTTTGAACAACTAAAGTGTTGAAGGTCATTGAAGAAGAGCCCAAGCCTATGGAGATTACATCAGTTCCCTGCAGTCAGAAAACCAGGGGTAAACTTTCTGGTGAAGTTTTAATATTCAATCCTTGCAAAATTTCGTGATGCATAGAGTAGGCTTAGGCCTCATTTTACTTGACTGCTTCACATCCAAAGCTTTGTGTTTATGCTTGAATAACAATGTACGTGAATGATCTGTAATGAAATGCAGGGGATGCGTCGAGGGTCACTGAAGACATTGTTCCTCAGAGTACAGTTCCTCAAGAACTAGAGGTGAAAACTGAAATCACCGACTTAGATGGTAGTTATCCAACGTTATCCCCTCAGAGCATAGATCCTGAAGTGGTTGTCAAGACTGAAATCATTGATGTAGATGGAAGTTCTCCCGCATTCTCCCCTTTGTTAGCCACATGCAGTGAATCTTTTGTTGTACGTCAATCTCTCTCCTCAAAAGGAACTTTTTCTTTTCCTCTGCTGATTGCCATTCTTGACTTCTTTTCTGGTTTTGTTGATTGAACTAATATTATCGCATTGCCGTTTGATTTTATTTCAAAGATTCTTTTGTGGAAGGGCATATCCAATGACCATCAATGTTTTTGTCACACATCTCACCGCCAAGTGCCAAGTTTGTCATGAGATTCTAAAATGTACTGGTTGAACTGAAATTGAATTTTACTATCTCCTTTATTGGATGGAGGCATGAAGACCATCTTTACTTAAAGTAGGATACAAACATGAAGCGCAAAGTTGACATGCTTGTGTGTCGTTGCTAAGCGTGCAAAATCTAGACAGCAAATTGGAAAATGAGTTAACAGGAAAAAAAAAAAAAAAAAAAAAAAAGCCCTCTAGTCTGTGAGTTTAAATCGATCTTTTGCTTAGAGGAAATCTATGTCTTAACTTGTTTTTTTTTTTTTTAAACTCTATTTGGATTTTGATGTCAGAGTGTTTCACTTCGTTTTCACATCATTGAGTTGGATTTTCATCTATAGCAGTCTTTTAGTTTCTGTTAACTAGTCTGACCTCCCTTCTGAAACCTTGCAGGAGTTACCGGGGTATTTGCCATTTCCACTTACCAGGGGCAAGTCAACCGGGCTAAGGAAGACGGTGATCCTTCGAGATCCTGCCAACAGATTGTGGCCGGTCCTGTACCATGGGAAACCAAGCTTGAAGTGCTTGGCCTTTGGTTGGGGAGCTTTGAGAAAAGCAAATGGCATCAAGCCTGGAGATCAGTGTCGATTTACTCTCGAGAACAAAAATGACGGTATATATGCTGTCGCTGTAGTTCCAAGGTAAGAAGACAGAATGTTCATATGTCTTTTGCAAACAAGTACTAACTGCAAAAACAGTGTAGATAATCTAGTATTAGGTGATTGAAAGTCGAAACTAAAAAGTTATCACAACCCTTTTGATATATTTCCGTCACATGTCAACAGCCTAAGCTTCTGAATGTTGAATGAAAATGAAATACCAGATGACTTGTAACATTTTTAATGCCCTCGTATATTTCGGTACTAAGTCGGAAGATTGTGAAAAAGTTTAGACAACACATTGCTCTAACTAAGTCTACAGCGATTTAACTCGGCGTACAAAAGTAGATAAACAAGACAGTAGTTATGTTCCAACCGTCTGACATGTATGTCAGATAACATTAACAAAAACTCAGGTGAAAGTAAAGTAACTAAGCAAACTGATCCACTACCAATGTCTGTACAAGTTTAACATTGTGCACACATTGCTAATAGATCAGACATTGACTACAAATCTTAAAGAGTTCTCCTAAAAAAGCCCTATACTTGGTTCTAAACCCCGAACTACATAGACCCGGCTTTCAAATTATTTCGGTTGTTGGGTCTGCACCGGCTGTGGCGGAAACCTGATTTTGCACGTTGACAACCATTCTTTTCATCTTCATCAACCACTTGACCAGCCAAACAACCCAGTCATAGAGGCTAAGAGCAATGTAAACCCCGATCCCCGCAATGATTCCATTCGATATGGAATAGGTAAGCGGCATGAGAATTATGGTCACGAAAGCTGGAACCGCCTCTTTCATGTTTCCCCAATCTATGTCTTTCACCACCTTCATCATCATAACCCCGACCATGACTAGCGAAGGCCCTGTCGCCCAAGGAGGTACACTAGACAACAGAGGAGTGAAAAACAACGAAAAGAAGAAGCAAAAGCCTACAACCACTGCTGTTAAGCCTGTCCGACCGCCTTCTCTCAATCCGGCCACTGATTCTATGTAGGTTGCTGTTGGCGAGACTCCGAGCGAGGCACCAACAATCGTTGAGCTTGCGTCGATAATGTAGGCCAAGTATTCGCCTTCAAAGCTTCCTTTCTCATTGATAAAGCCTCCGATTTCGGCCATGGTGTACAATGTGCCTGTTGTGGCTAGAACATCTACATATAACAAGGTTGCTAAAGCCACCCAAACCTCACTTCTATTGAAATGTGCAAAGCTAATCACCCCAGCTGTTGTTTGGATGCCGTGAAAATCCACAACTTTCTTGAAGTAGTGAAAATTTGTGTCACCAAGTGGGGTATCAGGAAAATATGTGACAGGTGTGTTTCTAAACCATGATATAAATGTGACAAACAGAATTCCATAAATCATACTTCCTTTAACATCCTTCATTAAGCCAAAGCTAGTGATTAAAAACCCAACTGAACCCAACCAGAATTTTGGGCTCCTCATTTTCCCACCAAGGCACTCACCTGTTTCCGGGTTTGTACTAGAGCAAGCTGTGATGGTCACCAAAGTTGATGGATCCGGCCCAACAAGGCCCATTCCCTGATGGGCCTGAAGGCCCACAAAAGCAATGAAAAGCCCAATTCCCGCAGCACAAGCAAGCCTGACTTGAGGAGGCAAGATTCTAGCCAGCTTAGCTCTAATCCCCAAAGCAGAAAATGCAATGAACACACAAGCCTCAACCAAAATCACAGCCAGAGCGGTTTGATAAGACATGGGCCCAGTTCCGTGAAAGCCCACTAAGTTATAGGCCATGTAGGCATTTGGGCCCATGGCTGGTGCCAGGCCCAATGGCAAGTTTGCGAGAAGGCCCATAGCAATTGACCCAACCATGGCTGATACAATAGTGGCCACGATGAGGTCACTCTTGGTCCTAGCAAGGCAAGCTTGGTAGCCAGCATTTGGCTTGAGCATGCAATTTTGGTCGTGATATGTGGTGGTTTGGTTGGCCGGAAAAGTACAGTCCGCGGCGGAACATGTCCCGCCCGAGTCGGCAAGGATCGTGGCGTTGACGGTGATGATGTAAGCCATGGTGAGGAATGTGGCTAGACCAGCTCTTAGCTCCTTTGTGAAGCAACTCTTCCTTGCCTCCAACTTGAAGTACCTCCCAACAAAGCTCTTTGAAACCACATCATTCAACTTGTTCTCTCCTTTCTTCCATGTCTCCACTACCCTTCTCCATAACCCATTTCCCATTTTTGGACATAACTCAATTCCCATCTCTCTCTCTCCTCTCTTTCTCTCTCTCTCTTTGTGTTTGAAATTATAGGCTATTTTGGTATAGAGAAAACTGAAAAGGAAGAAGGAATCTTTTTTTTTTTTCCCTGGTATTAGGGACAAATGTGAGGCATGCCGGGGAGGTATACAGAAAGTGTGATTAGAAGAGTTAGGCGTTACAAGAAAACGGAACTAACTTTGATACACACACATATATATGCATATATATGTATGTATGTATATGTGTGTGTGTTTGTGTGTCTGTGTTTAGGAGGGAGAGAAAGAGGAAGAGTATATTTATGTTATAATGGCACCCTCTGGTGTTTAGGAATAAAAAGGCATCTCATTACCTGGCTTTAATTATATTTTATTAGGTTGATTGGAATCTAATATTTAATAGAGAAAAATAATAAAATCATATATAGTAAATAATTCTTTTTTTTCCTTGTTTTACTTTTTTGCGAAAAATGAAAAAAAAAAAAGTACAAATACGATTTGGGGTTTGACATTTTTGACTTGTTCTATGTAATGATGGTACACCATGGTAAAATAAGGGAAACATATGGACTCACTTATGGGGAAATCCTGTCTGATATATTAAGAAAAAAAAAATTTCCTCCTTTTTGGTGCTCTCTTTAGCTGTTCAATGAATAGTATATTCGAATGTGGTGAATATATATGTGTGTGTGCGTGTATATATATATAAATGGAAAGAGAGAGAGAGAGAATTTGTTTCTATCCATCATGAATTGGTCTTAAATGTTGAAATTGAGATATAAATGTTGAGATATATAGATATATACAACTACCATGCGCAAGGTTAGTTGTTATGTATTACATATATCGATATGTATATTGTGATTCTACTAGACCATGAAATACCATAATCTTGATAGATACTTGTTATTTATAATAAAAATTTTAATTAAATAACATATTACAGGTAAAATTACAAATATTATAGATAAGTCAATAGGTAGTTAAACAAGTTAAAAAAAAATAGTTACATTAATCGGATCGATATGGAACGGCCGCCGAGCTAAGGCTAATACTACGCATAAGTTTCAAAGAACTATATATATATATACATATATTATGTAGATGTTAGTTGATATATATATATATATATATATCTATTTATATTGTGATTCTACCTAATTTCCAAATGCTAATTGTTATTGCTAGTTACCTGGTAATCTATCCTCTGACAGCCTAATCTATGGAAAACAAAAAACATTACTCAATTACTATAATTTTTTTGTTACTAATAGACAGCTGTCTCATAAAGGTCTTATTTAAAAAAAAAATTAAAAAAATTATAAAGCGAAGGAATTAATCAACACATTAATAAACGAAAAAAGTTATCAATTTATAAATCGCATGCAGCTAACTATAGAGGAATACTTAAATTTTTTCTTTGTTTTCTTCTCTACCAAACTAAAACAAAAGAAATATTTATATATATGTTTGCAAATATTTATGTTTGTTTGATAATTTGTTTAATGGGTTGGTATTTCATCATTTTCCAAAATAATTAAACTTTTTGAAGGTTTGAAACATGTATGCAACAGCATGGATCATGAACGTCCTTAGGTGGATATACTGCGTGGTCACAATGGGCACCCCAAAATCATAACATATATATATATATATATTTATATGAAATTTCATATTGTTATAAAACTTAATTTGGCTCCAATAATAAATTAAAGTAATGGTTTTTGCATGTACTACCTCTACTTTTGAGTGGCTAAGAACTTGTCTTCTTCACTAGATGGCTCGAAAATTCCAAAATCAAGATCTTTGAATGATCTGAAAATATTTTCACAAAATCACAACCTAAAAGTTTGAAGGAATCTTATGAGACTCATTTGGGACCATCATAGTGTTCCTTCCTAAGTTCCTAACCCACAAGTATCAATTTTATTATTATTTTTTTCCTTCTCCTCCTCCTTTTTTCAGGGACCATAAATATATATGTGTATAATATGTTTATATGTGTGTGTGTGTATATATATATAAATATATGACGACACTAACCAAAAAAGTGCCTAGGAATTGTGGATATATATAGAAGCGAATGATTATAAATTTGCAAAAGTAGAATACATTAAAAGCTGTGTTTAACGCATGCCAATTAAACAAATAATTTCAATAATAAAAAGAAACTATGCAATTGTCCCTAGGACAGTACCTTACTAAGGAAATCAATCCCATTTAATACATTTGGTGGACCCTTAAGTCCTTAACAAAGCCAAGACCAAACACAAACAGGCAATAATGTAGAATCAATGTGTTTTAAGTGCAAAAAGCTAAGTGAATTTGTATTGTAATTTCCCTTCTCAATTAAAGGATCAAACTAGTGTAGCTAAAGCTTCTAAATAAAATTTCAAATTCTTATCTAATCCTATATACAAAATACATAAGGGGAAAAAAAAAACTTCTTGTTTATTAAGATAAAATTTCTGTTTTATTTTATAGTTCTATTAAAAAAAAAAAGAAGTGGAGAAATTCGAATTCTATATCTTATGATAGAGTCAGGTGTGAAATTACTGTTAAATTGTGCTTGCAACTACTTTTGTAGATGTAATTAAAAATGTACTAATACAAGTAGTGGCTAATTCTCTTTGAACAAAAGAAAATACTTTTAAGTCCTTGAATTTGTTATAGTATAAGAGAAATAAACAATGTTAAATCATTGGCACGCGCAAGGAATGGCAAGTTTTTATATAATACATGTCGAAGCTCGAAAAATCAGTGGGTTCTCCTTTTGAGAGACAAGGTCACAAGAGAAGTAAAAAGTGAAGTATTTAATACATGTTTAAAAAGATAAAAAAGAGTATATATGGCAATGAAAAGTTCAAGCGAGCAGGGAGAGTTTGGCTTTACTCAATCAAGGAAGGTTAATTAAGAACCTTTTGGGACCAAATGTACATTTGGTTTAGTGGTCTTAATTTTTTTTTAAAAAAAATTTCATGTGGGCCAACGTGACACGAAAAATAGTTCTTAATTAGAAAAAAATGTGATTATGTAAAAATGTAATTGACGGTAAATTATAGAGAAAATTATGAAAACAATCTATCATATATACAATTTTTTTTTTTGTCATTTCTTAATATTTGTTTGGATTTTTAACCATCCATATTTATCAAATTCAGGTGAAAAAAAAAAACTATTTTAATTGGGGTATTGATCCAATGACATATTTTTAAAGGAGCAATCTTATAAATCACCCTATTTTACATGTTGTTTTAAGACAACATAATACACCTAGTCATCTACTGACTAGGCATTACATTTTTATGTTATCGTATTTATTTCTTATATTTATTAATTTTAACACGATATTCAAACGAGTAAATACTCTAACGAATCCTTGACTACTTCACTCACAGGATATGGATGAAGCAAATACAACATAATTCCTTATACTACGGGTAAGTTAAAAGAGGGTGTCTATGTGGTACAGCCAAAATTTCATTAGCTTTTATAGAAAGTGAAGAAAATGATGAAACATCTATCGCTTAGCAACTTTTAACGAAGTCATGTATAAAAGTATCGCTAGATTATAATTGCGACTGCAATAACTAATATTCTTGATTAATAATTCTTAATAAACCATATTTAAGGGGGTCTCGTTTATAGGTAGCTTAACAAACATGAAATTACTCAAAAGGAACAACATATTGTGTCGCATACAAATCTAATGTTGTTTGATTTCAATACGACAAGTCGCTGTTAATAAGCTTTAGATTCTCAATATTGACATCATCTTGTGTCTAATTCATGTAGTTTTTCCTTTCGTCTAAGGCTTCCTATCTGTTTTTTTATTTTTGTTTTTTAATTTTTTTTTTAATATTTGCTGTCGTCTATCTAACATATACGGTTTTCCGTCATTTATGGAAAGAAACGACACTTGATTGCATGCTGTCGTTTAAAAGGCCAATAAAAATCAAAGAAAAGATGCTTAGTCTACCTTGTAAAAGTTCGCTTGTGTTTTAACGAGATCAACGTCATGTCGTTTTCTAAATGGCTGTTCTCTCTTAAACGAGATCAATGTCCGCACGTTCTGTTGTATCAGTGTTTGTAGAAAGTCGTGTCGTTTTAAATTCATTGCGTGTCGTTTTAAATTCATTGTTGTTTAAGTAGACAATGATGCAAATGATATTTCAGCTACTTTTTAAATGTTGCAATATTACTGTTCAACTTTGTTTTTTCAGAAGATATAACTGTTTAAAAGTTAGGTATATCCAGTCTCAACTCAACCATAAGACCACTTAGACAATTGCCTAAGGACCCCAAGTTAAGTCAAGGCCTCAAGTTGAATTTTCTTTTATTTGTTTATTATGTTGACAATTATTTGATTTTTCTTTAGTTCATGCTAAAATAATTAAGGTTTTATAAAAAAGAAAAGATAAAAATAATAAGAATTTTGGAAAACACAACAAACTCTTGAAAGTTAAAGTAATGATAATCTAATTTTTAGATGATACCACATTTAAAATTTTTGTAACAAACATTTTCTTTTAATAAGTAATAATTTTTTAAAATTCTATGGCTCTACTATGTTTCTGTTTCTGTTTCTGTTTTTGTTTTGTTTTTTGTTTTTTTGTTTTTTTTTTTTTAACTTTCTCTCTTTTTATTCAAGGAAAAACTTAAAAATTAATTGTTTAAAAAGTCTCCCTTAGAAGTTTTTGTGTCCCAAAATGACTTGAGGCGCCCTAGGTATATTGTCAATTTAAATACTAAATATATATATATATATATATATATTTTATTCGACTACTTGCGTGTAGCTGGATCTCCATGTTTTTGGAATGCTCCCAATTCCACTTGAGCATCCAAATCTGGGTCAATAAATATATATTATATACGCATATATTTTATAAAAAGTTGGGTATATTGTTTTCGTGTTAAGACTTGTTGTAAACTAAAACGACAAGTCGTTTATCATATGCTACAATGCCGACTCATAAAATGACATCTCTATTTTTTGTACTAAAATCAAACGACATGTAGTTTTCTCATACACCTTTAAATCTAAATGTTGTACGACATATGCGCAGTCTGTCGTTTGTCGTAGTTTCTTAAATGGTGATGTCGTTTCATTGAAGAAACGACTTGTCATTGGTTTCGAATAATGACTTGCTGTCGTTTATCAACAAAGCAACTTGCCATAATAATTTGTTGGAGTCAAGAATTTATTTTTTCCCCTTTTAAAATGACGACGAATTTCCTTTAAGGTGCTTTTTTTTTTTTTTTTTTTTAGTACGTGTTTAAGAGCTCGCCTTAATTTCTGAGTTACGACAGTAGTGATTTTTTTTTTTTTTTTTTGTCTTGCTGCGACTTGTCGCTACGAAATAAACAACAAAATCCTCAATGCTTCAGACTTCAACTACATGTAGTTTATTCAGAAGCATCGTTCTGAATTTAACGACGGCATTAAACCTAAAGATATACAACATGTCGTTTTTGTATCCACCATCATGTCGTTTGCCTCAGCCTTACATTCGTAATTGTAATAAAGGTTATTTTCACAAATGATCCTGAATTTATACTCTTAATTTAAAATCCATCCTTAACTTTTAATTTTATATATCATATTATCTCAGAATTTTTGTCTTGTTACGAAAAAAAACGCTTATATCAGTATTTCGTCAAAAATTGAATATAAATTAAATACTTTTAGATCATGTGGGCTTTAATAAAGGTTAAAATCATAATTAAATATTTTTTATAGGAAAATTGTATCACCAAAATATCTATATCACTTAAAGTTTGCACTATATACATTTGGTCAATGACTAATTTGCTTTGAAAATATCTTTGATTTAGGTATAATTTCATTCCAAAATATATTTGATATGACTTTACTTATGGATAAAGCTTATGATCAAAACGTGTTCAATTTATGTGTAATTTTTTTTCTTGAATATTGACAGAGTAACTGCCGACGTAACAGTTAAAAAATTCAGGAGGATGTGATGTAAAAAATTAAAAGTGAGAAGCTAACATAAAACATAGTTGTTAATTCACAGCCTATCTATGAAATTAACTCTTATAATAAAAATGGAATTTTTTTAATAGAAAATGAAATATTTTTTTTAATAATATGAACTTATTATTTCCTTTTTCAGAAAAACAAAGATATGACTTTATGATTTTTCATTCCTTTCTCTCAAAAAAAAAAAAAAAAAAAAAAAACTCCTCCATTTATTTACTTTTTTAAATTTTAACAATAACATGAAAAAAAATCCTAAGATTCAAAATTAAATTAATAAGTCATTTTACAATCATATGAAATTAAAAATAAAGCAAATTACAGTTTAAAATTTTGATATAATGGTTATAATTAATTATGCACTTACCATAACGTAATTTTCTGATTCCCCTATTTACTTTTGGCGTCTTTAGTGCCAAACGCTGCGTTGTGAAGCTCAAAACGACATCGTACCGTGATGCACACGAAATCATTCATGGTACTTGTAACTCTTCAAGTGCCGCTTTCATGGCGTCTCCTTCCTCGTCTCGAGTCTGCTCTGAGGTTCAGAAGCTTCGAGCTCTAGCTTTGCTGAAGGACCATGGGGAAGAAAACGAAGAAGCCCGGGAAAGGCAAAGAGAAAACCGAGAAAAAAACCGCGAAAGCCGAGGAAAAGAGAGCTCGTCGAGAGACCAAGAAGCTCTCTCCCGAGGATGATATCGACGCCATTCTGGTGAAATAAATTCATCATTTTCTCTACTTTTTTCGTGATTATCTTTTTGTTTTTGATCTTGGGAGTAATGGGTTTTCGATGAACAATCAAATTTTGTTCCTTTAGCTTGGAATTTTTAATCATTAAATATTTTCAACATGTTATAAAGTTTGGTTTTTGGTTGGATTTCCGTGTTTCAATTGGTGAAGGAGAAGACATAAATGGAGTTTTTGATGATTTAAAAAATAATAATAATAAAACAGTTGAGCATACAAAAGGAGGAAGCCAAGAAGAAGGAAGTCCACATTGAGGATAATGTCCCAGCGCCATCTCCTAGATCAAACTGTACGGTAAGTGTTGTAGTTAGTTACTTTTTTTTGGTAGAAGTTATATATATATATATATATATATATATATTTATAAATGTATATGTATATGTGTATTATAAATGGTTATGCTGATTGTGTAGCTGAACGTTAATCCCTTGAAAGAAACTGAATTGATCTTGTATGGAGGCGAATTCTACAATGGTAACAAGGTTAGTTCTTGGCGTACTTTACATGTGATATGACCTAATAAAAGTAAGCTTACTTTTCTGTTGTTACTTACCTTTGGCTGCATCAATTCGTTTCGTTGCAGACATTTGTCTATGGTGATCTCTACCGGTATGACATTGAAAAGCAGGAATGGAAGTTGATTTCGAGTCCCAATAGTCCACCGCCTCGTAGTGCTCACCAAGCAGTTGCTTGGAAGAACTATCTCTATATCTTTGGTAGACTGACAAAACTTTTGAATGATATAAACATGAGGGTCTGTGCAAATTGTGATTTTTTGTCACTAACACGATTGCATTTGTTTGTCGTTAGGTGGTGAGTTCACATCTCCAAATCAGGAGAGGTTCCACCACTACAAGGTGAGTCCTGTTATACACGTACTTTATTATATTTTTGGATTTATTCGGATTGTTAAGCCAAGATGTTGCAAGTTTAAGGATTACAAGTTGCCTTGTGTTTTGTTTTTTCAGGACTTTTGGGTGTTGGACCTAAAGACAAATCAATGGGAGCAACTCAATCTAAAAGGATGTCCAAGTCCACGGTCAGGTCATCGAATGGTAAATATGATTTTTTAGAATTGATGGTTTAGATTCTCATGTACATTAGTAAGGATTCTGTTTTCCATTTCCAATATTTTATGGCCGTCTTTATTCTTATGACTGGGACGTGACATTTTAACTTATCCAGCTCGGATGAATATGAAAAGTTACTACTTTAATTTATATGAATTACATCATCTTATGGCATTTACATTATCCTTACCCCACAACCCCCACACCCCCCCCCCCCCCCCCCCCCCCCCCCCCCCGGGCCGATAAATTTGTGTTTATAATTTTTTACCGTCTGTTCCAGGTCCTATACAAGCACAAGCTTATCATTTTTGGTGGCTTCTATGACACTCTTAGAGAAGTGAGGTTGGTGACTGATTCTATCACACGTTTTGAAAGTATTGTAGAATATAATTTAGGATTTGGTATTATTTATGTAAGCCATCTTACATGCTTACTGAACCGTCTCAACTTGATCGTAAATCAATCTTCTTCCTCTCTAGTTTTTGAGAAACCTCTAGTCAATGATTTTGTATGTCGTAACGATTTTGCATTCAGCTTATATGTGATGGGAAACATTTATATATTGCTTAAAACATTCACTTTTTAACTTTTTTCCAAAATTTTGATGGTTTTCTTTGATAATTACTCACTCTATATAGACAGTATTCTCATCTGTCGTTTAGGCGGTTAATGGAACTCTCTACTCTATTTTTGCAGGTACTATAATGATTTGTATGTTTTTGACTTGGATCAATTCAAGGTAAACGTTGATTGCCCCTTACCATAAGCTAGCATTGTCATTTTTATAGTCTGATGTGTTGTTTAATGAAACTTTTTTTTTTCTTTTGGTCTGTCAATTTTAGTGGCAAGAAGTAAAGCCTGGGCCTGGATCCCTGTGGCCGAGTGCCAGAAGTGGTTTTCAGTTTTTTGTTTATCAGGATGAGGTGAGCAAATGGAAGATGCCCTTTATTAGATTACACGAGTCTTTTTTTTTGTAAAATTACTTAATTCTTTCACCTCTTTTGACATTGCAGATTTTCTTATACGGTGGCTATTCTAAAGAAATTGCATCTGATAAGAGCAGCTCCGAGAAAGGAAATGTTCATTCAGACTTGTGGTCCCTTGATCCTAGAACTTGGGAATGGAACAAGGTTCTTGGTTGGCCATAATGCAGTACCTTACTATTAACTCATTCCAAAGCATCTTTTGTGATTTTATGATATTATAAAAATAAGAAGCATGTGTAGTTGTTCACAACTGTTAATTACTTTTGAAATAGGTAAAGAAAAGTGGGATGCCTCCAGGGCCACGTGCCGGGTTTTCCATGTGTGTTCATAAGAGGCGTGCCGTGCTATTTGGAGGGGTGGTGGATATGGAAGCTGAAGGTTAGCCCTTTTTTTTTTTTTTTAAATACATTTTCTGTGTCATGACTTCTATTGAATCTATTTCAATTATTTTGCTTTCCGCAGGAAGATAGCACTCCCAAAATAAATCCTTCACTCAATTCTTTATTTTATTCTCCATTTTTTTTCGGAGATGTACATCTAAGTGGAAATTTTCCATAATTGTTTCTTGTTTCTCTTGTCTTCTCTCTTTTGCCTGCAGGTGATGTGATGATGAGCTTGTTCTTGAATGAACTTTATGGCTTCCAATTTGATAGCCGTCGCTGGTATCCCTTGGAGCTACGGAAGGAGAAATCAACAACCAAGAAGGTTACACCCTTTCAATTTCTATATGAATAGCCTAGACTTTTTATTTACAATTATGTTAATTAGATTTTTTTACATTTTTCAAATGCATAATATGGAACTTATAGGTCTAGATTCCTTAGTTCTGATTACTATCGCATTGTTGTTTTTATTACACAGTTAAAAAAGAGTTCTGAACAAAAGGGTAACGGTGATGATAAGTCTTATTCTTTGGAAGCAGAGGAGCTAGCAACTAATGAAAAAGATGACAAATCCCAGTATGATGAAGAAGCAGATGACATGGAAAGCAACATTGATCAAATGTCAGAGCATATGACAACGAGCATGACTGTTGATGATGATGGGCCAGCGGCCAAATCCAATGGAAAGATTCCTGAATCTAGTGCTAAATTGGATTTACCAAATTCAGATTTACCAGAGGTCTGTTGTGTTGGGTGTCTTTTTCTCCTCATCCATTTAGATTTATATTTAAGTTGGTTTATGGATTTGTTTTGACCTCTTATTAGATAGTGAAGCCCTGTGGACGAATCAATTCCTGCATGGTCGTTGGGCGAGATACATTGTACATATATGGGGGTATGATGGAGGTTAAAGACCGAGAAGTTACACTCGATGATTTGTATTCACTTAATCTGAGCAAACTTGACGAATGGAAGTGCATCATACCGGTTTGTAACAGTCCCTTTCCACATGCAATTCTCATAGAAAACCTGTATGTGGAATATTAGTTTTTGGACGTCCTAGTGGAAAGATAAATAAGTATATATAAGTATACTTATATAAGTATATATAAGATAAAATAAGTATATATAAGTATATATATATATATATATATAAAACCTATATATATAAATATATATAAAATTTTAATGCCTGTCTACACTGTTTTCACAAACTTCTTGGTGTTCCCATCAACATCGGAAATCATTATGTCTTTCTTTTAAGATCTTATGAAAAGTTGGAAATCTGATCAACGGAGTATCTATATAATTTCATGTATCTCAATTGCTTCAGCTTAACTCTATATGTGATGCAGGCGTCCAAATCTGAATGGGTGGAAGCCTCTGAGGATGAAGACGAGGATGAAGATGAAGATGAAGATGATAGTGAAGATGAAGATGGTAGTGATAGTAATAGTGATGAGAGTGATGATGATGATGATCCGGAGGTGCCTATACGCACTTTCACTTTCCTTAGATATAAACTTTGAACTGGCCAATTATTCTTATGCATAAAATTTTAACTTGTGAAATGGGCCTCTTTTGGTGGTTTCGCATCATCCTTTTCGGAGATTTTTGCCTCTTACATATAAGGAAAATAATTGAACTTAATATTTCTTCCACTTCTTTTTTGTGTATAGAGTTGTAAAGACGGATCAGTTCAATTGGGGGATGCTGTTGCTTTAATCAAGGGCAAGGGAAAGACGCTTCGAAGGAAGGAGAAACGGGCAAGGATAGAACAAATAAGAGCCAGTCTCGGCCTTTCGGATTCACAGAGAACTCCGACGGTATTCTCCGTCCCCTTTTCAATATCACTATCTAACCAGTCATTCTGTTACCACCATGGGCCAAATTTAAGCTCCTAGATTGCTTTTTCATTTTTGCCATAACTACATTAGCTAATGCTTGCTTTTTATGTTCTGTGTGAAGCCGGGCGAGTCATTGCGAGATTTCTACAAGCGTACGAATTTGTACTGGCAAATGGCTGCACATGAACATACTCAACACACTGGAAAGGTATGCGTTTATCCTTTATCGAAAAAATGTATGTTCAGGAACTTTTTTACACCCCCTTTTCCAATTAATTAAATTAGTATGCTAAATTTTCTCTCTCAGAATTTCTTACTCCACTTCTTGGGCTTGTTTGGGTTTATAGTACTTCCGAAAGGAAGATGGCTTTATGCTAATGTTGCGTGTTTAATTTAATGCACTCTCTGTTTTCATGTACATGACATAATATTGCCTTGGTATCATTTACAGGAGCTTCGGAAAGACGGTTTTGATCTCGCTGAAGCTCGATACAGAGAGCTTAAACCTATTCTGGATGAGGTAATTCCTATAGTTTATGCTATACAAAGGTTCCCGAAAACCAAGGGCCCATTTGGTTTGTGATCTGTTTTGTGTGTATCTTGACCTCTAGTTTTAAAACTGAAAATTTGGAATCAGCGACCAAAACTGCCTTAAAAATGCGTTTCTAACCATATCCAACTGATGTTTTGTAATTTTGTGAACATTGCAGCTGGCCGTATTGGAGGCAGAGCAGAAGGCCGAAGAAGCGGAAGCGCCTGAAACTAGTTCAAGAAAGAGAGGCAAGAAGAAAAATAAGCATTAGGCGGCCGCCTCTATAGTTTTTGCCCCGGTACTGCCGTCAAGGAGTGTAAATTAATTCGTCATTTTTGTTGCATTATGCTTTCTCTCTTTAATAGTGCCGCCCACCGAGTTACTTTTGAGTTGATTCCTGGATAAATTTGTGTTGTAATTTCCTTACTCATCACCATTTTTAGATGGGTGATTTTGCTTTTATGTTGCGTATTTATGAGTGATGCAAAACGAGTAGCTAAATTAATTTTAGAATCCTGTTCTTCATTATCTTATTGTGTTTTTATCCTTGAAAAAGGGCTTTAGGAGTTTTTTTTTATAAGTAGAGATGTCAATCGTGCCGAAGTGTATTATTTAGCACATTGAGAATTTTCAACCCGAGCACTGAATGACATGAGGTTAGGCCGGACCCGGCTAATGTTTTGGACTAGTGGGCTAAGAGGACACAAACAAGTTTAGTATGACACGACCTTTTTAGCACGTGAGTGGTTCTTAGATCTAGAAATCGTCGTTGTTTATTTACATAATAACATTTGATAAATTTTGTAATGTCTGAAAAATAGATATTTGTACAGGATATCTACACGTCCATTCATTTCATTTAAACTTTTAACTTTTGGATTTCTATTTTCATTTAGTAGACTTGTGATAACAAAATTTAACACCAAGTCTTTATGATTATTATTATTTTTTTCGGTAAGTAATTATCTGAAAGTTATAAATTTATGGGGTCTATTAATAAATCTACTTGATTCCTCCTTCTAAAGGTTCTTGTGATCGATCTGTCTTGTTAAAAATACGTGTATGCTTGCTTGTGTTTATCCTAAAAAATAAATAAATAAAAGTCTAGAAAAGGACTTGAGGGCTCAATAGGAGCTAGCCACAACACAAGCACGAGAAGTACTTGAGACCACGAGTTGGACATGGCATAAGTTTGATGAGTTAGGGGCGAGCATGAAATGAATTACATACATAAGGTTCTTTTTTAAAACTTAAAACTAAAATAATTACAAAAAAAGAGGAAAAACTTACAACTAAAATGATTGGAATACCCTGATTTAAAAAAAAAAAAAAAGTGATGTACAAAAGAATGGTAGCAATTTTTTTACATGGCAAAGGAATAGAACAAATCTGTGAAAATTTTGAATATAGCTCGATTCGTTCGGCTTCTCTTCCTCTACTTTGTTCACTAGTAGTAGTGGAAAAGATTGCATTTTCCCTCGTTTTCTTTCCTTAACGGTGTGTTTGGATGATTTTCTCACTAGTAATTTCGCAGAAAGAGGTATATAGCAGCAAGGAAGAGCAGCAAAAACCCATGATAGACCACATAAAGAAAAGATACAGGAAATAGAGCAAGAAAACATACGAGCAAAATCAGAAATAAATTGCACTTAAAGTCACGAGCCATACACCCATGAACTTTGACATGAGAATAAGATTCAGAAAATATTTGACTTTTGACATGGTCTTTACATCCTATAACTTTTTTTTTTTTTTTTTCAAAGTTCTCTGCTGACTTTGTTAAGCAAATTGCTTGGTTAGTTATATATGTGTGTGCATGTATATGACTACGTATATATATATATATATATATATATTTGGGTGAAGCAAATTGCTTGGTATAGCACGATTTTGATTCTAATGTCTTGGTCTAGAACAATTCTTTGATGCTAATTCGTGGAAGTAGTGAAATTCTGGTGAAGTAATGTGGTCACATACTAATGTGAAGTGTGTAACAAATCAACCCATTATTGTTGTTGGGACAACTTGGTAAAACAAATGTTTCAGATGTCATTGTATGAAAGACAAAAAATTTCAGTTATTTTTAGGTGGAGATTTTTAAAAAAGTCTGACAATTGTCTATAGCACAATAAGAAATGTCTTGACTTAGAAAATCGGATATCCTTTGAGTAATTTTATTGTATTCCTAAAATGCACAATAACCATCTCAATATCGATAGCTTAACTGATATTTCTCATAATTTTCTTTTTCCAAAAACTAAATTACCTCAAAAGATATTTCATTTGTGCATGGAAGATTTAAAAAAAAAAATGTTTTTCACTCATTTTATGTCAACAAGAATCTATGTCTCAATCTGAGAGTGGAACTTCTAGCTATGTATCTAGTAAAGAGAATGTCGTAGCTCACTTTTTGACTGGTCTTACATTTTCCATTTTCAATGTTTTAGTTTTCCACGATTGTATTCCGATCATGCTTAGATCTTTTGTATGTGTTGATTGATCAAGTTAGTAATGAATGAAATCTTTTACCTCAACCAATAAATATATATCTATATATATACATATATTATATACAGTGATACCATTTTCAATGTCGTTTTATGATAGAGTATTGACGTTTTGTGGCAGTTGTCGTTTTCCCTTTACTATGCCGTTTCTTTTTCTTTCCATGGTTTTAGAGTTATTTTTAAATGTTGCTCCCATTCTTCAATTTTAGGGTTGGGTTAATTTCAAATTTAGCCCCCTCAATAATGAGTAGTTTTATTTTGTTTCCTACGATTTAATAGAACAAAATTTCCTTTAAAGTTTATCCTATGTAGTAACTTTATACTTTTAACCTTAATATGCAATTTGGTTTAATGGTTTAATTAGGTGCGGGTCACGTAACTCATTAATAATGTACAATGTTGGAAAAAAATTATATTACATGTGGTACATACAAAATAGTTATTTTTTTTTTTTGAAGCTAGACCAAAGTATAAAATTTTGGGGATAAAGTTCTTTTCTTTGCTGATCAGACAAGCCAATCGCCTTCAATCAAGGTACTTGTTTGGTATTAAAGCATGGGATAAAATTATTTTTGGACTAGAATTATAAGAAGCTTTGGGGCTATTTGATAATATTGTCTTGGGCTGTTTTTTAAAATGTTTCTGCACATCTTTTGAGACACAAAAACGAAATTTTTTTTAGAAAAAAAATAGAAAGTTGTTTTATAATTTCACATATTTTCATAAATATACTCAAACCACCAAATAGAATTTGAGGATCAATATAGTATTATACTTAAAAAAATATATTTTAAACAGAATTTGAGAATCAATATAGTATTATCCTTTTAAAAAAATTATTTTTATTGCAATATCATTTTCAAAATGCTATCAAATACAATATTAACTTAAAAATATTGGAAGAACACTAGAGGTGAAAGTGAAAAGGGATTAGTAAGCAACTAAAATGATGATGGGACCTTCACAATAGATTTTCAAGTAAACAACAATAATAATTCATCGACTGCAATTAGGAAAATAAAAATGCGAAAAAGAGCATTCAAAATACGAGATGAGTAAGCAGCAACCAGAAAAAAGTGGTAAGTAACTACGACAATAAAGTTGAGGCTTAATTTCAAATTTATTCACGCGAAGGAACAAGGGCCGTCCCATTTTGCCTCCTATATTTTTGACACTTTTGTCTAGCTTTAATTTAAAAAAAAAAAAAAACTATTTTGTATGTACCACATATAATATAAAATTTTTCCCAACATTATACATTACTAATGAGTTACGTGACCCGCACCTAATTAAACGATTAAACCAAATTGTCGTATTAAGGTTAAAAGTACAAAGTTACTACATACGATAAACTTTGAAGGAAATTTTGTTCCATTAAATTGTAGGAAACAAAATAAGACTACTCATTTTTGAGGGGGCTAAATTTAAAATTAACCGAACCCTAAAGTTGAAGAATGGGAGCAACATTTAGGCCTTATTTGGCAAAAAACTCTGTTGAAACTAAACTATACTTTTTTCATCATGTTTTTTGTCTTTTTCCCCAAAAAGTTGTTTGTCTTTTCTGAAAATTCAAAAAAATTTACTATTTAAACTTACAAATCTTAACTCAAACTTACACACCAAACACCCCCTTAAAAATAGCTATACTATTTTTATTGACAAGGACAGCTCTGATGGTTGAGAGGGTGCTTTCAAGTTTGCTGAGCTCACCACTTGCGCCATACACAGATCTGATCTCTTCCACAGCTGCCGAGCCCAAGGTGTCAATGATCAGTTCAGCAATGGGGGTGAGGATTATGTCCGCCATTTTTGGCTTCAAACAGCTTCAAAGAAAGCAGAGCAGAAAGAGTTTCAAACGGTTTTCTAGCAAATTAGCAAGTCAGAGATGTGATTGTGTGGTGAAGACAACCGTATATATCATCCATATATAGCTCTTTTATTTCTTATGCCCATTGTTGCTAGTGGATTATTTTTACTTTTCTTTATAAACGAAAAAAATAATGATAATAAGAGAATACTATGAAGTGAACCGCAAATCACGGGACATATTTTCCTATTTTTGTTTTTGTTAGATACTTGTGTTGTATGCATTCGGAATTTCAAAAGAATATCTTAATGCATCCCTCTGTCTATTTTCTCTACTCCTTTCTTAAATTATCCACCTTTTAAAATTTAAACTTTCATTATTACTTATCACACCTCTCTCCCATAATTTAATTATACTCTTTATCCTTTTTACATTAACCAATCAATAAACAACCCCCCTATTTTTAAACATTTTTGTTTTATCATTTAAGTAAAAACTTTATTTGTTTTATCCTAAAAATTTAATGGATACCCAACAAATTAATCATCTTACTTTTGATACATGGAATAACATATTGAATCATCAAAAAATTATGTTAAATCTTGTAATTTTGTCTTTTCCAGTGCAACTACTTTTTGTAACAACTATTTTCACAAGAAAATTACGAACCATAACTTACAACACATATATATAACAACGATTTTATTATTATATAAAGACAAATAATCTAACAACTTTATCTATATACATATATGTATATATGTCTACGGCGTTCAAAACAACAAACTTCATAAGAAAAAAAATTTGAATTTCATAAAAAAAATAGTTCAAAAAATAAGAAAAACAATACAAGATAAAAAAGGATTGTTAAAAAAATAGGGGTTATTTGTTGGTTGGTGGGTGCAAAAAAGATTAAAAATAGAATTAAATTGTATGGATTATCGTGGAATAATAAGAGGGATATAATAAGTAATAATGAATATTTAAATTTTAATTGATGGATAATTTAATAAAAAGGGATAGGGAAAGTAAATTAAGAGGTGTTAATAGACCCCCCTATCTTAATATACACTACATATTTTTTTTTCAATTTTAAAGTTTAGGAAGGGACATTTTTCCCTGAGCAATGCCTAAATGACTCTCTACATCAAAAAGACTCTTTACATGCTGACAGAAATATTTGTTATAAGTCTTTTAAACTGTGTCATCCTAGTCTTAAATGTGCTAACGATATGAAGACATGATTCTAAGCACTTTATACCAATTACTAAATTGATAAGAAACAAGCTTTCATATTTAACATGGTAAGAAAAAAAAAAAAAAAAATCACACTGCACTTGATAAACCCACCATGATACCTATTCTTATTATTTGAATTTCAATAGTGATTGAGTTCACGACGATCCACTTTAGTAATCCACTCTTGTCGTGCCTAAGTTGAGTGAGGCCTATTTATGTTCTTCATATCAAATGAAGATTAAGCCTATGTTTGGTGAATGAGTTTAACTCAAACTTAACTCAAATTTTTCATCTCAATTTTTATCTTTTTCTGAAAAGTCAACAAAATTTATAACTATTTTTTAAAAAGTCAACTCAACTCAAACTTAAAAATTTTATCTCATTTCAAACTCAACTCAAACATATTATCCTGATAAAGCAACGGGATGAGATTTTTTTTTTTTTTTTTTTTTTGTTTTTGAAAAGGAGAAAAAACAATGGCCAACTCTTCTTTCTTTTGGTTGTTGCTTTTACTTTATAAGCGTAGTAGCTCCATAAATGATACTAGTGATACATCTAATCATGTGATTGTTTTTTTTTTTTTTTGAACATGATGTATTTTAAGTTTCCGTATAAATTGTTAGTTGGTATTAAATTTTTAAGTTGAAGTTTATTGATTTTTTGAAAACAAATTATAATTTTTATTGACTTTTAAGAAAAAGATAAAAATCTAATAAAAAGCACAATATAATTAGAGTTAAACTTGAATTTCAAACTAATAGTGCATGGTTAGTTTGTGGAGGTTAAGCAACAAAACAAGATAAAAAAATTGCTTGAAAGTTGATTGAGAATTGAAAAAAAAAAAATACAAAAGTATAATTAAAATTTAAAAGGTTAATAAGGACCAAGTGCCAACAGCATGTCCTGTCCTGGCCCATCACTTTCTAATTGACTAATATAGAGATGAGGATAAGTGAAAGTATTATCATTAATGCAAAAGACATATAAGTATGTGAAAGGGTTTTGCCGCAGTTACACCCAATTTTATGTTGTTTGTACAACTGTTGTCATTTTTCATAATCTTGTCGTGTTTTAATTTCAAATTTTAAATTCCTATGCACGTTAGACCTGTCCGATGGAGGGGTTGAAATAGTGCCAGATTCAGTTGGTAAGTTGAAGCACTTGAGGTATCTTGATCTTTCTGAAAATTGGATGAAAACCCTACCTGCTTCTATTATCAAGCTAGTCAATCTGCAGACATTGAAGCTCAACTGGTGCAATTGGCTTTGTGAGCTACCAAGTGATATCAAGAAAATAGTCAATCTTCGGCACCTCGAGCTTAAGGGTTGTGATAGGGTAACTCATATGCCAAGAGGGCCAAGCCAATTGAGTAACCTTCACTGAGTCTTTTGATGATCTTGATATTCTCATTGCTTCTCGAAAGGTGTGCGGTCTTGCACTAAACATCCCATGTCTCACTTTGTTTCCTATGACAAATTATCCCCTGCTTTCTTTGCTTTCACTTTACAACTCTCCTCTGTGGAAATTCCAAGGGATGTACAGGAGGCTTTGCAGGTTCCAGAGTGGAGGAAGGCTATTGATGAAAGATGAGGGCTCTTGAGAAAAATCAAACATGTGAAGTAGTGGATCTGCCAAGAGGAAAGAAGACAGTGGGTTGCAAATGGGTTTTCACGGTTAAGTATAATTCGGATGGAGCCCTTGAGAGGTACAAGGCTCGCTTAGTAGCCAAAGGCTTCACTCAGACTTATGGGATCGACTAACTTGAGACTTTTGCTCCAGTTGCTAAGTTGAATGCTGTTAGAGTGCTACTGTCGATTGTTGTTAACCTTGATTGGCCGCTTCATCAATTAGATGTAAAGAATGCTTTTTTGAATGGAGATTTGGAGGAAGTTTACATGGACTCACCACCAGGGTTTGATGAGAGGTTCGAATCAAAGGTCTGCAAGTTGAAGAAGTCACTATATGGGCTCAAGCAATCCCTTTGGGTGTGGTTTGATAAGTTTACCCGCTCTGTGAAGAACCAAAGATATGTTCAGGCTCAGAGTGATCATACCTTGTTTATAAAAAGGTCCAAGGAAGGTAAGACTACTGTCTTAATAGTATATGTAGATGATATCATTCTTACTGGTGATGACTTGGTAGAAATGGAACGGCTTAAGAGAAACTTAGCTCTAGAATTCGAAATTAAAGATTTGGAAGCATTGAGATATTTCCTAGGGATGGAAGTAGCACGATCATGGAAGGAGCTGATTGTCTCTCAAAGGAAATACGTCTTGGATCTTTTTAATGAAACTGGTATGAGTGGATGCCGACATGCAGATACCGCCATGGATCCAAACCAAAAGCTTGTGGGTAAGTTAATCTACTTATCCCATACTAGACCGGATATAGCTTTTGTGGTGAGCGTTGTGAGCCAATTTATACACTCTCCCTATGAGGAGCATCTTGAAGTAATATATCGGATTCTGAGATACCTAAAAAGAACTCCAGGAAAGAGGCTCTTTTTCAAGAAAGGTGAGCAAAGGACTGTTGAAGCCTATACAGATGCTGACTGGGCAGGCTCAGTTACTGATAGAAGATCTACATTCGGTTACTGCATGTTTGTATGGGGTAACCTTGTCACATGGAGGAGTAAGAAGCAGAACGTTGTAGCCTGAAGTAGCGCTGAAGCAGAGTACCGAGCCATGGCACACGGTGTTTGTGAGATGTTGAGGTTAAAACGGATTCTTGATGAACTTGACAAACTAACAGAAGGTCCTATGAAGTTGTACTGTGACAACAAGGTTGCTATCAGCATAGCTCACAATCTAGTGCAGCATGATAGGACTAAGCATGTTGAGATTGATCGACATTTTATAAAAGAAAAGTTGGAAGGATGAGTTCTTTGTTTGCCATTTGTTCCTACAACGCAATAGATAGCTGACATTCTTACCAAATGATTATTCAGGCCTAACTTTGAGTTTCTCACCAGCAAGTTGGGAATGATAAACATTTACGCACCAACTTGAGGGGGGGTGTCGAAGATATTGTAATCCCTAAGTTTTAGGGATCTATTATTTATTTCTTTCAAATAAAATCCGAATATTAGCTGGCTGATTCGGATATTAGTTAGCTGTTAGTTTGTTTCATATTTTTCTCCTTAGATTGGGTAATTAGTTTCCCACGGATCTGTTGATCCTTGGTTATATATTTCCTTTGTATTCTTCAGAATAAAAAAATAAATAAAAAGAATTGTTTTTCTTCCCTTAAAACTTCACCATTTTCCTCTCCCTTTGCTCTCGGCTCCTTCCTCGTCCTCTGCACTTCCGTAGCTTTCTCCATCTTCGTCTTCGTCATCGACGTCGACTCCGCCTCCACATTAGTCATTACCCTTATGAGAAAGTTGCAGTCCGATGAGCTTGCCTAAGTTTTCTCTTCTCAAATCTAACCTTGATTTGATTCTGATCCCGTTTTTAACTTTTTTTTAAATGTTATTTGTGTGATAGGGGTATTTTTGTCTATTAATTATTGATTGAGCTCATGTGATGGGTCACGTGACTTATTCTGTTACAAACTTAATGGAATTAGATGAAAAAAAACTAAGATTGCCAACATTTAGAGAGTTTAGGATCATCTCGGCTAAAATTTAAAAAATAGAGATCAAATCATCATCTTCTAAAAAGTTCACAGATCATTTAGGTCAATTGCTCTTACAAAAATCTTATCATGTAAAAAGAAATTCGTCCCCTTACCATGAATTTGCCATCTTTCATTTCACACCGACCATATAGAAAATATGTAGCAAGGAGACTTTCGGTTGACTTGGGAATATTTATAACAATGTGGATAGCTAGGTAAGAGCAATGATGAAAATTTCGATGTTGACAGGGTTATCGAGATTTTAATTTATGGATTATATTAACGGAAATGTTGATGTCGATGGATATACCGGAAAAAATGTAAATTTAAAGATAATTTATAATTTTTTGCTGAAACTTTACAAAATATAAAAACAATCAAATTTACTTATTATGAACTAATCTTATAACAAGAACAATATAATTTTTTTTTATCAAATATGAGAGTTCTATCATATAGTGTAATAGAAATTCACAATAATTATGTACTAATTTCGATATGATATAACATACTTATTAGATATTACAACAAAATACAATAATTTAATATGTTATATAGAAAGTAAATATCAATAACAAGAAAGTACATACAAGTTTCAAGTGTCTTTAATATCAAAAAAAACTTCTAATAGGTTGGAAAACATTAGGCAAATGTTGATCTTGATCTAAACAATACAATTGCCAAGATACGCCCTTAAATAGTTTTGAAGGTAATTGTTAATGTGTCACATGTTTCTTGGTCTCTTCCAACTATTAACCCATAAATTGGATACCATTGATTTATCTAACATGATGAGTAATTTGATGGATATGCAATGACATCTCGGTATTAATCTGTGGCGGAAGTTATATTAATATATCGGAAACGGCCTAGATTCTGTACATCTAAACTATACCACATTTGAGAATCATAAGGAGAATTATAACTATCTGAACTTTATTCGGTTCTTAAGCTCATAGTTCTAAACTCAAGATAATAAAATCCTTATCAGTTTGACTCATTTGAGTCACACAACATCTTAAATGTTGTTTTCTAATTGTCCCATTACTCTCACCTACTACCCTACAACCATGATCTTCAACCGTGTTCGTAAAGTTTGTAATGGAAGAGATCCAAATCCGTAAAGTTTGTAATGGAAGAGGTCACGTGTGAGACATGTAATATAATCTTACAGGGCATTTTAATCATCTAATATTAAATTATAATTAAAAAAAAACCATCTGATTATTATAAGAAAGAAAAAAGAGAAACCAAGATCCTAGGGTTTGCCATGATAAAATACAGACCTGAGCCGCCGCCACCGCCCCAGTCCGACGATGTCAAAGAAGGAGAAGCCCCTCCACATCGCGCCTGCGCATCGGCAAGGCCTCGTGGCAGAGGTCCATCGCCCCAGAGAAGGTGGCGGTTCGTTTGCATATAGCATAGAGCCGTTCGGCACCTTCGATGACGGCGACGGTGGCGGAATTTGGGGTTCGAATCCCTCAGCCGAATCTCCATTGTGGGCTTAAAATTGGCGGCGGCCGAGGATTTGGGTGTACGGGCACCGGATTTGTGGAGATGGCTGCATATTCACTAATTTCCACGGTATTCCACTCCTCTCCCACTTTCTCGCTCCCCTAACAGAAAAGCCCACTATGTCTCTCTCCAAATCCCCCTCCCTAGACCTCCTCCTCCTTCTCCTCCTCCTCCTCCGTCGACCTCCAATCCCCATCCTCTCCCTCCTCTGCCATAACCCAAGCTCCTCTGACGACAAGCCCTTTTCCTCTCACTCTGCTCTCGACTCCTTCCCCGTCCTCTGCACTTCCATAGCTCTCTCCATCTCCGTCTTCGTCGTCGACGTTGACTCCGCCACCGTATTCGTCATTACCACTCCGAGAAAGTTGCAGTCCGATGAGCTTCCCTAAGTTTTTTCTTCTCAAATCTAACCTTAATTTGATTCTGATCCTGTTTTTAACTTTTTTTTTCAAATGTTATTTGTGTGATAGAAGTTTTTAATTTTTTAATTATTGATTGAGTTTACGATGGTTTACCTTACTTATTCTGTTATAAATTTAATAAAATTAGATAAAAATATTATGATTATCAATATTTAAAAAATTTAAAATTATTGAGTAAAAATTAAAATTTTATTATTTTTAAAAAATTTAGAAATTATTTAAATTATTTATTCTTACAAAAATCTTATCATGTAAAAAGAAATTCGTCTCCCTACCATTAATTTGTCATCTTTCATTTCACACCGACAAAGTGGGACACCGACTTTTTTTCAATATTGGAGGCTAAAGAGAGAGAAAATATGTGGCAAGGAAACTTTCAGTTGACTTGGGAATATTGCCATCTTTCATTTCACACCGACTAAGTGGGGCACCGACCTTTTTTTTCAATATTGGAGGCTAAAGAGATAGAAAATATGTGGCAAGGAGACTTTCAGTTGACTTGAGAATATTAATAACATGCGGATGGCTAGGTAAGAGCTAGGATGGAAATTTCGATATCGGGGTTATTGAGATTTTGATTTATAAATAATGTCAATAAAAATATTGATATCGATAGATATTAAAAAAAATACATATTCAAAAAAAATTATATTTTTTGTTGAAATTTTACAAAATGTAAAACAACCAAGTTTACTTATTATAAACTAATCTCATAACAAGAATAATAGAATTTTTTTAATTAAATATGAGAGTTCTATCGTATAGTGTAATAGGAATTCACAATAATTATGTATTAATTTCGATACAATATTACATGCTCATTTGATATTACAACAAAATATAATAATTTAATATGTTATATAGAAAGTAAATATCAATCATAAGAAAATACATACAAATTTTGAATGTCTTTAATATCAAAAAGGACTTTTAACGGGTTGGAAAACATTAGACAGGTGTTGATCTTGATCTAAACAATACATTTGTTAATATAAGCCCTTAAATAGTTCTGAAGGTAATTGTTAATGTGTCACATGTTTTTTGGTTTCTTCCAACTATTGACGCATAAATTGGATACTGTTGATTTATCTAACATGATGAATAATTTGGATGGATATACAATGATATCTCGATATTAATCTGTGGCGGAAGATATATTAATATATCGAAAAAACGGCCTAGATTCTGTACTTCTGAACTAGATCACATTTGAGAATCATAAGGAGAATTATAACCGTATGAACTTTGCTCGGTTCTTAAACTCATGGTTCTAAACTCAAAGCAATAAAATCCTCATCAGTTTGACTCATTTGAGTCACGCAACGTCTTCTTAAAATGTTGTTTTCTAATTGCCCTATTACTCTCACCTACTGCCATATAACCATGATCTTCAAACGTTGAAGAATATTGTTACATTTTATTGACATTTAAAAAAAATGAAATGTGCTTCAAAATTGAAATTTTTGCAAAAAAAAAAAAAAAAAGTTTCCCCTGAGTTTTTAGATATTTTATGAGAATATTCAAAAATATCCTGAATATTCACAGATATTCACAACTATTACGGATGTTTTTAGATATTATGGATATTTAACGGATACTTCATGAAGAATTATCATTTTCTTATTATCTATATTGAGTTTTTAAAATATAAATAATATCGTAAAAATATCGACGATCTCGTGGATATTTTAATCCATAAATAAGAGTAGATAAGAAAGGGTGCATCACGCATAAATGCCCCGATGGACATAATTTGTAGATATTTTCTTATGACTTCCCTTAAATTTGCAGTGATTTTAATCATTTGTTGAAATTAAAAAAAAATAATAATAAAGAAAGAAAGAAAACTAAGATCTAGTTTGACATTCAATCTCAAATTTAAAATTTTCATATTAATTTTTATTTTTTTTTGAAAATTTTTATCTTTTTTTAAAAAAATATTTTGTTTTTTTTTTAAAATTAATAAATTTTTTTAACTTAAATTTAAAATTTTCAACCCAAACTCATTCACCAAACCGACGTTAAGCACAAGATTTCCCATCTCATGTCTATATAATATTTTTTTTCTTGTGGAAAAAATCCTATTTGTTCGCATCACTTGAAGTGTGATAAGTTTTCTTTGTCGTTATTAATTGAGTTGTCTTGTCATCCAGAGACATCTTACAATCATTTTAAATATGGGGTCCGTTCTATCAATCAAATTCAGAAAACAGGCTGTGAATATAGAAATATCTTTCCTGATTTGTGGTTCACGTCATACTTTACTTTGGTCGTTTTGATTAAAAAAAAAAAGAGAAAGAAAAAAAAAAGAAAAAAGAATCCAATGCAACGTGGTAGATAATAACAAGAATATAAAAGAGCAAGGGAAGAAGCTGTCTTCACCACACAATTACATCTCTCAATTGCTAATTTGCTAGAAAACCTTTTCAACTCTCTGCTTTCTTTGAAGTTCAAGCCAAAAATGGCGGAGATAATCCTCACCCCCATTGTTGAACTGATCATAGAGACCTTGGGTTCGGCAGCTGTGAAAGAGTTTAGATCTGTGTATGGTGCAAGAGGTGAGCTCAGCAAACTTGAAAGCACCCTCTCAGCCATCAGATCTGTCCTTGTCGATGCGGAGAAGAAGCAGATCAGTGACGAGCATGTCAGAGATTGGCTGCAGAAGCTGGAGGACGTGCTGAATGATGCTGATGACTTGGTGGATGAAGTCAACACAGAAAGCTTGAGACGGCAGTTGATGCATGGAAAGAAAATAAGGAAGAAGGTAAGCACTTTCTTTTCGTCCAACAACCAACTTATTTTCCGGCGTAAGATGGCACGAGAAATCAAAAATGTTAGGGCGAGACTAGAGGCTATTTCAGCTGATAAGCAGCACTTTCGTTTGGAGGTGGCTCAAGAGATTCAACCGGCAAGAAATGCGAGGGAGACGGGCACTGAAGTAGATGAGGAGAATGTTGTTGGGAGGGAGAGTGAAAAAATGGAAATCCTAAAACGCTTAATGTCGTTGGAGGCCGAAACTGGGAGTAGTAGTACTACTCGTAGGGAGAGAGTGTCCGTCATTCCCATCATTGGGATGGGAGGACTTGGAAAAACTACACTTGCTCAGGTAGTTTACAATAATGAGGAGGTCGAGAAACACTTTAACCTTAGACTTTGGGTCTGTGTATCTGACAACGTTGACAATAATCTACTTATTGAGAAAGTTGTCAGATCTATCACTAATATGAGTACAAAAGACCTCACGATGCAAAAATTAGAGGAAACTGTCCGGGAGAAAATTAATGGAAAACGATTCCTTCTCATACTTGATGATGTCTGGAACCAAGAGATCAATCAAGAATGGGAAAAGCTTAAGGGCTTCTTAGGAAAATATTGTGTCGAGGGCAGTAGAATAATTGTCACCACTCGTCACGACATGGTTGCACGGTCCATGGGTGGCGTGCAACCATATTGTCATTTGGGACAATTAAATCCAGAGTATTCTTGGAATCTTTTCAAGAAAAAGGCTTTTGAGTCCCTTCAAGAGCCAACTGATCCCAACATCCTTGATATTGCACATAGGATAGTGGAAAAATGTAGAGGAGTTCCTCTTGCCATAAGTATGATAGGAAGTATGTTGTACTCTAGGGATCCCGCAACGGAGTGGTCATCCTTCCTTAAAAAGGAGCTTGCAAACATCCCTCAAAAAGACAATGACATCTTACCAACACTTAGGTTGAGTTATGATTATCTTCCTTCACATATGAAACCTTGCTTTGCCTATTGTAGTCTTTTTCCAAAAGATTATGAATTTGATGTCCACACACTTATAACTCTTTGGATAGCACAAGGATTTATTAGGTCAGATCAAAGCCAAAGTCTGGAGGATACAGGTTACGAATATTTTAAGGATTTACTTTGGAGATCCTTCTTTCAAGAAGCTGAAAAAGATGAAGTACTGAACATGGTAACAACATGCAAAATGCATGACCTAGTTCATGATCTTGCGATTCAAGTCGCAGGGGAGAAGTATGCAAATATTGCTTCTTGTGAAGAGAATAATCTAAGGAACTCAGTTCGTCACGTTTCCATAGATTCTTCTTATATAGAGCCAGGGGAAGAACCAAGCTCACGGCTTCAAGCACGAAGGCTTCGCTCCATTCTTTTCCCATCAGGTTATAATTGGATTCGATTTGAAAGAGGGTCAATAGGCAAGGACATTATTTCAAATCATAAGCTTCTACGCACGTTAGATCTGCATGGTGGACGAATTGAAACAGTGCCAGGTTCTATTAGTAAGTTGAAGCACTTGAGGTATCTTGATCTTTCTAGAAATTATGGGATCAAAACCCTACCTGCTTCTATTACCAAGCTAGTCAATCTGCAGACGTTGAAACTCAACAAGTGCAGGAGTCTTCGTGAGCTACCAAGTGAAATTGAGAAACTAGTCAATCTCAGGCATCTTGAGATTAAGGGTTGTTATGAGATAACTCATATGCCAAGAAGGCTGAGCCAATTGACTAACCTTCAAACAATATCTTTATTTGTGTTGACTGAGAACGTTCCCAATGGCCCTTATAGCCAGTTAAATGAACTAATGGGAATGGAAAACTTGAGTGGAGAGGTGAAGATTGAAGGAATAATAAGCGGGATGGTAACTACGGCTTCAAAGTTGAGAGAAAATAATCGTCTTCGGTCGTTACATTTAAAATTCGAAAGCGGGGAAGACGATGCGTCAAAATGGAAAACAACACTCGAAGGCCTCCAACCACACCCAAATCTCAAAGAATTGTCTTTAGACCAGTATGGTGGTTCCAGTTTGTCCGGTTCTCTTCCCATGTTTACAAATCTGGTTAAGCTTTTCTTAGAAAATTGCTCAGAATGCCAACAATTACCATCTTTGGATAAGTTTCACTCTCTCAAGGAAATGTCACTAAAGACCTTGCCTTCTCTAGAGTATATTACCATCAACGAGGGTGATAACTACTTTTCCACGTCATCATCGCCACCAGTATCGGTATTGCCATCTCTACAAAAACTCAGGCTAGTTAACTTACCCGAGTTCAGAGGGTGGTGGAGGTCGGGCATGACAGAGAATCAAGTGAAGCAACTTCAGTTGCCTTCATTTCCTCGTCTTTCTTCATTGACAATCGAAGATTGCGAAAAGCTTACATCCATGCCACGTTATCCAAACATCGAGGAAGAGTTGGAATTGAGGAATACTAGCTGGAGGACATTTGAGCAAACATCAACGGCAGAGGAAGCATCATCATCATCAGCTATTCCTACAATAGTTTCAGTTTCCTCCTATCCTCTCTCTAAATTGACGTCTTTAAGTCTCAGAAATATGACGGATCTAGAATATTTTCCGAATGAGAGGATGAAAGGCCTCGCTTCCCTCAAGAGACTAGATATCAGGGATTGCCCTGCTCTGAAGTATCTATCTCCGTGGATCCTATATCTCACCTCCCTTGAGGAATTGGAGATTGAAAGCTGCAAGGAGTTTGAAGGGATTAAGTGGCCGGAAACCCCCACCCTTACACGCCTACGTGTCCTGAAACTCAACAGGCTGCCGAAACTAAAATATGATTTTGCTACAGACATCCAATGTCTCACCTCCCTTGAGGAATTGGAGATTGATAGCCGGGAGGGGTTGGAAGAGATTAAGTTGACCCCTGCCTTTACACGCCTACGTGTCCTGAAACTCAACAGGCTGCCATATGAATTTGCTCCGGACATCCAATGTCTCACCTCCCTTGAGGAATTGGAGATTGAGGACTGTGAGGGGTTGGAAGAGATTAAGTTGACCCCTGCCCTTACACGCCTACGTGTCCTGAAACTCTCGTCGCTGGGGAAACTAAAGCATCTTTCATCTCCAGGCGTCCAACAACATCTCACCTCCCTTGAGGAATTGTGGATTGATCATTGTGAGGAGCTTCAAGTATCAAATGATGACTCGATTGTGTGGCAAGCCCTAAAAACCCTACGCTTCCTGGATTTCACTGGACTACCACAGCTAGTGAGTCTCCCTGGAGGGCTTCAATTCCTTAACACTCTTAAACGACTCTACATTTGGTTTTGCCCCAATTTTACGGGCCTTCCGGATTGGATTTGCAAGCTGTCTTCACTCGAAATCCTTGAGATTATTAATTGCCCCAATTTCAAATCAGTGCCTGCATCAATAAGCAGCCTTACCTCTTTGCAAACGCTAAAAATCAACGGCAAGGGCATGAATCCAAGGGAAATACACGAGGATTTAGATCTGAGCTGCTCAGCTTCAGGTATGTTAAGTCCATCACCAACCCACTTTTTTCATTTCATTTACTATTGTCTTCCTTTTTTCCCATTTTACTGATTTCTTTTAATTTTGTAACTACAGGGGATTCAGATGGGAGTACAAGTACAGGTATATAAAGTCTATCACCAACCCACTTTTTTCATTTCATTTTACTATTGTCTTCCTTTTTTCCCATTTTACTGATTTCTTTTAATTTTGTAGCTACATAGGATTTAGATACGAGTAGAGCTTCAGGTATTTAAAATCCATCACCAACCCACTTTTTTCGTTTCTTTTTTACAATTCAATTCCTTTTTCCCATTGTACAGATTTCTTTTAATTTTGTGGGTGCAGGGTCTCGGTCTTGGAAAATCTTGAAGAAGTTCAAACGACTACAACTGTGCAACAAATGAACTTCACAGTGGTAAATTTAACCTCTTTCTTTTTATTTGTTCCTTTTCAATCCAGGTTTCCTAAAAGATAATTGTTTGTTTGTTTGTTTTTTTTTTTTTTTTTTTTTTTTCCTGTAACTCTGATGTTAGTTTCTTTTTTCTTATTACTGGGTTTGAAACAGTGACATCCAAAAGTTTTGTTAAAGATTAGGAACTCAGGCTTCAACCAAAAAAAAAAAAGAGTACACCAAAACATCTAGATTATCAACCCCCATTTAATGATTAAGTAATTAAAAAGAAAAGCAATCTAGAATGCATTTTTTTCTCAAGACGAAAATATTGTTAATGGAAGCAAAATTTGAAATTATAACTTTCCCATCTAGTAGTTACTGATCTTGTGGATATGTTGGGGAGCTATTTTAGTCACTGAAAGGTCAAAACTTCATTTCACTAACTTGTAATTCAAAATCAACTTACAAAGTTCAACAAATAAAAGAGATGAGGTAAGATATACTTGATTTGGCCTGACCAAAAAAGAAAGTACTTTGTGTAGGTTATCTTACAAATCTAAGATTCATAAATTTATGTAAATCACAATCTTGGCATAAGTTAAATGCGTGAATGTTATTTTCTTTCTCAAACATATTTCTGATTTATGCAGTGCAAAGTGTACTACGATCTTGCTTTATTCAAGCACGGAATACAAAGTTTGCTTCCTTCTCTCACAAATTAGATCACACTTTGATGGAATCAATTCAATTCTATCAAGTCCTTGCATTTTTAGGTATGTGCCTGCTCTGTAGTACATCAACTCAAAGAATGGTGTGCTATACTTTCTTTTTTTATTTTTCCAATCGAAACAACAACATTTTTCAACTTATTAAAATTTCAGCTCATGGAATTGCAAAATATATATAGGAAGGGGAAATCCTTCTGATCATCAGCTCGATCGTGATAAAAGCACGACTAACACCGATCTTGTATAGTTTTAACTTCTTTATGAATTTTAAAATGCTCGCATAATTGATAAGAAGATGCATCACATTATTTGATCTAAAGAAAAGTGGCGAGGGATATGACTAAAATATCCAAGTGTTTCTTTCATTTCTGGTTTTTTTTTTTTTTTTTTTTTTCAACAGTTCATTTTTGCCCATATCGACTAGAATGCGTTTTATCATTTCTAGATAAGCTTTTTATTGTTCATACAAGTTGAAAGTCATTCAAACATACACCGATGACAAATTCTATCATTTCAATGGTAACAGATTATCATAAAGCATAGTCATCATCAAACGTCTCCCGTGGTTTACAGATACCACAACTAGTGACTCTCCCTGGGGGACTTCAATTCTTTTACCACTCTTGAAAAACTTTATATTTGGGAATATGATAATTTTGCGGCCCTTCTGGATTGGATTTGCAATCTGTGTGTTCACTCGAAAGCATTGATATTTGGTGATGCCCCAATGTCAAATCAATGCCTGCATCAATAACCAGCCTCACCTCTTTACAACGTCATAGAATGAACGACGAAGAAATGGGCCACTGATGATATTACAAGTCCTTCGGTTCAGCTTCAGGTATAAACTCTACCACCAGCCACTTGTCCTTTCCATTTACTTTATTGCATTTCCTTTTCACATTTTGAATATTCCTTCTCCTTTTTGTGTGTGTGTGTGTGTGTGTTTACAGGGCTCAAGTCTTGGAAATTTTCAAACAGTAACATGCAGTTAATAAAAACTCGAACCTTGCTATCCACAAGAAGAGAGTAGCATGTCGGCTTCCTTGATTACAAATTAGTTCACACTTCGTCATGATGATTATGAAACGAATGCGAGCATCTACCGCCATTGAGTCAGTTCTTTTGTCTCAAAACATTGCATTTAGGTATGCCGGCATCTTTCTGATTAATGCTTCATTTATTTTTTGTTGTCCCATGTTGACGTGTATGCATATTACCAATTTCTAGAGAGCTTATTTTATTTTATTTTATTCATATGCGTTGGGAGTTCTTCCAACAGACAACTGATGATGAATTCTAATATTGTAACTACAACAGACTGTCATGGAGCATCATCACCATCAACTACTTTCCGTGTTCCAATTCCTTCCTTTTCTCTTCTCGGACTGCAACTATTTCGGGCAATTAAGCGAGAGTGGTTTGCAAACTCAGATCACTTAAAATGCTAGAAATTTGGCGGCGCCCTAGCTAACATCACTGCATGAAGCGACATATAACCTAATCTCTTTACAGACCCCCATTATTGCTGCTTGTCACTTTCATCGCAAATGATCTCAAACCCCGTGTTGTTGGATTTCTTTCGATTTAGATGTGTCCTTTAACACTTCTTTACTTTGTTGAGGTAAGTAATTCACTACCACTAAGTACTACAATTTTTTAAGAGGCATTTGTTAAAACAAATTGAAACTAAATGTATAAGTGTAACACTCTCTCTAACTTGTAGAATATAGTGCTAAAACAAATTGCTCGAACGTGTTTCTGATGTACTGCAAGAATGCACAATGACCTTGTAAGGTCGGATTGCCAAGTTGGTTTCATTCACGTACAAACTTGGTTCATTGTTTGGTACACCGATGTACAAAGTGCAAGATCTAGCTACGTACCACCGTTGATTCAATTCTTTCCTCTCAACCTAGGATTCATCACATTGGGGTATGTTGCTTGCTGTGAAGTAAATGTAATTCAAACAGTAGTGATATTTTGCTCTATGCCATTTCCTTAGTATTCAACCATGTAAACGTGTCATGGATTTCTTACTTCTTAGTCGGAGATATTCACTTAATGAGAGCATGTAGAAATTTGTCTTTCATTCATTTTCATCACACCAGGTTTATAAGAGGACTTTTGTTCTGTAATATCACTACCTCTTGGAGAGATAGAAGGCAAAAATTCAGCAAGTTACGGTTATGACCAAGTACATTTTGGTTCATGAACTCCGTACGGTTGGCAGCCTGTCATTGGTACGTCACTATGCATTAGAGAATCTAGTTAACTGCTGCTAATCAAGTGATCTCTGTCTAACACAAGTTTATATTGCAGATACCAACAGAGAAAACATGTGTTCAAAGGAATTGGATCAGGATCTTAGGCTTTTTGATTGCTTTGGAAATCAAATTAGCTGGAGGGTGAGTATGCGTTTTCCAATTTTCTTGTTCTTACAATCGAAAAGTGATTTGAAGATGGAGATCAAAAGATTGTTTAAGAAAGTCTATACCTTACTTTCTCTTAAAACTAGACATAACAATTAATGACCCCAAACAGAGCTTATATATTTTTCCAGTTTCCTTCTTTCTGATTCTATGTTTACTAATATAGTTTGATTACAGAATACCAGGTCCTGGGACTTGTCAGTTGTGTACTTAATCGTTATGAAAATCGGACTGCAGCGGCTTTTCATTGCAGTTTTGAATTGATGCTGTTTTCGCCTTGCAAGGCAAGTATTATTTCATGAAGTTTGGCTATTTGGCATGCTCTCTCCGCCATGTTTATCTCAGCAGAGCTACGTTACTTTTGCGTTTCATATTGTGTTCTTGCTGAAAAAATTTTATGGCTCTGCCACCACTGGCGTTTTAGATTAGTTTTAGCATTTCTGGATTCGTCGTATTCCTAAACTGATTTTTTGGCGACTCTTCATGAAATTAATCTTTTTGGCACCTTAGGAAGGAATAGTTCTTATTTTCTCAATTGGAGTGAATGATAAACACGGATGAAGCTGCTCTATGGAAATCTGGAGCATGGCTGAGGTTTTCTTGAATTGTTAAGTCTTTGTCATCACTATTGTAGCTTGTAAAGGTTGGAGTGATGTTCGGATTGCACAATTTGACACTTCTTGAGCTTGGTTCGATTCATGAAGCTGAATTTATGGGTGTAATATTGGTTGTTATCACTATTGCAGGCGCTAATGAACTGGTGGACCGGCATTCGGGTTGAACGCGTGATTCAAACAATGTTGTTTAATAAGCTAAAAAGCTAGAGGTGAGTATGCAATTCCTTATTTTCTTTTTATTATATATTTCCATGTGAGTTATTTGAAAATTAAATCATAGAATAAGATCTATATTTTTGTTGATTTGTTATTTTATCGTACAAATAATTCTCAGCAGGAAATTCTCATTTTGCGCAATCACAAGTGGATGAAAAATAAAAACACGGATGAAGATCCGGCATGTGGTGCAGTTTTCTATCTTTTCGAGATTTTGTCATTGTTGGGTGAAGGCAGAGAGAAGGAAAGAAAATAGTATTCTGTGGGGTGAGAAGAAGCAAGATCCAATGGTGAATCTTCCTCTAATCGTCTACAAATTTCAAAGCGTTGTTGGTGACAGTCTATGCTACGTACGTCCCTGACAGTTTGGATTGTCAATTCCTCTCTTTGATTGTTCGTATTTTGGTGAAACTTAAACTTTGAGTTTGATGATTATTTGTTGAAACTCACCTTTTGAGTGAGTTGTTGATGATTGGTAGCCTCTATAATCGGTGCTAGAGAAGAACTTGATGTACAAGTTTATTTTATTAGTGGAAGTTTTTGTGTGGCGTATAGCCCGTGGTTTTTCCCGTCACATTGGAGGGTTTTCCACGTAAAAATTTGGTGCCTTGATTTGTTGCTTTATTTTAACTATTTGCTTGATTTGATATTGAATTGGTTTGCATGTCCATTTGATTACACAGAGGAAAAAAAGATTTTATTTATTCCGCATAGTTACTTTTGAGTCAGAAGCAGTTACAAAATTATTAGCTTTTTCTCAACAATCATCAGTGCATCTGCTAGCAAAGGCTGCTGCTTATTCTGATGGAAAGGGATTCAACCTATGTTGTTCATTTTCTCTTCCCCTCTCATTATATTCCATGGCGACGTCATAGCATTTGGATTGAATGGATAGAAGTTATACAGTATCTCCCATTTACAACGAAGAGTATTTCAATATAGTTTTGGATCTGGCGAGAAAATGTCCCGAAAAAGTAACAATTTCTGGTCAAGAAAATCATTTCTGATTCTGAGCATGAAAACATCACGAAAAAGTACATGTTTTTGGACATGAAAATTTCCGGGCACAAGAGCATTACGAAATAAGTTCCCGATTCTAGATAAGAAAAGCGTGCCTGATCATTGGCGCAGAAAACATCAGAAAAAAATACCTGTTTTTGGACACGAAAATTGTGCTTGATTGTAGGCACAGAAACGTCACAAAAAAGTACATATCTCCAAACACAAAAATCATATCAAAAGCACGACATACTGAGGACCCGTCACAAACACAAATATGAACACGATGAGCGACATGACTGAGCACGAAAATGTTGCTCTTCTTATGAATTTTTTATAAATTTCATTTGATTTTATACTATATTATGTTATTTCTTATCCATATCTTATTTCTTTTGAGTTTTGTTTGATAAGATTTTGTATTCGTTTATTTTATTTTATTTTATATGCTTTGTATTTGCAGAAGTCAATTTTTTAAATTGTTTTTATACCTAATTTCCTTTTGTACTGACAATTTTTCTAAATCTGGACATAATTGAAAGTTGATTTTATTAGGTACAACATAAAAGTAAAAAGCACTATAACAATACATAGTTAAGATCATGATTTTTGTGTGAAAAAAGTAAATAAATACAACAAAATGAAAAAGAGAGAAAAAGTATTAGAATTAGACATGTAGTCAATTTTGTCTCATAAATAGTCATGAACTTTAAAGATGTCTCATAAATGATTCATCTGATAGAATTTTGGATTCGTAGTGGTGAAATTTCCAGAGCCATCCGGACTCAGTCAGCGTAAAATAATAATAATAATAATAATAAAATAATTTCACTTTTTTTAACAGTGTAAATGTGGAGTATATGATAAAAATCAATAGAAATGAAGAATATATACATAATAGAAAATATATCCAATTATAAAGATAAGAAAAATACGTGGATATTTGTTTTTTTTTTTTTTTTAAGTTTTTAAGTTTATTATATTATGTTCGCTTAATATACACATTGATAGTTTTCTCTCATTGTCGTTTATAGACTCAAAATTTCTTTGTTGTTATTTACTGGTTAACGCGGTCTCTCTTTGATTGATGTCGTTTGTAAGTTGTAACAGAAGTTGGCGGTTTACAAATGCACTGTTGTCAAAAAATTATTGTCGTTTTTTATGAATGCCATTGTTTCTCACATGAAGTTATCATTTGAGAAAGACGTTGTCGTTCAAAATAAATGGGTCTTGTTTGGCCACGTATTTTTTGTAAAGTTTTCTTGTATGTTGTTTACTTGTCTTGATTATTCAGGGTTGGTCGTAGACCAATCTATAAATATAAAAAATATCTTTCATGATTTGCGGTTTCCTTTCGATTTGCTTCCATTTATTTTGACACCTCTAACTTAAAATTTTTATCTTAATTTTAATTTTATTTTATTTTATTTTTCTAAAAAAATTAACACAAACTAAGTTAAATTAATTAATTTTAATATAAAAATTTCATCCACTAATTGATAAATCAAACGTATTCTTTATTAAAAAAAAAAAACCAACAAAAAAAAACATAATAGATAATGAAAAAAACTGGATTGAATCCCGATTACTTACTCCGTGTGGGCCCCGCAACCATTTGATAAGGAATCGGAATTCATTCTCGAGGGGTAGAATCCACCACAGAATCACATCTCTCACTTGCTAATTTGCTAGATAACCTTTTAAAGCCAAAATATGGCCGACATAATCCTCACCCCCATTGCTGAACTCATCATTCAGACCTTGAGTTCCACAGCTGTACAAGAGATTCAGTCTCTGTATGGAGCAAAATCTGACCTGAGAAAACTTGAAAGCACGCTCTCGACCATCAGAGCCGTCCTTGTCGATGCGGAGAAGCGGCAGATCCGGGAAGAGCAAGTCAGAGATTGGCTGGAGAAGCTTGAGGCCGTGTTGTATGATGCCGATGATTTGGTAGATGAAGTCAACACTGAAGGTTTACGTCGGAAGTTGATGAATGGAAAGAGAATAAGGAAGAAGGTCCGCACTTTCTTTTCGTCGAACAATCAACTTGTTTTCCGGCGCAAGATGGCTCGAGAAGTTAAGACTATCAGGGAGAGACTGGATGTTATTTCAGCTGATAAGGAGCGGTTCCATTTGGAGGTGCGTCAAGAGATAATCCAACCGGAGCGAAATATGAGGGAGACCGGCGCATTTGTAGATGACGAGAATGTTGTTGGGAGGGAGGGAGAAATGGCGGAAATCATAAAACGTTTGATGTCGTCGGAGGTTGAAACCGGAACTGGCGGGAGTCGTTCTCGGAGGGAGAGAGTTTTTGTCATTCCCATCGTTGGGATGGGAGGAGTTGGAAAAACTACGCTTGCTCAGCTAGTTTACAATGATAGGGCGGTCAAAAAACACTTTAACTTAAGACTTTGGGTCTGTGTGTCTGACAACGTCGACAGTGATCCCCTTGTTGTGAAAGTTGTTAGATCAATAACTAGTGCGGATACAAAATTCATTTCAATGCCAAAATTAGAGGAAACTGTCGCGGAGAAAATTAGTGGAAAGCGATTCCTTCTCATACTTGATGATGTCTGGAAGCAAGAGATCAATCAAGAATGGGAAAGACTCAAGGGTTTGTTAGGAAAAAACTGTGTTGAGGGCAGTAGAATAATAGTCACTACTCGTGATGACATGGTTGCGAAAGTCATGGGCGGCGTGCAACCATGTCGTTTGGGACATTTAGATTCGGAAGATTCTTGGGATCTTTTTCGGAAAAAGGCTTTCGAGCATGGACAAGAGCCCACCGATCCCACCATTGTGGATACTGCAAAGGAGATTTTGGCAAAGTGCAGAGGAGTTCCCCTCGCTATAAGTATGATAGCAAGGATGTTGTGCTTTAGAGATCCCGAAACGGAGTGGCCATCCTTCCTTAATTAAAAAGGAGCTTTGAAACATACCTTAAGAAGAAAACGACATCTTACCAATACTTAGGTTGAGTTATGATTATCTTCCTTCGCATTTGAAACCTTACTTTGCCTATTGTAGATTTTTCCCTTAAGATCATCAATTTGATGTCCACACACTTATAACTCTTTGGATAGCACAAGGATTTATTAGGTCAGATCGAAGCCAAAGTTCCGAGGAAAAAGGTTATGAATATTTTAGGGATTTACTTTGGAGATCCTTCTTTCAAGAAGCTAAGAAAGATGAGGCACTGAACATGGTAAAAAAAAAAAAGCAAAATGCATGACCTAGTTCAGGATCTTGCGATTCAAGTAGCAGAAGAAAATTATGGTTAATATTGTGATGAGGTAGAAATTTCTTAATTTTAATGTTATGTTGAGTTATTTTTCACATGTGATGCGATGAGGACTCGATGTGCTAGAATAAAGTTCTTGCCAAGTTAATGAATTTTTATGAATTTTTATGATGATTTGACAAATTTATGTGACAATTTTATAGTATATATAATATGATATGTTATATAAATGGATATGTTTATGTGTATATTTATATAATATATTATTTATAAGTTATATATGTTCACAATATTTCTGTATGTTATATACGTTATAATTATAAGTATAATATATTATATTAATGCTATTTAAATATGTACGAATGTAGACAAATCAGAAAGGGAAAAAAAATGGAAAGAAGTTAATCAGAAGAAAAAGATGAAAGTAATTGCAGCCGGAAAAAAAAAAAAAAAAAAAGAGGGGAAGGACTGTGTAAAAAAAATAGAGAGTTTTTGCATTCCATTTCATATGCTAATTGTATGACAATTTTATTTGCCCAAAATGACAGCCCTTAATCAAATATTATTTCAGAAAATTAATTTTTCAATTAATTCCCAATTAAGACCATAAATGTCTACTCTTGCTTTTTACATGCATATTCTCTTCCAATCCCTCTATGCCTTATTCTGTCTCCTTCACCTCCACTTATACGCCTAGAATATTAAAAATAAAATAAAATAAAAGAAGCCCTTCATGAACTAGTCACCAAAACTCCTCCATCAATCTCTTGATTTTTTTTTCCTAATCTTTGGAGCCGAAATAAAGATTCATCGAGGTATGTTTTTGTTATTGTTTGTTGATGATGATTTTATTATTTATTTTGGTTTGGGATTCTTCGAGGGGTTGAGCGATTTTCTTGATGAGTTTCATCTTGTAAGTTTGAGGAGATAATAAGAAATATTTATGGAATGATAATCGAAGGAATGACTATATGGTAGATTTTGTAAACAAGATGATTTTAGGGTTTTTGATTTCTTAATTCATGATTTTGTTGGTAGTGATTTAATATTTTATTTGTTAGAAACATATCTTAGGTCTGTTTTGAGTGTGTGTGTATATGAATCATGTATGTTGTGGTGATACTTTTTATATTTTTAATGAATTTTCGGATTTGACTACTACTATTGGAAATTTCCAGATTTTGTGATAAGTATTCCAAACTGTTTTTGAGGATGCAAACGGACTTCATTTTTAATGAATTTTGGTATTGTTGGAAAGTCCTGGATGTCTACTTTTATTTGAAATCAGTTTCATATTATTTGGAGATATATGTGAATTTCTATTATTTTTCAAAGAGACAGAGGTCCGGCTGTTAGATTCTGTAAAATTTTAATAATTAGTATTCAAAACTGTTTTGTGAGGATACAAATGGTCTCCGTTTTTAATGAATTTGATATTATTAGAAAACTCTAGATTTCTACTTTCATTTGAAATCAGTTTCAGATCGTTTGAAGACATATGTGAATTTTTATTATTTTTTAAAGGGGCAGAAGTTCGGCTGTCAGTTTCTGTAAAATTTTGGTAATCAGATTCAAAACTATTTTTAAGGGCTTAAACGGTCTCCGTTTTTAACGAATTACATACCGTTAGAAAGATCTAGATGTCTAATTTAGTTTTCAATTGGTTTTAGATCATTTGGAGTCTTGTACGAATTTTTATGAATTTTTGAAGGGATAGAGGTCTGACTATCAGTTTTTGTAAAGTTTTATAATTTTATGAAATTGTTCGATTTTTGTGTTTTGATGTTATTGAATGATGAAATAGGCATACTAGGTGCTGTTATGATACGATGGATGTGTTTAATGAATTATTATGATATTTTGTTGATTTTATTATATATATTATTTATGGTATGAACAGTTCTAATAGCGAGCACCCGAAATCTCAATCACGCGTCAATATCGATAAATTTAAAAAGGTTAAGTAAGACATTTATGTAAGTATACTTTCACCTGTAACAGGAATTAAAGATTTGAGAAGTATATGTTTTGATGTTGATGATGATGTCATGATGTTCTTAAATAATATCTCTCATATGATGACGTTTTGATGAAAAGTATATATATTGTATGTATATGTATTTTTATGTTTTAAAATATCGTTGTACACCCTTGACGATGATGATGATGCTGATGTTGTCTGGTGAGCGGATGTTTGTCACCGTTGGTTTGGGAATTGCTACTCCAACCCTTCTGTGACTAGGCGCTATGATGGTACAACGCCGGACCCAATATATGATGGTTTTAAAAGTTAACAAGTTTTCTTTTTAAATGATGTTTATATTTGTGATGATGTTTATGATGATAAATGAAAAATGTTTATTTACGTTTATAAAATTTAAGTGTTTTACTAAGTCTTTGCTTATATAAGTTAATTCATGTTGCAGATAAAGGAAAATGTAAGATGTAGTATTAGAGGAGCTTGAAGCGAAAGCGGGACGATGTGTGATAGGAAAACGGGATGAACGATCATAGGATGAATACTTTTAATTTCCAATAAAGTTTTGGACTTTCATTTATTATTATTTTGATTAAAGGATTTATGTGGACTTTCTTAAAATTTTTATTTCGTGATAAGATATTTTTGAGAATTTATATTAATTACAAAAAAATTCTTTTGATAAGTTTTTTTTAAAAAAAAAAACTTTGATAGTTTTCTAAAATTATCTAAGTTAAATTTTCTGATAAGTCAAGATTTTAATTTCAAGTTTATTATTTCTGTAATTTTATAAGAGATGAATGATTAAATAAAAAATCAACTGTAACGGTCCGTGAGAGGTCGTTACATAAAGAGAGACTTGACACTATATTAGATGATTATTCAGTTTCTAAACATGATCTCGAGAATTAGGGTAACTGAATCTCATAAAATTGTTTGTGTTTATCTTTTTACTTTGCGTACAATAATTAAATTAATTTTAAAAAATAATTAAATTTGATAAATAGGTAAAAACAAATCTTTCACATCCTCATATGTCTCTTGCATGAATGATAGTACTTTCAGTTATCCTTGTCTCTATATTACTCAATTAGAAAGTGATGGGTTAGGACAGGACAATCTGTTGGCACTTGGTCCTTACTAACCTTTTAAATTTTAATTATACTTTTTGTATTTTTTTTTTTCAATTCACAATCAACTTTCAAGCAATTTTTTATTTTGTTTTATTGCTTCACCTCCACAAACAGACCATGCACTATTAGTTTGGAACTCAACTTTAACTCTAATTAAATTATATATATATTTTTAGATTTTTATTATTTTTTAAAAAATCAATAAAAATTATAATTAATTTTTAAAAAATCAACAAATTTCAGTTTAAAAATTTTAATTCCAATCAACAATTTAAACAGAAGCTTAAGATACATAATGCTAAAAAAAAAAAAAAAAAAACACACACACACACACACAATTGCATGGTTAGATGTATCACTAGTACCATTTATGGGGCTACGCTCATACAGTAAAAGCAACAACCAAAAGAAAGAAAAATGGGCCATTGTTTTTTGTCCCTTTTTTTTTTTTGACAAAAAAGACAAATCTCATCCCGTTGCTTTATCGGGATAAGAATGGACTACTTTAATCTTCCTTTTGATATGACGAACATAAATGGGCCTCACTCAGCTTAGGCAGACAGTAGTGGATTGCTTAAGTGAATCGTCGTGAACTCAATCGCTATTGAAATTCAAATAATAAGAACAGGTACTGTGGTGGGTCTATCAAGTGCTGTGTGGATTTTTTTTAATTTTTTTTAGCATCTTAAATACGAAAGTTTGTTTATTATCAATTTAGTAATCGGCATAAAGTGCTTAGAATCTTGTCTTCATGTCGTTAGCACATTCAAGACTAGGATACTTTAAAAGACATACCACAAATATTTCTGAAGAGTCCTTTGGATGTAGAGAGCCCATTAAGCATTGCTAAGGGAAATATGTCCCTTCCTATACTTTAAATTAACAAAAATAAAAATAAAAAATAATAGTGTATATTAAGATATGGGATCTATTGACACCTCTCAATTTACTTTCCCCATTGATCTTTTTAAAATATTTATCAATTAAAATTTAAATATTTATTATTACTTATTACACCCCTATGTAATCCGTACAATTTAATATATTTTTAACCCTTCTTGCACCCACAAACCAATAAATAACTCATATTTTTTTTAACGATCCTTTTAAAAAAAAAAAAATCTTTTATTGTTTTTCTTATTTTTTGAACTATTTTTTTTTAAAGAAATTCAATTATTATTTTTTCTTATGAAGTTTGTTGTTTTGAACGTTTAGATTATTTGTCTTTGTATAATAATAAAATTGTTGTTATATATATGTATTGTAAGTTATATTTCGTAAATTTCTTCCGAAAATAGTTGTTACAAAAAGTAGTTGCACCGGAAAAGACAAAATTACAAGATATAACATAATTTTTTGATTATTCAATTTGTTATTCCATGTATCAAAAGCAAGATGATTAATTTGTTAGGCATCCATTAAGTTTTTAGGATAAAACAAATAAAGTTTTTACTTAAATGATAAAACAAATATTTAAAAACGAGGGGTTATTTATTGATTGGTTAATATAAAAATGATAAAGAGTATAATTAAATTATGGGGGGCAGAACAATAAGAGAAGTATGATAAGAAATAATGAAAGTTTAAATTTTAATAGGTGGATTATTTAAGAAAAAAGTGGAGAAAATAAATAAAAAAGTGCCATGTCCCCTTTTAGATATTCTTTTGAGTTTGAGTTAAGTTGAAATTTTTAAATTTAAATAGTAATTTTTGTTGATTTTTTCAGAAAAAATAAAAAATTTTTGAAAAAAAGATAAAAAATATGATAAAAAAAGTACAATTTAGCTTAAACTAAACTTACCAACAAAACTAAACGGGGCCTAATAATTAAAAAAAAGGAAAATATCTCCCGTGATTTACGGTTCACTTCACAATATTCTCTTATTATCATTATTATTTTTATTTTATAAAGTAAAGTAAAAAGAATCCACTAACAACAGTGGGCATAAGAAATAAAAGAGCTATATATGGATGGTTGATACGGTTGTCTTCCCCACACAATCACATCTCTCACTTGCTAATTTGCTAGAAAACCGTTTGAAACTCTTTCTGCTTTGCTTTCTTTGAAGCTGTTTGAAGCCAAAAATGGCGGCCATAATCCTCACCCCCATCGCTAAACTGATCATTGACACCTTGGGTTCGGCAGCTGTGGAGGAGATCAAATCTGTGTATGGCGCAAGTGGTGAGCTCAGCAAACTTGAAAGCACCCTCTCAGCCATCAGATCTGTCCTTGTCGATGCGGAGAAGCGGCAGATCCGTGAAGAGCAGGTCAGAGACTGGCTGGAGAAGCTTGAGGACGTCTTCCTTGATGCGGATGATTTGGTGGACGGAGTCAACGCTGATGGTTTGCGACTAAAGTTGATGCCAACTAGGAATAAATTCGTGAAGGAGGTAAGCACTTTCTTTTCGTCCGACAACCAACTTGTTTTCCGGCACAAGTTGGCTAGTCGAATTAAAGATATTAGGAAGAGACTTGATGCTATTTCAGCTGATAAGGAGCGCTTCCATTTTGTGAAGCTTCCAGATGAGATCCTACCTGCTAAGAGAGAGAGGGACGACAGTTACTCATTTGTTGTTCAGGAAAATGTTGTAGGGAGGGATAAAGATAAAAGGGCAATTGTAGAACTCTTGCTGGACCCCGAAAACAGGGCTCATCAAGAGAAAGTGTCTGTCATCCCCATAGTTGGGATGGGAGGACTTGGAAAAACTACACTTGCTCAACTCGTTTTTAACGACGAGAAGGTCCAACAACATTTTGAGTTGAAAATTTGGGTGTGTGTGTCGAATGATTTCAGTGTCAAAGTAATTTGCAAGAAGATAATTCAAATAATTACGAACGAAAATGTAGAAAACCTTGCGATGGAACAATTGCAAATAAAACTTCGACAACAAATTAATGAAGAACGATACCTTCTCGTACTTGATGACGTTTGGAGCGAGGATGGTCGAAAATGGAAAGAGTTGAAAGATTTGCTGACAGCAAATTGTTCAAAGGGGAGTAGGATAATTGTAACTACTCGTCTTCATGCGGTTGCAAATGTCATGAGCACCATGCAGCCGTATGATTTGGGGATTCTAGATTCAGAAGACTCTTGGAATCTCTTTAAGATAATGGCTGATCATGAGGGGCAAGAGCTATCTGACCAAAAGTTGGATATTGCAAAAGGAATTTTGGCAAAGTGTGCCGGGCTTCCCCTCGCCATAAGTATGATAGGAAGTATGCTACTGAGCTCTAGAAATCCAGAAATAGAATGGCCTTCCTTTCTTAAAAGGGAGCTTTCAAACATACCTCAAGGAGAAAATGGAATCTTACCAACACTTAGGTTGAGTTTCGATGTTCTTCCGTCCCATTTGAAAGCTTGCTTTGCCTATTGTAGCTTGTTTCCTAAGGATCATGAATTTGATGTCCCAACACTTATAACTCTTTGGTTAGCACAAGGATTTATAAGGTCAAATCAAAGTCAAAGTCCAGAAGAAACAGGCTATGAATATTTTGAGGATTTACTTTGGAGATTCTTCTTTCAAGAGGCTAAGAAAGATGAGGCACTGAACATGGTAAAAAAATGCAAAATGCATGACCTAGTTCATGATCTTGCGATTCAAGTAGCAGGAGAAAAGTATGCCATGTTGGCTTCTTGTGAAGACAATAATCTAAGGAAATCAGTTCGTCACATTTCCTTTGATGTTTCCTCTACATATTCATTCAAGGACATACCAAGTTCTTGGCTTCAAGGACACAGGATCCGTTCATTTCTTTTCCCATCAAATTCCTACGAGATAGGAGGCTCAAAATTGGATGAAGATATTTCAAATCTTAAATTTCTACGCACAATAGATCTCTCCGATGGAGGGATTGAAACAGTGCCAGATTCAGTTGGTAAGTTGAAGCACTTGAGGTATCTTGATCTTTCTGAAAATGGGATAAAAACCCTACCTGCTTCTATTACCAAGCTAGTCCATCTGCAGACATTGAAGCTCAACTGGTGCAATTGGCTCTGTGAGCTACCACGTGATATCAAGAAACTAGTCAATCTCCGGCATCTTGAGCTTATGGGTTGTGATAGGGTAACTCATATGCCAAGGGGGCTGAGCCAATTGACTAACCTTCAAACAATATCTTTAGTTGTGTTGAGTGAGAACGTTCCCAATGGCCCTAATAGCAAGTTAGATGAACTGATGGGAATGGAAAACTTGAGTGGAGAGGTGAAGATTAAAGGAATAATAAGCGGGATGGTAACTACGACTTCAAAGTTGAGAGAAAATAATCGTCTTCGGTCGTTACATTTAAACTTCGAAAGAAGGGAAGACGATGCGTCAAAGTGGAAAACAACACTCGAAGGCCTCCAACCACACCCAAATCTCAAAGAATTGTCTTTAGACCAGTATGGTGGTTCCAGTTTGTCCGGTTTTCTTCCCACGCTTACAAATCTGGTTAAGCTTTTCTTAGCAAATTGCTCAAAATGCCAACAATTACCGTCTTTGGATAAGTTTCACTCTCTCAAGGAAATGTCACTAAATACCTTGCCTTCTCTAGAGTATATTACCATCAACGAGGGTGATAACTACTTTTCCACATCATCCTCACGATCAGTATCAGTGTTGCCTTCTCTACAAACACTCTCTCTAATCAAGTTGCCCAACTTCAGAGGGTGGTGGAGGTCGGGCATTACAGAGAATCAAGTGGAGCAACTTATATTGCCGTCATTTCCTCGTCTTTCTTCATTGACAATCGAAGGTTGTGAAAAGCTTACATCCATGCCGCGTTATCCAAACATCGAGGGAGAGTTTGAATTGATGTATAATAGCTGGAAGACATTTGAGCAAACAATGTATAATAGCTGGAAGACATTTGAGCAAACATCAAAGGCAGAGGAAGCATCAGCATCAACTATTCCTAGAATAGTTTTGGTTTCCTCCTATCCTCTCTCTAAATTGACGTATTTACGTCTCAGCAATGTGACAGATGTAGAATATTTTCCGGATAAGAGGATGAAAGGCCTCGCTTCCCTCAAGAGCCTAGATATCAGGGATTGCCCTGCTCTGAAGTATCTATCTCCGTGGATTCTATATCTCACCTCCCTTGATGCATTGGGGATTATTGATTGTGAGGAGTTTGAAGGGATTAAGTGGCCGGAAACCCCCACCCTTACATGCCTACGCATCCTGAGACTCAATGGGCTGCCGAAACTAAAGAATCTTCTACCTCCAGGCATCCAACATCTCACCTCCCTTGAGGCATTGGAGATTGAGGGCTGTAAGGGGTTGGAAGAGATTAAGTTGACCACTGCCCTTACATGCCTACGTATCCTGAAACTCAAGAGGCTGCCAAAACTAAAGTATGTTTTTGCTCCAGATATGCAATGTCTCACCTCCCTTGAGGAATTGGTGATTTGTAGCTGCGAGGGGTTGGAAGAGATTAAGTTGACCCCTGCCCTTACATGCCTACGTGTCCTGCAACTCTTTGAGCTGCCAAAACTAAAGCATCTCTCATCTCTAGGCATCCAACAACATCTCACCTCCCTTGAGGAATTGGTGATTTCTAGCTGTAAGAGGTTGGAAGAGATTAAGTTGACCCCTGCCCTTCCACGCCTACGTGTCCTGAAACTCTGGGGGCTGCCAAAACTAAAGCATCTTTCATCTCCGGGCGTCCAACAACATCTCACCTCCCTTGAGGAATTGGGGATTATTGATTGTGAGGAGCTTCAAGTATCAAATGATGACTCGATTGAGTGGCAATCCCTAACAACCCTACGCTTCCTGGATTTTACTAGACTACCACAGCTAGTGAGTCTCCCTGTGGGGCTTCAATTCCTTAACACTCTTAAACGACTCCAAATTTTGATTTGCCCCAATTTTACGGGCCTTCCGGATTGGATTTGCAAGTTATCTTCACTCGAAACCCTTTGTATTTGGGGATGCCCCAAATTCAAATCAGTGCCTGCATCAATAAGCAGCCTCACCTCTTTACAAAATCTAGAAATCAACGGCAAGGACATTAATCCAAGGGAAATACACGAGGATTTAGATCTGAGCAATTCAGCTTCAGGTATTTACGTCCATCACCAACCCACTTTTTTCATTTCATTTCAATATTGTCTTCCCTTTTTCCCTGATTTCTTTTAATTTTGTGGGTACAGGGTCTAGCTCTTGGAAAATCTCAAAGAAGTTCAAAGTACTAGGGTTGTGCAACAAATGAACTTCACAGTGGTAATTAACCTCTTTCCTTATTTGTTGTTCCTTTTCAATTCAGGATTCCAAAAGATTTTTTTTTTTTTTGGCATATATAGGCCAACGGCAATTAATAATTTAGATAATTATGATGTTTCAAACATTTGTTAAAAAAAACAGTGACATCCAAAAGTTTTGTTTATTAGATAATTTAGTTTCTTTTTTCTTATTACTGGGTTTGAAACAGTGACATCCAAAAGTTTTGTTAAAAAATTGGAACTCAGGCTTCACCAAAAAAAAAAAAAGTACAGCAAAACATCTAGATTATCAACCCCCATAAAAAGGAAAAGCAATCTAGAATGCATCTTTTTTCTCAAGACAAAAATTTTGTTAATGAAAGCAAATTTTGAAATTATAACTTTCCCATCTAGTAGTTACCGCTCTTGTGGATATGTTGGGGAGCTATTTTAGTCACTGAAAGGTCAAAATACTTCATTTCACTAACTTGTAATTCAAAGTCAACTTACAAAGTTCAACAAATAAAAGAGATGAGGTAAAATATACTTGATTTGGCCTGACTAAAAAGAAAATACTCGGTGTAGGTTATCTAACAAATCTAAGATGCATAAATTTATGTAAATCACAATCTTGGCATAACTTAAATGTGTGAATGTTATTTTCTTTCTCAAACATATTTCTTATCTATGCAGTGCAAAGTGTACCAAGATCTTGCTTTATACAAGCACGGAATACAAAGTATGCTTCCTTCTCTCACAAATTAGATCACACTTCGATTGAATCAGTTCAATTCTATCAAGTCCTTGCATTTTTAGGTATGTGCTTGCTCTGTAGTACATCAACTCAAAGAATGGTGTGCTATACGTTTTTTTTTTTTTTTTTCTTTCAATCGAAACAACAACATTTTTCAACTTATTAGAATTTCAGCTCATAGTATTGCAAAATATATATAGGAAGGGGAAATCCTTCTGATCATCAGCTCGATTGTGATAAAAGCACAACTAACACCGATCTTGTCTAGTTTTAACTTCTTTATGAATTTTAAAATGCTCACATATTTGATAAGAAGATGCATCACATTATTTGATCTAAAGAAAAGTGGTGAGGACATGACTATATTATCCAAGTGTTTCTTTCATTTTTTTTTTTTATCCGACAGTTCATTTTTGCCCCATATCGACTAGAATGTGTCTTATCATTTCTAGATAAGCTTTTTATTGTTCATACAAGTTGAAAGCCATTCAAACATACACCGATGACAAATTCTATCATTTCAATGGTAACAGATTATCATAAAAGCATTGTCATCATCAAATGTCTCCTGTGGTTTACTGATATCTGATATTTGAACAGCTACCACAACTAGTGACTCTCCCTGGGGGACTTCAATTCTTTTACCACTCTTGAAAAACTTTATATTTGGGAGTATGATAATTTTGCAGCCCTTCTGGATCGGATTTGCAATCTGTGTGTTCACTCGAAAGCATTGATATTGGGTGATGCCCCAATGTCAAATCAACGCCTGCATCAATAACCAGCCTCACCTCTTTATGACGTCATAGAATAAACAACGAAGAAATGGGCCAGTGATGATATTACAAGTCCTCCTGTTCAGCTTCAGGTATAAACTCTACCACCAGCCACTTGTCCTTTCTATAGACTTTATTGCATTTCCTTTTCACATTTTGAATATTTCTCCTTTTTTTTTGTGTGTGTGTGTGTGTGTTTACAGGGCTAAAGTCTTGGAAATTTTCAAACAGTAGCATGCAGTTAATAAAAACTCGGACCTTGCTATTCAGAAGAAGAGAGTAGCATGTCGGTCTCCTTGCTTACAAATTAGTTCAAACTTCATCATGATGATTATGAAACGAATGGGAGCATCCGCCGCCATTGAGTCAGTTCTTTTGTCTCAAATCATTGGATATAGGTATGCCGGCATCTTTCTGATTTAATGCTTCATTTATTTTTTTGTTGTCCCATGTTGACGTGTGTGCTTTTTACCAATTTCTAGAGTGCTTCTGCTTGGTTTTTTTTTTTTTTTTTTAAATTCATATTCGTTGGAAGCTCTTCCAACAGACAACTGATGATGAATTCTAATATTGTAACTACAACAGATTGTCATGAAGCATCATCACCATCAACTTCTTTCTGTGTTCCAATTCCTTCCTTTTCTCTTCTCGGACTGCAACTATTTTGTGGCAATTAATCGAGAGTGGTTTGCAACCTCAGATCACTTAAAATGCTAGAAATTTGGCGGTGCTCTAGCTAACATCACTGCAAGAAGTTACAGACCCCAATGATTGTTGCTTGTCACATTCATCGCAAATGATCTCAAACCCCTGTTTTATTGGATTTCTTTCGATTTAGATGTGTCCTTTAACAGTTCTTTACTTTGTTGAGGTAAGTAATTCTCTACCACTAAGTACTACAGTTTTTTAAGAGGCATTTGTTAAAACAAATTGAAACTAAATGTATAAGTGTTATTCTCTCTCTAAGTTGTAGAATATAGTACTAAAACATATTGCTCGAACGTGTTTCTTATGTACTGCAAGAATGCACAATGACTTTGTAAGGTCGGATTGCCAAGTTGGCTTCATTCACTTACAAACTTGGTTCATTGTTTGGTACACCGATGTACAAAGTGCAAGATCTAGCTATGTACCACCGTTGATTCAGTTCTTTCCACTTGACCCAGGATTCATCACATCGGGGTATGTTTCTTGCTGTGAAGTAAATATAATTCAAACAATAGTGATATTTTGCTCTATGCCATTTCCTTAGTATTCAACCATGAAAACGTTTCGTGGATTTCTTACTTCTTAGTCGGAGATATTCACTTATTAAAAGCATGTAGAAATTTGTCTTTTATTCCTTTCCATCACACCAGGTTTATAAGAGGACTTTTGTTCTGTAATATCACTACCTCTTGGAGAGAGAAGGCAAAAATTCACCAAGTTACGGTTATGACCTAGTACATTTTGGTTCATGAGCTCCGTACGGTTGGCAGCCTGTCATTGGTACGTCACTATGCATTAGAGAATCTAGTTAACTGCTGCTAATCAAGTGATCTCAGTCTAACACAAGTTTAGATTGCAGATACCGACAGAGAAAACATGAGTTCAAAGGAATTGGATCAGGATCTTTAGGCTGTTTGATTGCTTTGGAAATCAAATTAGCTGGAGGGTGAGTATGCGTTTTCCAATTTTCTTGTTCTTACAATCGAAAAGTGATTTGAAGATGAAGATCAAAAGATTGTTGAAGAAAGTCTATACCTTACTTTCTCTTAAAACTAGACATAACAATTAATGACCCCAAACAGAGCTTATATATTTTTCCAGTTTCCTTCTTTCTGATTATATTTTTACCAAATATAGTTTGATTACAGAATAAAAGGTCCTGGGACTTGTCAGTTGTGTACTTAATCGTTATGACAATCGGACTGCTGCGGCTTTTCATTGCAGTTTTGAACTGATGCTGTTTTCACCTTGCAAGGCAAGTATTATTTCATGCAGTTTGGCTATTTGGCATGCTCGCTCCGCCACGTTTATCTCAGCAGAGCTACGTTACTTTTGCGTTTCATATTGTGCTCTTGCTTACAAAATTTTATGGCTCTGCCACCACTAGTGTTTTAGATTAGTTTTAGCATTTCTGGATTCGTCGTATTCCTAAACTGATTTTTTGGCGTCTCTTCATGAAATTAATTTTTTTGGCACCTTAGGAAGGAATAGTTCTTATTTTTCTCAATCTGGAGGGATTGATAAACACGGATGAAGATGCTCTATGGTAATCTGGAGCTTCGCTAAGGTTTTCTTGAATTGTTAAGTCTTTGTCATCACTATTGTAGCTTGTAAAGGTTGGAGTCATGCTCGGATTGCACAATTTGACACTTCTTGAGCTTGGTTCGATTCATGAAGCTGAATTTATGGGTGTAATATTGGTTGTTATCACTATTGCAGGCTCGCAGCTAATGAACTGGTGGACCGGCATTTGGGTTGAACGCGTGATTCAAACAATGTTGTTTAATAAGCTAAGAAGCTAGAGGTGAGTATGCAATTCCTTATTTTCTCTTTATTATATATTTCCATGTGAGTTATTTGAAAATTAAATCATAGAATGAGATCTATATTTTTGTTGATTTGTTATTTTATCGTACAAATAATTCTCAGCAGGAAATTCTCATTTTGCGCATTCACAAGTGGATGAAGAAATAAAAACACGGATGAAGATCCGGCATGTGGTGCAGTTTTCTCTTTTCGAGATTTTGTCATTGTTGGGTGAAGGCAGAGAGAAGGAAAGAAAATAGGATTCTGTGGGGTGAGAAGAAAGCAAGATCCAATGGTGAATCTTCCTCTAATCGTCTTCAAATTTCAAAGCATTGTTGGTGGCAGTCTATGCTACGTCCCTAACAGTTTGGATCGTCAATTCCTCTCTTTGATTGTTCATATTTTGGTGAAACTTAAACTTTGAGTTTGGTGATTATTTGTTGAAACCCACCTTTTGAGTGAGTTGTTGATGATTGGTAGCCTCTATAATCGGTGCTAGAGAAGAACTTGATATACAAGTTAATTTTATCAGTGGAAGTTTTTGTGTTGCGTATGGCCCGTGGTTTTTCCCTTCACATTGGAGGGTTTTCCACGTATAAATTTGGTGTCTTGATTTGTTGTTTTATTTTACCTATTTGCTTGATTTGATATTGAAATGGTTTGCAAGCCCATTTGATCACAAAGAGGAAAAAAAGATTTTAGTTATTCCGCATAGTTTCTTTTAAGCTAGAAGCAGTTACGAAATTATTAGCTTTTTCTTGACAATCATCAGTGCATCTGCTAGCAAAGGCTGCTGCTTATTATGATTGAAAGGGATTCAACCTATGTTGTTCATTTTATCTTCCCCTCTCATGATATTCCATGGCTACGTCATAGCTTATGGATTGAATGGATAGAAGTTATACAGTTTATCCCATTTACAACGAAGAGTAATTCAATATAGTTTTGGATCTGGCGAGAAAATGTCCTGAAAAAGTAACTATTTCTGGTCAAGAAAATCATTTCTGATTCTGAGCATGAAAACATCACGAAAAAAGTACACGTTTTTTGGACATGAAGGGGGTGTTTGGCCCATTAGTTTAAACTCATCGCCATCAACTCAAATTTTATCTTTTTCCTCAAAAGTTTTTTGTTTTTTCTGAAAAAGTTAATAAAAATTACTATTTAAACTTATCAATTTCAACTCAAACTTACACACCAAACACCCCCGAAAATTTTCGGGCACTAAAGCATTACGAAAAAAGTTCCCGTTTCTAGATATGAAAAGCGTGCCTGATCGTTGGTGTGGAAAACATAAGAAAAAAATACCTGTTTTTGGACACGAAAATTGTGCTTGATTCCAGGCACAAAAACATCACAAAAAAGTACATATCTCCAAACACAAAAATCATAACAAGAGCACGACATACTGAGTACCTGTCACAAACACAAATATGGACACGATGAGCGACATGACTGAGCACGAAAATGTTGCTCTTCTTATAAATTTTTTTTTTAAATTTCATTTGATTTTATACTATATTATGTTATTTTTTATCCAGATCTTATTTCTTTTGAGTTTTGTTTGATAAGGTTTTGTATTCGTTTATTTTATTTTATTTTATATGCTTTGTTTTTGCAGAAGTCAATTTTTAAAATTGTTTTTATACCTATTTTTCTTTTTTACCGACAATTTTTTCTAAATCTGGACATATTTAAAAATTGATTTTATTAGGTACAACATAAAAGTAAAAAGTAATTTAACAATACATATTTAAGACTTTACTTTTTACTTTTATGTTGTACCTAATAAAATCAATTTTTAAATATGTCCAGATTTAGAAAAAATTGTCAGTAAAAAAGAAAATAGGTATAAAAACAACTTTTTGAAAACCATATTTTCGCTGGAAATTGGTGCTCTCTCTAGGAGGGTTTTTGGTATTGCCGCCTCTGTGTGTGCAAGGTGCTGTGTGTCTGGTTTTTTTTGGCCATGGAGGAGATTGTTGGACGGTGGAAGTCTCTTTCCATTATTGAGGAGGAGGGAGAGATTGTGGGGATCAATGATGAGATGCTTCAAGAGAGTGAAAAAGAGTTTCAGTGTGGTATTTTGGGGAAGGTTCTAACCAACAAACCTCTTCGTAAAAACTCTTTCCGGGGGGCTATTGTCAAATTGTGGAAGGTTGATGGTGGGTTTACGATGCGTGAGTTGGAGAACGATGTTTTCCTTTTTCTTTTTAGCGATGCAAATGAGAGGAGAAGGATATTGGATATGGAACAGTGGGTTTTTGATAAACATCTTATTGTTTTGAAGGAAGTGAATGGGGATGACGTCCCAATCTGGGATGATTGGTGTTTTACTCCGTTTTGGGTGCAAGCGCATAATTTTCCGATGCGGGGTATTGTTGAGAAAATAGGAATGATGATCGGTGAGGCGTTGGGGGTGGCTATCAGGGTTTGGAAAGATAAGGATGGGAAGTGCAGTGGTAGTTTTCTTCGCATTAGGGTTCTCGTGGATGTCTCGAAGCCAATCCGGAGAGTCGTTCCAATACGATTAGGATCTAATGGAGCAGTTCATTGGGCGGAGTTAAAGTACGAACGTATCCCGGATTTTTGCTATGTTTGTGGCCGTCTTGGCCATATTGCTACGGAATGCCAAGATTTGGCGGCGGAGGTGATGATTGCCACCAAGAAGTTTCAATATGGGGATTGGCTTATAGCGTCTAGACTCCCTAGTTTTGGAGGAGGAGGAGCAGCGGGATCTCGGAAGGAGGTCCGGGGAATCGTATGCCACACGGCGAGGGGATTTCGGCTACTTCTGGGCTGAAGTTTCCGGCTAAGTTGCCGGACTTTCCAAATCAAGAATATGACTCTTTTGCTTCTAAATCTTGTGAGTCTCGTCCGAATCATGGGGAAACTGAATGCATTCCTGAAGTTTCGGCTGGAGTGAATTTGCCCAAGGATCCTCCTCTTATTGCGGAATCTTTGACTTCTTGTTTGGGGATTGCGATGGGTAACAATTCGGCTGAGGAGTCTCTTAGTGGTGCACGTGAGAAGCAGGTGATGTCCAAGGGGCTGTTAGAGGAGGCACGTGAACAGGAGCATGCAGAGTTAAAGGTACCCCTTTTTAAATTCTTGGCTGGTAAGGATATTAATTTTTCACGTAAAAAGGACAGGCTTGGGTCCCGTAAGAGTGTGGCTGTCCAGAAGTCTTCAGAGAATGGCTCTAATGGGCTAGGTGGGTTGAAGAGGAAGTTAGTAGGGGATTTGATCACGGGAGATCGTAAAAGAGTGGAGCTCGGTGATATTTCGAATTCTGGCATATCGGCGGTGGTTGCGGTGCAACCCCGCCGGGAGTCATGAGTGTGATAGTTTGGAACGCCCGGGGACTCGGGGATCCACGGGCGTTCGACAAGCTTCGGATGATGGTTCGAAGTTATTCCCCAGACTTAGTTTTCATTTCGGAAACTAAGTTATGTGGTCGGAGGGCAAGTTTAGTCAAATCTAGTCTTGGTTTTGATGGAGGGATGCATGTGGATAGCGTTGGTAGAAGTGGAGGCCTTATTCTTCTTTGGAAGAAAGAATGGGACGTGGCTGTTAAGGGCTATTCTCGAGGATTCATTGATTGCTTAGTAAATTCTCCCGATGGAAAGCTTTGGCGTTTCACTGGTTTCTATGGCCACCCTGAGAAAGCGCAGCGTCATCTATCGTGGGATCTTCTTCGGCGCCTTCGCCGACAATTCACACTACCTTGGCTGATTGCAGGAGATTTCAATGAGGTTCTGCACCTCTCGGAGAAGAAATGGGGAATTGATAGAGTGGATACTAGCATGTTTAGTTTCCAAGATGCTGTGGCTGATTGTGAACTTGATGATCTGGGCTTTCACGGATATCCTTTTACTTGGAATAATCGTCAAGGAAATATACAAGAAAGGCTTGATAGATGCTTTGTAGATTCGGAGTGGAAGGAGATGTATAAAGATTGTAGAGTTTTTCATCGAGACTTTTTTGGGTCGGATCATCGGGCCATTCAACTTGTGTTGGAATTCGCTCCGCAAGCTAGTGGAGGTTCATGGCGCCGGGATCGACGATTTGTTTTCGAGCCTTTATGGAAGACCAAGGACGATTTTAAAGTAGTGTTGAGGGAGGCGTGGCTTTGTTCGAGCATCGGAGACGATGGTAAGGCTCTAATTGAGGCTATGACGCGTTGTGCAGGGACACTTCGGAATTGGAGTAAACGAACGTTCGGTAGTATTCCAAGGAGGGTTGCTTCCTTACAAAAGGAGTTGATGGAACTTAATCAGTGTGTGTGGAGCAAGGAGGTACGGTATAAGTGCAAGGAGGTGGAGACCGAATTGAATCATCTCTTGGAATTAGAGGAATATTATTGGAAGCAACGGTCGCGAGTAGATTGGCTTCGCGGGGGTGATCGAAATACCAAATTTTTCCACAACAAGGCTTCGCATAGGCGGAATAAGAATCGTATTATAGGGCTGGAAGATGATGGGGGTACATGGGTTTCTAAGAAGGAGGATATTGTTGGAGTGCTTAATAGTTACTTCACGGATATCTTTGCAACTATATGTCCAGATGAGGAGTCTATGGGAGCGGTGCTGGAGGGGATTGAGAGGAGAGTGACACCTACTATGTCTAATTCTCTTGATGCTCCTTACTCAGCAGAAGACGTTAAACGGGCGGTGTTTAGTATGGGAGCTTGGAAATCGCGGGGCCCGGATGGCTTTCATGCTGGTTTTTTCCAAGAAAATTGGGATCTAGTTGGTGTAGATGTCACTCGCACGTGTCTTAAGGTGCTTAACGACCTTTGCTCCATTCGGGACTTAAATGCTACGTACATTGTTCTTATTCCAAAGATCAAATCTCCGAAAAAGGTATCGGATTTTCGACCCATTAGTCTTTGTAATGTAGTGTACAAGATTATTACGAAGACCATTGCTAATCGCTTGAAAGTTTTCTTGCCGGATATCATTTCGGATGAGCAAAGTGCTTTTGTCCCAGGCCGTTTGATTACTGACAATATTATTGTGGCATTTGAGACTATGCATACCATTAGAAGGAAAACCGGAGGGAGGAATGGCTTGATGGCGTTGAAGTTAGATATGAGCAAGGCGTATGATAGAGTTGAGTGGTCCTTTCTAGAAGCTATTATGGTACGACTTGGTTTTTCCAGTCATTGGATTATGTGTATTATGGATTGCATCTCAACTGCACATTTTGCCTTCCTGCTAAATGGTGAGCCAGTTGGAAATGTCGTCCCTTCCCGAGGGCTTAGACAGGGATGTCCTTTATCCCCATATCTATTCCTCCTATGTGCCGAAGGTCTCGCAAGTTTGTTTCGGAAGGCTCAAAGTGACAGTTCCATGGTGGGTGTTGCGTGTGCAAGAGGAGCTCCACGGATAAGTCACCTTTTTTTCGCGGATGATAGTATTATTTTTGGTAGAGCTGACTTGGAATGTTGTCAGTTGATTAAAGATATTTTGGCAAATTATGAACGGGCTTCAGGACAGGTGATTAATCTCCAAAAATCCGTTATTAGTTTTAGCCCAAATTTGTCAGATGAGAGGAAAGGTATGATTACGGACTATTTGGGATTGTTGTTAGGAGAAACATATGATACGTATCTTGGGTTGTCGCCTTTTGTGGGTCGGAACAAGAAGAGAATTTTCGATCGGATCCGAGAGAAAGTTTGGACGAAGTTGCAATTGTGGAGGGGTAGATTGTTCTCAGTGGGTGGGAGAGAGATCCTTATTAAGACAGTTGCTCAAGCCACTTCCACTTATGCTATGAGTGTATTTATGATACCCATCTCTCTTTGTAACACTCTTCATTCTCTCATTGCTCGGTTTTGGTGGAACGGAAGCAGCAATGATCGGAAGATCCATTGGTTGAGATGGGATAAACTTACTAAAGCTAAGTTCGAGGGTGGAATGGGGTTCCGAGATTTGTTTGCTTTCAACAAGGCTTTGATTGCAAAACAAGGTTGGCGCATTCTTACATCTCCTTCTTCCCTTATGGCTCGCGTTCTTAAAGTTAAGTACTTTTCCAATTCAAATTTCCTGGATGCTGATATTGGTTATAATGCCTCTTATGTGTGGCGGAGCATTGTTTGGGGTCGAGAGCTCCTAAAAGGAGGGTTTAAGATGGCGGATTGGGGATGGTAAGAGTGTTCGGGTTTTTAAGGATCCATGGATTCCTCGTCCAACTCTTTTCCGACCTATCTCAAGGTTTTCGTCTATTTCGGAGAATCTAAAAGTATCTGATCTAATGTCACCCTTTGGCTGGGATAAGGAGAAACTAGAATCCATTTTTTTACCGCCAGATCGGGATTTGGTTTGGAGTATTCCTTTGAGCTCGAAAAGGAGATCTGATAGATGGGTATGGCATTATGACGACAAAGGAGCATTTTCTGTTAGGTCCGCTTATAGAGTTGAAATGGTTAGGCGGCGTTCTGGTTCTACATCATGGGGAGGTTCAGATACAGTTTGGTGGGGGAAACTATGGAAGTCGCAAGTCCCAAACAAAGTCAAAATTCATGTTTGGCGAGCTTTTCACGAAGCTCTCCCAGCAAGGCTTTCACTTTCTAAACGTGGAATTGAGGTGGACAAGCTTTGCCCGATATGTCGAGATGAACTGGAGGACACTAGCCATGTCTTTTGGTATTGCCTTGAAGCTCAGGAGGTTTGGAGGAATAGTGCACTTTGGCCAGTTTTGAAGAAGTTTTCGGGAGGACCTTTTTATGCCCTTTGTCTTTTTGTGTCTGCTCACTGGAACAGTGATGAACTTGGAGTGTTTTTGGTTATTATTTGGTGTCTTTGGCAGCGACGTAACAAGTGGATTTTCGAGAACAAAATGATGAATGCTACTGATATTGTGGCTTGGGCGGGAAGATTTCTTGGCGATTTTCTGACTTGTAATGGGTTGGATAGTCCTCCTGAGAAGAAAACGTTGTTGCCGAAGGCTTTGTGGCACGCTCCTAGTCATGATCAGATCAAAATTAATGTAGATGCAGCTGTAGATAGCTCTCTGAAGTTTATTGGTATTGGAGTGGTTGCCAGAGATAAAGATGGTGCTGTTATGAGTTTTTTGTCTCGACGTATTTTTGGTAAGTTTTCTCCCCATTTAGGAGAGTGTCTAACTGTGAGGGAAGGCGTGTTTTTAGCCAAATTTCTGAGATTGGACAATTGGGTGGTGGAATCGGATGCGTTGAATTCTGTTCGTGCTATTTAGAACCCAGCTGCGGAGGCTCCAGAAGCAAATATTGTTGAAGATATTAGAGACTCTCTTTTGGCTGCTAGAAGTGGTATGGTTTGTCATATCTCCCGTGATGGGAATAGGGTTGCTCACCTTTTGGCAAAATATGCTATTTCCAAGTCTGTTTATTGTTTAGGAGTTGATTTTGTCCAAAGATGGCTTGGTCCGTTTGTTAAAACCGATCTTGCTATTTGAGTTTCTTTAATGATTAATCCTTTTTTTCAAAAAAAAAAAAAAAAACATATTTAAGAACATGATTTTTGTGTGAAAAAAAGTCAAATAAATACAGCAAAATGAAAAAGAAAGAAAAAGTATTAGAATTAGACATGTAATCAATTTTGTCTCATGAATAGTCATGAACTTTAAAACTGTCTCATAAATGATACATCTGTTAGAATTTTGGATTCGTAGTGGTGAAATTTCCAGAGCCATCTGGACTCAGTCACTGTAAAAAAAAAAAAAAAAACGATAAAAATAATTTCACTTTTTTTAATAGTGTAAATGTGGAGTATATGATAAAAATCAATAGATATGGAGAATAGATACATAATAGATAATAGATCCAATTATAAAGATAAGAAAGATTTGTGGATATTTGTTTTTTATTTTTTATTTTTAAGTTTATTATATTATATTCGCTTAATATATACATCGAAAGTTTTATCTCATTGTCGTTTATAGACTCAAATTTTTCTTTTGTTGTTATTTACTGGCAAATGCGATTTTTCTTTGACTGATGTCGTTTGTAAGTTGTAATCGAAGTTGGCAGTTTACAAATGCACCGTTGTCAAAAAATTATTGTCATTTTTTTTAATGCCATCGTTTCTCACATGAAGTTATCATTTGAGAAAGACATTGTCATTCAAAATAAATGGGCCTTGTTTAGCCACGTATTTTTTGTAAAGTTTTGTTATATGTCATTTACTTATATCGATTACTCAGGGTTGGTTGTAGACCAATCTATAAAGATAGAAAATATCTTTCATGATTTGCGGTTTATTTTAGATCTGCTTCCCTTTGTTTTTATATCTCTAATTTAAAATTTTTATCTCAATTTTTATTTTTATTTTGTTTTATTTTATTTTTCTAAAAAATTAACACAAACTAAGTAAAATCAATCAATTTTAACATAAAAATTTTATCTCCAACTAATAAATCGAACACATTACCTGTAAAATAAAAAAATAAAAAAAAGTAGATAATGAAAAAGGCTGGATTGAATCCCGATTACTTACTCCGTGTGCGCCCCGCAACCATTTGATAAGGTATCGGAATTCATTCTCGACGGGTTGAATCCACCACAGAATCACATCTCTCACTTGATAATTTGCTAGATAACCTCTAAAGCCAAAATATGGCCGACATAATCCTCACCCCCATTGCTGAACTCATCATTCAGACCTTGAGTTCCACAGCTGTACAAGAGATTCAGTCTCTGTATGGAGCAAAATCTGAGCTGAGAAAACTTGAAAGCACGCTCTCGACCATCAGAGCCGTCCTTGTCGATGCGGAGAAGCGGCAGATCCGGGAAGAGCAAGTCAGAGATTGGCTGGAGAAGCTTGAGGCCGTGTTGTATGATGCCGATGATTTGGTAGATGAAGTCAACACTGAAGGTTTACGTCGGAAGTTGATGAATGGAAAGAAAATAAGGAAGAAGGTCCGCACTTTCTTTTCGTCGAACAATCAACTTGTTTTCCGGCGCAAGATGGCTCGAGAAGTTAAGACTATCAGGGAGAGACTGGATGTTATTTCAGCTGATAAGGAGCGGTTCCATTTGGAGGTGCGTCAAGAGATAATCCAACCGGAGCGAAATATGAGGGAGACCGGCGCATTTGTAGATGACGAGAATGTTGTTGGGAGGGAGGTAGAAATGGCGGAAATCATAAAACGTTTGATGTCGTCGGAGGTTGAAACCGGAACTGGCGGGAGTCGTTCTCGGAGGGAGAGAGTTTTTGTCATTCCCATCGTTGGGATGGGAGGAGTTGGAAAAACTACGCTTGCTCAGCTAGTTTACAATGATAGGGCGGTCAAAAAACACTTTAACTTAAGACTTTGGGTCTGTGTGTCTGACAACGTCGACGGTGATCCCCTTATTGTGAAAGTTGTTAGATCAATAACTAGTGCGGGTACAAAATTCATTTCAGTGCCAAAATTAGAGGAAACTGTCGCGGAGGAAATTAGTGGAAAGCGATTCCTTCTCATACTTGATGATGTCTGGAAGCAAGAGATCAATCAAGAATGGGAAAGACTCAAGGGTTTGTTAGGAAAAAACTGTGTTGAGGGCAGTAGAATAATTGTCACTACTCGTGATGACATGGTTGCGAAAGTCATGGGCGGCGTGCAACCATGTCGTTTGGGACATTTAGATTCGGAAGATTCTTGGGATCTTTTTCGGAAAAAGGCTTTCGAGCATGGACAAGAACCCACCGATCCCACCATTGTGGATACTGCAAAGGAGATTTTGGCAAAGTGCGGAGGAGTTCCCCTCGCTATAAGTATGATAGCAAGGATGTTGTGCTTTAGAGATCCCGAAACGGAATGGCCATCCTTCCTTGAAAAGGAGCTTTCAAATATACCTCAAGAAGAAAATGACATCTTACCAACACTTAGGTTGAGTTATGATTATCTCCCTTCGCATTTGAAACCTTGCTTTGCCTATTGTAGATTATTCCCTAAAGATCATCAATTTGATGTCCACACACTTATAACTCTTTGGATAGCACAAGGATTTATTAGGTCAGATCAAAGCCAAAGTCTGGAGGAAACAGGTTATGAATATTTTAGGGATTTACTTTGGAGATCCTTCTTTCAAGAAGCTAAGAAAGATGAGGCACTGAACATGGTAAAAAAATGCAAAATGCATGACCTAGTTCATGATCTTGCGATTCAAGTAGCAGGAGAAAAGTATGCCATGTTAGCTTCTTGTGGAGACAATAATCTCAGGAAATCAGTTCGTCATGTTTCCTATGATTTTAATTCACTTGCAGAGCTAGGGGGCGTACCAAGTTCGTGGCTTCAAGCACAAAGGGTTCGTTCATTTCTTTTCCGATCAGAACGTTATGAGACTGTGTTTGAAAAGGAATCATTATGGGATGAATTAATTATAAATCTTAAGTCTCTACGCATGTTAGATTTGCATAATGTAGGGATTTTTACAGTGCCAGATGCTATTTGTAAGTTGAAGCACTTGAGGTATCTTGATCTTTCCGGAAATGGTATTGAAACCCTACCCACTTCTATTACCCAACTAGTCAATTTGCAGACGTTGAAGCTCAACTGGTGTGATAGGCTTCGTGAGCTACCAAGTGAAATCGAGAAACTAGTAAATCTCAGGCATCTTGAGATTAAGGGTCGTAATAGGATAACTCATTTGCCAAGAGGACTCAGCCAATTGACTAATCTTCAAACGTTGTCACCCTTGTACTAAGTTAGCTTAACTAGCTGGACTCAACAACTTGAGGGGAAAGCAAAAGATTATAGGGATAAGAAGTCGGATGGTTACTACACCTACAAAGTCGAGAGAAAACAATCATCTTCGATCTTTGTATTTAGAATTTAAAAGTAACAATGATGATGCATCGAGCAGTGAGCACGAATGGAAAATGACTCTAGAAGGCCTCCAACCACTCCCAAATCTCAGATGATCGACTTTAAAAAGCTACAGTGGTGCCAATTTGTCCCGTCTACTTACACCACTTGCAAATCTGGTTACTCTTTGCTTAGCGGTTTGCTTGAAATGCACACAATTACCATCACTGGCTAAGTTTCACTCAAGAAAAGGAACTAGTTCGATTGAATGCTCTGGAGTATATTACCATTAATGAGGGTGTTAACCACTTTTCCTCATCATCCTTACCATGGCATTGCCATCGCTACTCACACTAATTGACTTGCCCACCTTCAGAGGCTGGTGGAGGTCAGGCATCACAGAGAATCAAGCAGAGAAAGTTATATTGCTGTCATTTCCACAACTTTCTTCATTGACAATCGTATGGATGCAAGACGAATACAAGAGAGATTTGGATATGATCAGTTTGGCCAATGATTAATAAAAGTTCTCCACTTCAGCTTCAGGTATAAACTCGATCGCCAACCATCTGTCCTTTCTATTGTTATTGCATTCTTTTTCATATTTTGTTTATTTCTCTATTCCTTGTTGTCTTGATATTGTGTGTACAGGGCCAAAGTCTTGGAATGTTTCAAAGAAGTTCAGAGCATTATTCAGTTTTTGAAACATATGCACATGATAGTGGTAAAATACCTCTTTCTTTAATTACTCTTCTTTGAAGTCGGGATTGCTTATAAAAGTTGGTTTTATGCATGTTTTATTAGTCCACCTGGTCAAATAGTTGTCAATAACTGTTAATAAAAAATTACTAAGACCAAAAAGATCTTGATTGTCAAAAACAATCCGTTATAAATCTTTTTTAGTTGTTATTTCACTAAATGGAAGCAAAAATTTGAACTTTAAAGTTCACGTGTGGTAGTTCTGTTGTTGTGGATATATCTTCACATTTGATAGTTCTGTTGTTGTGGATATATCTCCAAAGAGTTATTTTCTTTCTTTAGGGACAAAAATGTCACTAAACTAGCCTGTGACATTCTAGTCTGTAGTATAAACAAGTGAAGCATGTATTTGTCTGGTAATGTAATAGGTTTCTCCAACGTGTTTCTTAAGCAGTGGAACAACGTACCATAACCATGCACTACAAAAAAAGTAACCTTTTGCGGTAATAATTGACATGCACTACAAGACCAGAGTACCATGTAGTCTTCCCTCGCTTACAAATTAGTTCATACTTTGTCATGTCGATTATGAATTGGAAGCATCTAGCGCCATTAAATCAGTTCTTTTTTCTCAAGTCATTGCATTTAGGTAGGCCAGCATCTTTATGATTTAATGCTTCATTTACTTTCTACAGGGCTTTTTCTTGACTCATATAAGTTGGAAGCGCTTCCAACAGACACTAATGATGAATTCTGTTATTGTAACTACAGCAGATTCTCATGAAGCGTCATTATCATCATTATCATCGTCGTCAACTTATGTCCCTGTTTCAATTCCTTCCTTTTCTGTCTTTTGGCTGCGACTGTTTCACGGCTAACATCACTGCATGAAGCGACATGTAATCTAACAGCTTTATAGACACCGAGGATTATGGCTTGTCCCATTCATCACCAATGATCTCAAATCCCTGTATCATCGTATTTCCTCTGACTTAGATGTGTCCTTTCACAATTCTTTACTTTGTTGAGGTTAGTAATTCACTGCCACTACGTACTGCAGTTCTTGACTTGATCAATTTAAACAACAAAACGTAGTTACCGTAATTTATCTTACAATTTAAGAGGCTTTTGGCATTTGTTTTGGAATTTGGCTGATGAATGCACGTAGATCACGATCTTGAGGAAACTAAATGTAGAAATGTTATTCTCTCGCTAGGTTCAATACTGTTGGTACTAAAACAAATCGCTCAAATGTGTTTCTTATGTACTGCAAGAATGCACAACGACCCACAAGGTTGGATTACCAAGTTGGCTTCTCTCCCTTGCAGACTCAGTTCATATTTTGATACACCGACGTATGAGATGCGAGGACTAGCAAACAACATTGAATTAGTTCTTTCCTTTCAAGTCACGACTCATTAAAAAAGGGTATGTTGCTTGCTCCAAAGTACATGCAATTCAAACAACAGTGATATTTTGCTCTGTGCCATTTTCTTAATATTGAAACGTGAAACTTTGCCACACAGTTCTTACTTCTTACATAGCATTTTCATTTTGTACAGGAGATATTCACTTGTTAAAATCATGATTAAGTTCGTCTTTTTCACTACTCCTCATCACTCTGATTTAGTTTTAATCTCAAACCAGGTTTTTAAGCAGGGGTCTTCTGTTCTGTAATCTCACTGCCCCTTGGAGAGAGAGAGAAAGGGTAAATTTGTTCACCATACTTTCTTTTAAACTGAAGATAACATTTAATGATACAAAAAAAGCTTATATGCTTTGTTGGTTTTCTTCTTTCTGATTCTATGTCAACTAAAATAGTTTGATCCTAGAAAACCAGTTGCTGGAGGTTGTGTATGGAATTGTTATGATATCCGATTCCAGCATCATTTAGTTGCTCTTTTCAACGATGGTGTTTTCTCTTTGCAAGGCGAGTATTATTTCATGTAGTTTAGCTAATTGGCAATCTCACAGTTTGTGGCGGAGCCACGTTCATCTCTGCGGGGGTACTTTTGAGTTTCGTACTGTGTTCTAACTGAAAAAGTTTTATGGCTTTGCCACGACTCGCATTTTGATTAGTTTTTAGCATTACTTGATTCCTCCTTGTAGTCCTAGACTAATTTTTTGGCATCTCTTCATGAAGTTAATCTTTTTGGTACCTGAGGCAGGAATAATTCTAATTAGGAGCTGCTTATTTTGCTCAATCTGGAGTGGATAATCAAAACAGATGAAGCTGCTTAATGGAAATCTGGAGCTTCAGTGTGGTTTTTTCGAATCGTTAAGGCTTTGACATTGATATTGTAGCTTGCAAAGGTTTGAATTATATTCAGATTGAACTATTTGACACTTCATGAGCTTGGTTCGATTCTTCAAGCTGAATTAATGGGTGCAATGGTTGCTATCACTATTGCAGGTTCGCAGCTGACAAACGGGTGGACCGGCATTTGGGTTGAATGCGTGATTCAACGGTGGTGTTGAAAATGCTAGGAAGCCAGAGGTGAGTAAGCAAATCCTTATTTTCTTTTGATTATATATTTCCGTGTGAGTTATTCGAAAATCAAACCACTGATTAGATCTACGAACTTGTTTGATTGCGTCCTCTGTTGCTTTCGTAAACAAAGAGTTATACAAATTATACCATACTGTTGAAACCAAAGATTAAAAAGATAACAAACACTTTTATTTTCGTTGATTTGTTTGTTTATGATTCTATACTGGCATGGTTTGATAGGATACTACGGCCAGGAGGTTGTATGGCTGTTATGAGATCCGGTTGCAGCAGTTTTCCATTGTTCTTTTGAATAATTTGTGCCTTCATTGAAGAAAAGTACTTGGACTCTTTGACATGCTTGCAGTAGGATGAATTTTTTCGGATAAATGGATCTCTCATTGCACCTTTTATCCGACGAATAATTCTCAGTAGGACCTTCTCATTTTGCACAATGAAGAGTGGATGAAAAATTAAAACCCGGATGAAGCTGCCAACGGCAATTTGGAGATCTGTGAAGTGGCACGGTTTTCTAACTTTTCGGGACTTTTATTATCACTGTATTAGCTAGCAAAGGTTGGAGTTTATTGTGATCGAACGAGATTGAACCTATGTTGTTTCATATTTTCTCTTTTCCTCTTGAGATTTTCCAGCGGCGTCGAAGCATTTGGATTGTATGAGACTCGGGTTTTACAGAGAAGGGAATCTAGTAGATCACCAATTTGGAAGGACACAGGGTTCATCATCCTACTTGTGGATGTCTTCTATTGTGGGCTTTCCTGTTCCACAAGTTACTTATGGGGATGTGACTTTTATGCTTCATTACATACATTTCCTTTCCTCCAGTAGTTTTTTTTTTTTTTTTGGGTCTGTTTGTACGGACATCTCTGTTCTATCTATTTCAATAGAGATTTGGAGTGCTATTGATAGTTGGCTTTTTTAGGTGCCGACAATGTCGGCATGTATTAAAGTCATTGTGATGCTAGCCCACCTTTTATTTACCAGGAGTTTTGGACTTTTTAAATTTCTTCTTACATTTCGACCATGATGCCAGCAAGGGAAAGAAGAAAATCATTGGTAGATATTCACACACCCCATAAAAATTAGCTAATAGCTCTGCTATAGCCTATAAGTATACACATTCACACACATTTATATATATGGCCCATATATATTTGTGTGTGTGTGGTGTGCTCACCTGTCGAAAATAGAACAAAAATGCCTTATCATGTCAAAAGGAACAAAGTCACACTATCTCAAAATACACATAAATTTCCATGATTTAAGGAAAAAAGAAAAAGAAAAAAAAAAACATAATTTGAATGGAAAGTTTGAGAAAAATATGTACATCGATGAGGGGACGATAAAGTTCACTCTTTGATTCTAAACTACAGCAGCTCTACTTGCCTTACTTTACGTCAAACTAAATACAACTCTAGTTACCTTGTTTTACGGGTTTTCTGTTTTCTGTTTTTTGTTTTTCGTTTTTTTTTTTTTTTAAATTTCCAAACCATCATCGGTACTATCATCAATAAACGGATTCACAAAATTTCTGCTAGACTAGTGGTTTCAAAACACAGAAAGCAAATCACAAACCAAACGGCAGTAAAGAGCGATTTTCCAAGCTTCAAATTTCAATAGACAAAATTACATAAATCTACATGGCAATTTGTAGACCGAATGGACAATCAACAAAACAATTTTATTTTTTATTTTTGTTTGTCTGTCTTTGTTTTTTGTTTTTTTTGCCCTTTAACCTTTTAAGCTACCATATATTATTATCTGTAAGTTGACAAGAAAAGGTCGTCAGACCTGATATCATAAAGATAACAATTACAAAACCATAATGGCTCTAAGAAGCAGTGGATTTTAAGCCAAAAGGATGACCATAGAGCCACAAAACGACAATGGAGCGATTTGGCAACCACCGCTCACCACATCACAAGCATCTCCAAGTATCCAAAACTAGTTAAATGCCTTCTTTGAGTCGAAAACTACCAACAGGTGGGACACAAAGATGACGATGGATTTGGATTAAGGTTAGAGTGAACATCTTTATGAAAGACAGTCCCCACTTCTTCGGCTTCCACGGTCTAACTAACACGTGTATGTACCCAAAACATTCCGAAAACTAGATTCTGTGAAGCAGGTACGCGGTACGCCTCCACTACAGTTCCTGCTTGCTCTTGCTTCTTTCATCTTTGCCTTAAACCTTGATTTTGCCACGAGTGTCTGTACTGTATTTACGAAGTTTCCAACTGCCATCACAACCAAAAGGAGACCGCAAAAAGGCACCTGCCAAAAACAGTTTTCCACGTTTGATACTCTTCCACTACATATACTATAACGAAAATTTGGATGAACTAAACACCTTGAAATAGAATAAGCATTACCTGCCACTCAGAAACAACCCCGCCCAATGCAGTCCTAAGCAATAGTAGTCCGATGTATGCCTCAAAACCCTAAGGCAAAAGAGAAAAACAATAAAACCTATCAACATGTTTGTCAATTACCGACTTGAAGAATTATATACATCATTTCCAGTCTCATCTAGTTTCAGTGACAAAAAAGCACTAATTCTCACATAAAATTTACCGCAAAACATGATAGCACAACAAGAGTTACAAACCATCATATACAGAATCAGTAAACTGTTAAAAGCTTTCATGAATATTTCATCTTAATATAAGAAATATACAGGTTAAAGCGACACATTTTCAATATGCACAAAAGATCATCAAAAGAAAGCATGGTTATTCTGCCAAATCAATCAACTTAAAATACCACAGTTCAGAATTTAATTGCACAATTACTAAGAACCACCATCCACTGATATTTTGCTTCTTCACATCAAAACCAAACGGAGGTAATCGGAAACTTAATAGAATTTCATCGAATACCAGGCTACTGTTATTTCATCTCAAAATTCAAACAAGAGATGGGCAAGATGTTGTCTAATCACCTGCAAAATAAAAAGTATAGGATACAGCACCCACAACTGGCCATATACACCAGCTGTTTCTCCCCAGACGACATCCATTCTCTTAGCCTGAAAATAACAAAAAGAAATTAATAACTAAATTAGATTGGACCATATTCTTTAGTCTCGTCCAATTAAACATAAATTTTAGTACTTACAGAAAGATTACTCTGAGAGAGAGAAACAGGCAGGCAGGTAAACATTTAAGGAGGAATGCTTAGGTATTAAGTAGAGTATAACTAACAACTTTACATATATAAATCATAAGATATAAAACTCAAATATTATAAGTTCATCAACACATAGAGCAGGAATATCTTGGAAATGGCACCTTTCCCAATGCAATACGAGTATAGAGTCTCTGGCGTTGATATCTATTTTGTAAAAGCATAGCAATTCCTTGCATCAAAGCCCATTGTAGGAAAAGTTGTACTCCCCTCTGCAAAAGATTTAACCGATTTAAGAAAGCCCAAAAGTACATCATTTAGCATGTAAAATATATGATGAAACAAAGTTACCTGTTTATGAGAGCAATTTGGTTCTCCCTTTATTTCCCATGTGAGACTAACGAGGGCCATAACCATGGCACAATAATGATGGTATATCCACCTGTAAAAGCATGTTGCAGTTCGTCATAGAGACAATCCTAAATAAGCGAACGGACGAATAAATAGTCAGTTGACAAAATATCACCTTTTACTAGTAGATCTTTTTTAAGTATAAGCATAAGAGGTTGCTTGCACAACGAAAATGACTACTCATAAGAAATAATATATGTCAAATTGCACAACAATATGCTTTACCATGGACGGATGTCACTTCCGTTTGCTCTTAGTATGTTTTCACGCAATGCCAGACCTGTGTATAGGAACAGTAGCCATGCCTGACAAGTGATCAAGCGTGCACTAATTGTTAAGTCAAACAAGATTCAAACATTAAATCGAAATTAGCAACATGACAGATTATAATCCAAGATACTAGCATTTTATACCTGGTACAGCTGAACTGGGAATGCTGGCAAGCATCCATTCCAAATCCAAGATCTTAGAATAAGCAGGATTGATGGGAAAAGAAGAAACAGAAGTGCAGTTCTATCCTGCACGACGAGATAATATGGTCATTAAACTTTTACAAGCTATCTCATAGATTCTCCCATGCAAGTTGTAAAGCAAATATAAAAGACAAATATGTTTTAAGAAACAAGGAGAAAAATTGATGTAATCTGCAGGAATGGATCAAACAAAAAAGAATGCAATAAAGAATAAGAGAAGACTCAAATTAAAAAACCAGTAAATAAGGAGAAAAAAAGGTGAAGTATTTGGCACACATGTTTGTCACTGGAAGTTTGAATCCAAACATTACAACAAACATAATACATTGGCATCACCACCTGACGTGGACATGTGTATCCACAAAAACATACATCTCATTACAAATGAATATTTCCGCACATTCTCACATCATATTACTTAGGCCAATGCAGGGCAACGTTTGCCCAACTGAACAAGTTGAAAGGGACATTTCCAAGAAGAAAAAAAATGTTAAGTAGTGGAACCTATAAAGCTTGTGTGTTCTTATATTTTCTTTCTTTTGTGATTTTATTGCTCTTGGTAATATAGAATTAGAGTATCTAATTCTTAACAGACAAGCTGTCTCAAGAATTGACAATTCATCGAATCAACCTAACCTCACCGAATGCACAGCAAAAGAAAAGGCAAAACTAGGACACAAAATGAAAAAGGAAACAATTAAAAGAACTTTTAGGGAAAGGCACATGAACATACCCTATAACTGTTGTACTCCTCTTTCACCTTGAGCTGAATGTCTTTACGAGCAGCACGCACATTAATAGGACCCAGAAACATCCTCAGAAAGCGACCTGGTGTTTTGGTGTTAGAATTCGACAGTAAACATAAATCAAATGCCAAGTAAAAAGGAACATCAAAAGGAAGAATGAAAGCACCCTGAGGTTTGGCAGGAAAAAAGGAAGCGGCATCTCCTTCAGTGAGGATGGATCTTGCTCTCTGCAAATCCTCTTCGAGCTATCAACACACAGAAAAGTAAAAAACAGAAATCAGATAGATTGATTACCAGTACGGAGGTATCGAAAACAGCGAAATAATGGGAAACAAAAGATTGCCGAAAAAGTTGCCTTGTCCGCGAGCTTGGGATTGGCCGAGTGGAGAGAGTGCAGGGAAGATTTGAGGCGTCGAAGCGAAGAGTCGAGGGATTGAGCATGGTTGCGAAGCGATTGATCCTCGGAGGCAGAGCTGTTGATGAAGGATGAAGCTGCATCCTGGAGCTCCTTGGCCGCCTCCAACGCTTTCCCAACTTGTTCTTCTATTTCCTCATTCGTATTATTACTACTCTCATCACCCATTTCGCCTATTGCCTCTTCTTCTTCCCTCCTATTATTATTATTATTATTGTGTAATTATTCAACACAGGCTCTAAGCGCCTGAAAAAAATGTCATTTGTCATATAAAGAATTCCTTAGTTCATATAGTAAAAGTATTAATTAATCTAACATCAACAAAAGCTCAGAGTAATATCCGTATAATAGCATTAAAAAAAAATGCAACTAACAAAACTTGATCAAAATTAGAGGGTTTATTTTTTTTTTTTTTTGGGGGGTACCATATCAAAGAAATTTCCTTTTAAATTATTCATAAAGAACTACAAAATAATTTTAAAAAAAACTACAAAATTTATCAAAACGAATCTATTGCTAGCTCCTAAATATAACTACAACATGCATGCGGTTAATGTGTGTGTGTGTGTGTGTGTGTGTGTGTGTGTATATATGTATATTTTTATATGAATATATGTGTGTGGGTATGGATATGTACATATTCAAATCAACGCTAGCTGAAAACAATCTCAATATTAGGAGGGAAAAAAAATCAATTCTAAAAATAAAGCACGGAACTTGGAGAACCCAGAATTCTTCGCCGGAATCAGGGATATTGAAGAGAATGAGCGGTGAATTAGAACATGAAAAAAAAAAAAAGGAAAGAATAAAGAAACTCCACCTGTAGGGAAGGAGCTGCGGCGGCGGCCGGCGTCGGAAAGGAAGAAAGCTTGAAAGAGTCAGGTGAGTTTGCAGAAAAACTGCGTAGGAGGAGGAGTTTGGTGATGGAACCGTAAAATGAGAACCGCAGAAAAAATGGCCTTTTGTTATGTTATTCTCTCATTTTCTTTGTGTTTCTACTTTCTCCAGAAGATGGGGTTGGTATGGTAAAATAATAATAATAATAATAATAATAATAATAATTAGTATTATTATTATTGGATAAATATATAGTAAAGTCCCATTTATATATTCTATCAGTAAAGTTGATTTTTAAATCATTAAGATATAATTAAATGACTGATTTATTATTTATGTATGATACTTGTAATACACCTTACCTCATATTACCATAAACTAAAAAAATTTAAAAATAATATATAAAAATGAATGGGTAAAACATCTATTTCCTCCCCAGCCATCGGCGACGCTCCCTGGTCGATGACCCCTCGTCGAAGAGCCAGGCCCCCCTGACACCAATGGACCCCCCCCTCGGCGCTTAAGCCTAGGAACCCCCCTCCCTCGACGTCAACGAGGCCCCTTTCCCCCCGACGCTAACAAGCCCCCCTAACCATGAGACCCCTCCCTTCCCCCCCCCCCCCCCCCCAACCCGCGCTAGACCCATGAGACCTGCCCCCCCCCCCCCCCCCCCCCCCCCCCGCGCTTGAGCCCAGGCACCCCCCTGACGCCAACGAGCCCCCTGGGGGGGGCTCCTTGGCGTCTTCACCAACGTTGGGGAGCCGCCGGTTGACTCGTTGAGAACTAATTTTTTTTAAGTTTTTTTTTATTTCTAATTTTTTTATATTTAGTATATAATATTATGGGTTAATGTAAATTATAGTTATCATGCACAAATAATATCTCAAACCGTTTGATTAAATCGTGACGGTTTAAAAATGAACTCTACCAATAGAGTATATAAAACAGTTTTACCGCAGCTTTGTCCATTATTATTATTCTAATAAAATAATAATAATAATAATAATAATTAATAAAAGAAATTCGCGTAAAGAAAGGCAAATAAGAAACGAACCTGATTCCTGACATTAGAGAAGGAGAACTGAGATAGAGAGGGCAAGATTATTGCTTTTTTACAGTTTTAATTAAGATTTATGGTGATGAAAAGTGATTATAAATTGTGAAAATAGATTTTTAGGTTATGAGAAAATGTTGTAATAAGATTTTTAATTTATGTCTAAAAGCAAGATTCAAATGGTGATTCAAATGAGTATTTATTTTTCAAGCCAAAAAAAAAAAAAAAAACAAGAGTGTTGATTAATTTTGGTGAATAATTCAAAATTTGTTTACCAAATCCTCTTTTTTAGTATTTCAAACCTATCATTAAAAAAAAAAAAAAAAGTATTTCAAACCTATCGTTTCAGACCTAATCAATTCTAAAAAATTAGTATTAAACTACATGTTTAGGGGACAAGTTGATATAAACATAATAGTTCAGTAGAATTTTAAAGTTACAATTAGTATCATGTTCATAAATGGATGTAGAAAGAGTATTTTGATGTATAACAAAATGTTGGAACTATAAGTAATCCGTATGAAATTAACATTTTTCTCCCTTTGAAGAGCTTGTTGTCTTTTTTTTTTTTTTTTTTTAATTATTATTATTTTTTTATATAGCAAAATAATATCTGACATGGTCGTTTTGATTGATCGTCGTTTTCATAATAGATGGTCGTTTTCTTAAAGTTAATGCCGTGTCAGCGTGCCCATTTTCCCTCACAACAAGAAGGAAATGTTCTGTTCGGGAGAAAGGCAGCATATCTACGCATCCAAATGTAGCCTTACAAAGCGACTCGAACCCAAACTGCTTCTTCTTGTTCAAGAGTTCTGGTCAATCAAACAAAACCAGGTTTCACGAGCTTCAAGTCTTCAATCTTTGAGAAAGATGAAGAATTTCATGGAAATTACTTGTTTTGCCTTCTTGGGGTTGCTTTTTCTTCAACGCATAGCCCAAGTTTCCTCTTCTTCACCTCTCACCAACAGCAACCAGGTCTTTCTTCTCTTCGCAAGTATATAAATTGATTTTCATTAGTATTATTTTTTATTATTTGGGTTATTGATTTTTGAGGTTGATTGTTTTTTATTTGTCCCGAAGAATAATTCTTTTTGAGAACTCGGAAAAATCCTCTTTTTTTTTTTCTTCCCTCTACGAAATGGATGTTCATTTTCAGTACAGTCACTTAAGTTTTCAAGTTTGGTTACTTCATCGTTAACATCTGTAGGAATGTGTTTGAGCATGTTGAACGTAGGAAAATGACCCTTTTTTTTTTTTTTGAAATCGGGGGTGAACCTAGAGGGAGTCGCAGTTTTTGTTTCGAGATTACCGCTGGACCATGTCTGTAACCACGATCTTTTTTCTTTTTTTAAGCATTGTACAAATACATGTCTTAAATTTTGTTAAATTAGGAGAGAACAGTAATAATATCGAACATTATTAATCTATGTTTAATCAATGTTAATCAATAATTTACCGGTCAGTCATTCAATCCATCAACTATTTCAATTGCCATTGACCATTTTTCTAATAAGAAAAATTGGGTTGGCCATTTTATTTAAGAGGTGGCCAAAACTGGCACCTTACCTAATTTCTCTATGTTTTGGTAGGTATACTGATGTCATCTTCTCTAACCATATTTTTTTGTGTTTAATGATTCAGGCTTCTGAAGGATCTGCTGGTTCAGGGTAATGTTCTTGTCAGACTATTTATAATTAGCCCAAAACCTTAATATGGTGCGATGTTGTATTAAAGGAGGATTTTGATCTAAAGTTGGAATATATAAAGATATTACCTTATTGCGACCATAGGAGAACTGTATAAAATAGAAATGAAGTACATTTGATTTTCACGAGTATCCGTTTAAGCCATCTAATCTTGTTATATTAACTTTTTTAGAACTCTTAAGCAAGAGGAGGAACGGGCTTTTGAAGTACATTGTTCTAGAGAAAGAAGTCGAACAGCATGGAAAATTATCGAGGATGTACGATTACCAAACTGCACTATGCAAAAAATACTTTTCTTTTTTTGTTTTCTTTTTGAATAACAGTTGTGTTTGTGTGTCGTTGTAGTATTTGATGCCATTCATGGAGCAAGAGCGCTATCAGATTTCGAACAAGTGTCGGCTTCATCCCGACAATGACATCTTTAGAGATCAGGAGCAGCACAAGATTCATGTGGATATGAATGAATGGCAGTGTGGATATTGTAAGAAAAGCTTCCGCGCTGAAAAGTTTCTTGATCAGCATTTTGACAACAGACACCAGAATCTTCTTAATGTTGTATGTAGACCTAGACCATTTTCCCTTATGGGTTAGGAACCGATGTTTAAGTTGGTGCACTATTCACATTGTTATGCTGTAGTTTTTCTGTTGCTTTTTAATTTCCTCACCTAGTCGATCTCTTGACTTTCTGACGATTTCCGGTTTCACCTATCTGCAACAGAAAACATAGGTTTGAATTTATTCAACAGACCTATTTGTTACTTTATGGTTCATTTTTACCTAGATATTTTAGCATTGGATCAAGTTGTTATATGTCCATTTTCCACATGTATTAGAAATGTAATATAATTTCTAACGCATGCAGAGCGGCAGCAAGTGCATAGCTGATTTATGCGGGGCTTTGCACTGTGACCATGTGATGCAGACCAAGTCACGGAAAACCAAGTGCAATCCTGTAGCTGTTGCTAGGAACCGCCATATATGTGAGGTTGCTTTGTGTGCTTTCGTTGCTAGTCTTGTTGATCTTAAAGATTATACGTTGCTCATATCTAGAATTTTCTGTGCAGAGTCTTGCTGATGACTGTTTTCCCATTCAGCAGGGAGCCTCAGCAAGTCACCTTCACGGTACTGTACTTTTCTATGTTTCAATTAAAGAGAGAACTCTGAACCCTGTCTTTTGTGATGCTATTTCACTTTCAGATTCTTTCTTGTTATAGTGCACTTTCTAGTATCTGTTTCGCGAAGTAGCTACTCTCTAAAACTTTTGGTGACATTCTGGTTTATTTTTAGAGTTGTTTCTGCATCAATTTTGCAATGCTCTCACTTGCTCCGGGAAACCAAAACCTTTCTCTAGAGGAGGCAAGGTAAGTCTTCTGTTTGTTAACTGCAGTTGATTGGATTTTATATGATTCCATTTCTAATGGTTGCGAATTTCTTATGCCAGTACATAATTGGTCTTATGACTTGCTTTCCACAAACCTCAATAGAAAGATGAAATATTTTCATAATGATATTAAATTAAAATTTTTTTCTTGCCAGTTCCTTCATTTTGGATCTTGTCTTATTTGCATTATGTAAGTTTAATCTCATTTGTTTACCAAATATTATAAATGCTTCTTAGTTGAGTTGATACATGTAGCGACACTGTTTTATCCATGCAGGAGCAAACGAGTGTGCTATACCTGGCTCTGTCGATATTGACTTTGATGCTACTCCCCCTTTTCTATGTTCTTGTTTTCTTGCACCAAAGGTATCACTTTTAGCTTTCTGAAACCTCATTAAGCCAAATTTTTCCAATAATTTTCTAACGTGTCTTTCAGAGAAATGAAAATGAGAAGCCAAGAGCTTAGGCGCATCCCACGAGTTGGGCGGAAGACAAAACCCTCATAGTTGGTAGTATTCTTTTAACTCCACTTTACTAGCAGTGTAGTTTATGTTGTTAAAATTTTCTAATTCCCCTTTTTCTTTGGATGATTAGGCTCTTTAACAACCTATTGGTAGGACAAACAAAAGGATGACAATGGTTTCCAAATACCAATTTGACCTCTCTCACAAATATCGCAACGAATGCATATGTAGAAGAAAGGCACAATGGCATATAGAAGCGTATAGAAGCGTCAAGAATGCTTGCAAGAAGCCCTTGCTAAAACACCAATTAGAAGCTACAAGAAATATTGTTTTCCTGATAGAAGCTCTGCTTGGTGATAACCAGCATTAGTTTGTTGAAAAAAATGAAAAGTAACCCAAAGAATCTTAGGGTATTATGTAATACAAATTTATCCATTGTCAATTAGATCTCACTCGTAGTTTTGTTTCCCCTTTCACAAATAACAAGGTACTGTAATAATTCGGTAATTTTCTTGACCATGTCTGAACAAATAGATGAACAATACAAAGGCTGTCTATATAACTTGAAAAGGTCATCCTAGGACAATGGCACGGATTAGTTTCGGGCATCTTGGTCTCTGTATATGCCCAGAAATGTTGCGTTCTTTTAACCGTTTGATGAGATAAAACTGCTCCAAAATTCAAATGGATGAGAGGCTATGGAGCTATGACACCGAATGCATGGGATATTATTTCATTTGACAGAAGAAAACCCTCTGGATCACTAAGCCGAATATAAGCAAGCCCCTTCTCAATCTTGTCCTCGTCCTCTTTAAGTAGCATTTTTACCGAATTCATCGGAAGAAAAGGCCCGTCCTCTCTCATCCAAGCAAACTACATGTCCGCTTTCTACATAATGTCTGTAGGCTTTGCAAAGAGAAACAACAAGAGAATCACCGAACGCTTTTCCGAAAGACCTTAAATCCAGGCCTCTAGCAGTCCTCAGAGAGAGCATAACAACATCCATGGCAATGTCTGTGGAATCAATAGGGTTATTGTTATTGAAGTCTATGCTTTCATTCTCCAAACTTTTCACGAAATCCACGTACCCTTTCATCTTTTTCGGCCTTGAAAACCTCAGTCCACCAACGTAGCTTGCAGAACCAAGGCCAAAACCATAGAAAGGTTTGTTCTTCCAATAAACTTGGTTGTGTTTGCATTCAAACCCAGTTTTGCAGTAACTACTGATTTCATAATGAGCATAGCCTGCATCAGAAAGCATTCTTGAAGCCATTTTGTACAAGTCGGCCGACTGTGAATCAGAAGGCAACGGGAACTCCCCCGGCGTGTACCTGCAAATAGTGAAATTCTCGGTATCTATCAAATGCATACAAATTGAAACTATTGATTTCATCATTTTGACGACTTCGTCACTTACAGCAATCCAAATTTTGTTCCTTGTTCAACTTGCAAATCGTAAACCGACACATGGGTCGGTCCTGCTTCAATGGTGAGCCTCAAACTCTCTTCCCACATCTCAGGAGTTTGGTGGGGAAGAGAAGATATCAGATCCATACTCCAATTCTCAACCCCACATGACCCAACAATCTCAATTGCCTCATAAACCTCCTTGACACCATGTGCTCTCCCACAAGACTTCAACAGCTCGTCTTGAAACGCCTGAACTCCTAACGACACCCTATTAACACCCAAATCCATCAACTCCTCCATTTTCACAGCATCAAACGTTCCTGGGTCCATTTCCATGGACACCTCAGCATCCGAATGCAGTCCGAATTTCGACCTCAACGTCTCCAAAACTGACGACACGAGCCTTGGCGGCACGAGAGAAGGAGTGCCACCACCGAAAAAAACCGTTTCAAGAGGCGGGTTGGTCTCGGTTTCTGCTCTTGTGGCAACGATTTCTCGGCAAAGCATATTGATGTAGTTCACCATTCGCGGGTCGTCATTGGACTGGGGCGAAGAAGAGCCAAGAGCGACGATCGGAAAGTCACAGTAATGGCAGCGTTTTCGGCAGAAAGGGAGGTGTACGTAAGCCGAAGTAGGAGGTAGCTGGTGCAGAAGAAGAATGTCGTTGTGGGTGTTCGGTGCGGCATTTTTTCGAACAGTTGTTGGGCTATGTGTGAAAACACTGAAGATAGCGCTGGTTGGTGGTTTTCTGGTTCTAACTTTGGCGGGAAATGCTGAGAAAATTGGAGTGAAGGTTGATCTTAGCATTATTCGGTGACGAAATTTATGGGGAATGATGAAGACCAAATCCTGATATGTATGAGTTATTAGATTCGTGACTCGTGAGTGGTTCTCTAGACGGTTAACGTTGGAGTTTCTGGCTTGTGCAAGCAAAAATTGTCCTGTCCGGCTGCCAAACTTCAACGTTAATTTTCTCGGACTCCTCTTCTTTCTTACTCTTAAATTCTTAATAGATTTTGGGGATTTTTTTTTTTTTTTTTTGACTTTTTTTACTTGTATATCTTAAATTTATTATAGAGTTATAATTTATATCATGAACTTTTAATCTTGATAATTTACACCATGAACTTACAAATATGTAGTAAATTACACCAATTGACAATAATATTAATATTTTCAAGAAAATTGATATGTGATTTATACATGAGTTGTTAATTCATGATATAAATAATCATTTTTTTTTGTTAATTAACAATCTATAAGCAAGTGACGCATCAATTTTCATTAAAAAAATAAATATTGTTTATCAATGGGGTGCAAATTGTTACAGATTTGTAAGTTTATGGTGTAAATTATCAAAATTAAAAATTTATTGTGTAAATTACAACTCTACGATAAGTTTAGGATCCACCAAAAAAAAAAAAAAAAAAAAAAAAAAAACCATTTTTTTTCCTTGGTACTATTGCCCTATGATTTTTTTTAAATATTTTTTGTATATTGATAATGTGCCCCGTAAACATATTTCTTTGCTAGTTTGCCCTTTTAAATTTCATGTGGCATGGCATGTTTGGAAATGTTAAAAAAAAAAAAAAAAAACTGAAAATTGAGATGTGATTTGCAGTAAAACAAGAAATTGAAATTTCCAGATTTATTTGTTGTCACTAGGGTGTGTTTGGTGCTCGGTTTGAGTTTGAAATGAAATGAAAATTTTATGTTGAAGTTTGTTGACTTTTCAAAAACTAGTTATAATTTTTTATTGATTTTTTAAAAAAAAGACAACAAAACCAGCCGTAAAGTACAGTTCAGTTAAAAAAGAACTCGAACACTCAACGTAAGCTAAATCCCTAAAACAACCTTTTCAAAACGAAAAAATTAGGCAAAAAATATTTACGCTGATCTTAAGTTAAAAATTATATTATCACAAATTAGACTCGTAAGTTCCTTTATTTATGTTCATTTCATGAACTTTTAATAATATAATGACATTATTTAACTAACATGATTTTTTGACTAATGAAATAAATATGAATAAGAGAATATATGAGTCGAGTCTTGTTAGATATAGGTTTTCTTAGAAAATTGAACACCCGCATGGCCCAAGAACATATATCTAGATCACATTCTTGTTCGTTGCTAAAATTCCCTGACTGTTGCAGCAATGAGTGACATATCCCTCTGTTAAAAAACTTACAGTGTAAGTTCTACATTCGTCCTTTTTGAGAAAGAGCAAAATAATATTTTTAAAAAGAATAATAATAAATTATAACATAAAATTTTAAAAATAGTAATATATTACATAATTAAATTTATGATCACATAATATCAAAAAAATCCCTCCTCATTCCTCCTCTTTCTCTAACATGAAATTAAACACATAAATTTATTATTAAAAATTAACCATAAATTTGAAATTTTTATGAAATCCAAGGAAATCTAAGAAACATATGCTATAATTTATTATCTTTTAAAAAACATGCTATAAACTTCAAAGTTAACCTATAAAATATGCTATTTTTCCCTGAGAAGAACAACGAAAACTCTTCAGAAATAGCCACCAAAAAAAAAAAAACAGGAATACATGACGCCTACAAACTGTGTCTATCTGTCGGCCATTGATCTATCTCCAAGCAACAAAACACAACAATTTCTCAATAATTGTAGCTGAATTAAGAAGCCAATATACACTGCTCCAAAAAGCAATAAATAACATTTCGAAACACGCTACAAAACTGTGTTCCATTTCATTCTCATACTAGATGTTTAACCATGTAAGGTCCTTCAAGTTCATAACCTAATTTCCTATAATAATGCCGTGTACCAACTCCGGAAATAACAGCGATCTTTGTTGAACTATGTTCCCGGCGAGCAATTCTCTCGGCCTCTTCCATCAGAAGAGTACCATAGCCCTGCGAGGATCAATTGAATAAAGAACAAAAGAAAATAGAAGGTCAAATTTAGTGCAGAGAGAGTGATTTCAATAAGATTCTTTTTTTTTTAATCACGGTAATTAATGTGTTCAAATCTTGTAGAAGCATTAGTGTATACCTGGTGCTGCAGTTTATCGGCATCTCTCCCGTGAACTGGAACAGCAGTTCCATATACATGGAGTTCGCGGACAATAGAACATTTTTCCATGAGTTCAGGACAAGTTGTGTTCCGGCCACATTTTCGCAACCGCAGCAACCCAACAAGAATATCCTTTCCAAGATGAGAATGAAAATATAGACAATGTCAGGTGTCAGTGGATACAAACTGCCTACCTAGAACAAAGGAAGGTAACAGACAGAATTATATGTAAATTACAATGTGGATTAAATGCATATGAACGCAGGCAGCTTCGGGGAAAGGTGGGGCAAGAGATCTCAAAATACCTGGCGTACATCTTCATATGACAAGAATGTTTCCCAACCCTCATTTGCCGTATAATCACGACGAACAAGTTCAACTTCTTCAGGCTTAATTTTGTGGTGAATATCCTAAAATCATAAAAATATAAATATATAATTCGGGTTTGTGGAAGTAGGAAGTAGGAACACAGTATTCTATAATGACAAAGCATGCTGTATACCAGTACAAGCATGGCTGTGAATACTTACTTGGATTCCAGCCTCTCGTGTTCGGACATCACGGCACTTTAACCCCAAGTCCTCCATCCGAGCTAAAGCTAGCTCCCGAAGATTTCCCTTCTCAACCCCTGAAGTAACTAGAGGCATGGGTATATCCCGCTGGACTCTGTACACACGTGTCCAAGGGGGTACCATGGCCAGAATCCTTGCTACAATGTCCACAAGTTGCTCTGGTGGATAGTTTCTATACCTGAAAATGGAAAAACTGTTACTACCTTGCGAAGATGATATGCATATATGATCACAAATTCAAACCATTACGGTGGTTTTGCTGCATGGATTTCATCAAAAGATAGGTAACACTGCATATCTTCACGTGTTTCAAACAGACATAATTCCCAACTTCATACCCAACAAAGAAGAAACAAAGAGGAGAATTATACCTGCCAGTTTTCCAGAGCTCGTAAAGCCCAGTTCCACGGATCACAAGAGTGGGATAAATTTTAAGTCCATCGGCTCTAAATGAAGGGCTCTCAAAGAACTCCTTAAAACTTTCCATGTCCCTTTCCACACCAACATTTGGAAGGTCAGGCATCATGTGTGCAACAACCTAGAGCAAAAGAGAACATTATGATAACACAACGAAATAAACACTTGGCAAAACATGTGCTATACACAGTAGCCTCACAGAAAAACCACCATGATATCCATATGCAACCGTCAATTGCACTTGATTAAAATTAAAAAAAAAAAAGGACAAAAACAAAAACAAAACCCAAATACTATATCCAAAAAAACCAGAGATGGCACAACATAGTAGAAAAAATAACTTCGGCGGCAAGAGCACAGGCTGTCTACCTTAAGCAATATTAGAAGTCTGATATATAATTGCATCTAAACATGATTCTTTCCCATGAAAGCATACCTTAAAACCGGCATCCTTTGCCAAGCAAAAACAATCAGCAACAGCACCAACGGTATGGCCTCTATTAGTGTCACGGGCTACATCCTCATATGTGCTTTGCACTCCGATCTCCAATCTTGTGCAACCATAAGAAAGCATTTGCCGCAAGTGAGGTCCAAGGCAATAATCTGGCCTCCTGACAGGATTTATAAAGAAGCAAAAAGATGAGCAGATATTTAAGCAACAAAACATTGTAGTATGCAAATAAAACCTCAAGGTCAAGAATTGAGAATACTTCAAAACAACGTTCCATATAAACATAAAAGTATTCAAAACTCCACATCTTATACACTCACGTTTCAATTGTCATGCCAATACATTTAGTAGCACCGTGCTCGGAGTAGGCCACAGCCTCTTCAACATTAGCAGAGGTGTGTCCTGATAATGCGTCATGAAGGTTCCTTATGAAGTAATCACGGTAATCTGCTGGCAGTGACATGAACGTACCGCCCATTAAGATGAACTCAACCTGCAAATCATACGGCCATGCTAGTAAGGCAGCTGATTCTCCGCCGCAACATCTTAGATTAACAATACATGGTTACACGAGTCCGAAATCTAAGAACAAGCCATACCTTATCCACACTGTGTCCTAACCGCTTCAACTGGTCTATCCTACTTCGAGCCTGGACATACGGGTTGTATCTAAAACCAAGAAGTACACAATTAATAACAGAAGACAAATCAAATTTAAAGGAAAATTCAATGTTTTTAGGTCACTTGTTTATCAAAAAAAACCTAGAAAAACCCAAAGATAACACCTTTTGACTTTGCCCTGATTTCCTTTTCGTAAATTCAGCTAAAAGAACATATTTTTCTACTACTATAAGAACTCTTAACGAGCTTTTTTAAAGAGATTAGATAGGTGAGTACTTCAAAACCGGAATTTTCAGAAGAAATAATCAAATCAGATTAAGAGCGATGAGAAAAACCCTACCTAGCTCGAATTGCGCGCATGCTGGTGGGCTCGTAACCAGTGTAAGACTGAGTGCTGTACTCGAAATCGGAGTCGGGACCTCCGGGGCAGTAAACGCAGATATTGCCAGTGGTGGCGATGTGAGGACAACGGTGGGGCTTCGACATGACGGCGACGACGGCGATGCCGGAGGCGGTGCGGACGGGCTTGGCGCGAAGCTTGGGGAGGAGGGAGTCGCGCTCGGAGTCGGGAAGCGCGGCAATCATCTCAACGAGCTTGGGGGCGCGGGCGAGGCCGTACTTCCGGCAGGCGGCGGACTTTAGGGCGTTGAGGTCGACGTTCTCGCCGCGCCGGGAGAGGTCGACCATGGAGCTTACGATCTCGGCGATGGCCCGGACTCGGGCCTCCTCTTCGCTGAGGCCGTGGGCTTCGAACCCGCCCCGCCCCGGTCGGGGGAGCTTCTTGTTGGGCTCAGCTACCATCGCAGCCGCCATGGGAGAGGAGGGGAGAGAAAGAGAGAAAACAGAGAAAAAACCGGAAGGTCCACGATGCTCTACACAGAGCTTTAACGCTGTGAATCAAAACGACAGCGTGTTCGCGGCAAACAATAAAACCTTTTGAAGCGGTTTATCAATGGCATCTTAAAATTACATTCGTACCCCTTCTATTTTGTGGAATTCGCCTAAAAAAAAGAAATCTTCTTTAATTCAAAAAAATATCAAGAAGCCGAAAACTGTTTAAATATGTAGTAGACCTGTTTTTGTCGATGGAAATTGAATTGTTGGCAATGAAGCTTAATTGTTCTTATTAAAATAATTGATTTGTTTTTTTAAGATAAACAATTAAATTGATTATTGAAAGTTACTGTTTTTGTCAATGGAAATTGAAATGTGGCAATTAAGCTTAATTGTTCTTATAAAAATAATTGGTTTGTTTTTATATGATAAACAATTAAATTGATTATTTAAATAACTCTCATGATATATCAAAAATAATTTTTTAATAATATACATAATCTAATGATAATTATACACTTATTTTCATCACAAGATCAATTCAAATACTCTACTCCCAAAATATAAAAATGAAAGTCGATTTATATGTTTTTTAAATCAAAATATAAGCAATATATGGTTCAAATATAAATACATGTTTTGAGTTCGGACTTACAAATAATTTGTCCACTATGAAAACTATGATGAATAAATCTAAGGAAAATTAGGTTGGGAGGTCTTTTTAATCACCTAATCTAATAGATGACAAAACTTTTTTTTTATTTAGTACAATGGCCGTTTTTTATTTTTCAGATTTGGTTAATCAATGATTGATTATGAAATTTGATGATTGACTAATGATCAATTACTGATTGACTATTTAAGACAATTGATTAACTATTTTAGAAAAAAAATAACATTTTTACTAATTTTTAAAAACTTCAGTCATTTGTTAAAAAACTTCTTAAAAAAGACTATTTAACTATAAATCTCTAAACCTAATAAGGTGGTGATTACTAAAAAAAATCATGAACTTGAAAGAGATAATTTCCTAAAAGTTATTATATAAACATATATTTTGTCAGGAGTTGCACATAATTTCTCTTATAATTGAAATTAATATAACTTTTCTTTGTTTTCTTTTTTTTTTTTTTTTTAATTATGTCTTTGTTTTCTAAAACATTGATAATAACTTTTCCCAAAAAAAAAAAAAAAAAAATCCTGGTCATTCTTCTCTCTCTCTTTTTTTCCCCCTTTTTCTTTTACGCCTCTAATTAACATGAATAACAGATCACGAGTTGTTTTGTCAAAAAAAAAAAAAAAAAAAAAAAAAAGCATTCACATGCATAAGGGTAACAACGTAAATTTATATTTTACCAAAATCGAGGCTGAAATTACTGCATTGCCATCACAAGCAAAAGGCCGAACCAGAGACGAGCTCCGGACCTCTACAGAGCAGCGATCGTGGAGGACGATAGCTCAGAGGAAGGAAGAGCGCCATGGAAGTTCAAGTACTTGAGAAGGTCGGAGAAGTAATCTCTGCAGTTAGCAACGCCAACCATGTCGACCAACTCATTTCCTCGCTTCACTCCCTCGCCGTCCTTCTCTTTCCTCTCGACTCTTCTCTTGTCTCAGGTCACCTCCAATCCCTAGCTTCTCTCTTCGTCTTCAGAATTCTCGAGCTTCCGAGTTTGTGAATATGGAGTTTTGGTTTCTCGGAAATCCTAGGAAGAGAAAAAGAAGAAAAAGTTTCGTTTGTTTTTTTTCTTTGTTTATATAATTAAATGTTTAAGACATAAAATTTTACTCATTTTGTTTTTATTTCCGATTATGAGTATGAAATTGCATCGTTTAATCTATTTAGATTTTCGTGAATTAATTACTACGTTAACTTTTCACAAACAGGTAGCGTCGATGAGAAATATCGAGACCAGGTATGCACAATTGAATAAATTGAACCTTGTTTTATATATATATATATATATATATATATATATTTCATCTTTCGTTAGTTTTTATTCTTTAGGTTCTTCCCCATATATAAATATATATGTATGTATATATATTTATATATTTTTTTAAGTTGCTGTTTTGATGTAAGCCTCTTGGCCTATTACGGAATTCTTTGTTTTGGGATGTGCTAGTCAACTCTTATTTACATTGCTCATCGCAGCCATTTATGTAAAGAGAAAATATTTTGTTGTTATGTGGTGTGGTTTTCAGATCATTAGTGCCAAGGTCCCTTCAGCAGAGGAGAGAAGTGCATGGTGGAAGGCATTCTACCGGGGTGCTGCGTTTCCGACCATGGCCCGCATTCTTTTATGGGGTAAGTCTCTTGGCTGGTGTTTTTAATTTGATACTCCATTGTGTTAGAAGCTTACCATCATGTTTGAGAAGCATTTAGGTGACTTTTGTTCATCGAACTTGTGTGAGCTACGCAAGTGTCTTTTGGCAGCTTCCATGTCTTTGAATCTTGATTGAATTGTCTTTATGACTGCAGAGGTTGCTTCCAATTGGCTGGCTTGTTTCCCCATTTCAGCGCGTAAGCACATCTATGACAATTTCTTTGTCAATGGACTTATGACTGAGGTTGTTCAGGCCTTGGTCCCTTGTTTACAGCAAATTGGAAACGATGGTCTTGATGTTAATGCTGTCCGTTCAAATACGGAAAGGTGTGTGTTAATCAATCTTTTTATGTGAGATAATCAATGCTTTTATATATAGCTTTTTCTGGTCCAAGTTGCAGATGAGGCCACCTCTTCAGTGAACCTTAGTTGTCATATTATCATGATTCTTTGTTCCTTGACTTTTGGCTGTCATGGATTATGAAGAAGGGGATTAACGAAAGGTTATGAATATATCAATTGTCAACAAGTATCAGTCCGACTTTCCTCAAGTTAAATTGTTATTACAATTTTCTAAAATTGCAGTTCCTTTTTTTCAGTTTGATGATTTGTTACAGTTCCTTCATATTTCAAGTTTTTATTTTCTGTCTTCCGCAAATTCCATGTTGTGACAAATAGTGTGCAACAGTTATGCCATAAGCATTTATTTTTAAAACCGAAAGATATCTGAAATTTTCAGTAGTTCCTGTCTTATAAGATACCTCGTCATTGAGAGTCAATATTTTTACCGTTACCACAGATTGCTCATTCTTTGCTTGCTCGAAAATGATGGAGTTGCCCAGATGGCTAGGAAATTTTCTGGTCCTTGCCAAACTGCAGATTCTGGAGATGTACCTTCCAAGGCCACAATATCTATGGTGGCTCAGATTGTTGCATCTATACCTGACAAAGCACAAATGGGAGCCCCGGTTTCGCTTTCATCACAGTATCCTAAAGTTGTGCAATCTTGTATCAGTACGTTTATTCATCAATTGTGTGTGTGTGTGTGTTTTTTTTTTTTTTTTTTTTTTTAACAGGATTATGAAGATCTCAAACAAACTCACCTGGTCTAGTTCTGAACTCAAGATTGTGTTGAATTTTATGACACACACACTCACACACATAATTGTATAGCAAAGTTTTTGTTGTGTGGCGTTTAGTTTAGTGTTTGTCCTTTACAAGAATCTAGTTCGTTCTTCAAGCAGATTACCATTCAGCTTCTTTCTCTAGCTGAAGAAAAGAATTTGACTTTATCTGATGGTGGAGCCACACTCAATGTAATAGACGTTGATGGTACCTTTTTATTTGTTGGTGAAACATTTTCCCGTATCTGTCGTCGTGGATCTGTAGGTGAGTTTCATATAAGTTTACTTGTGTGAGAAGGCATTGGGACTATCTTAGTAAAAATATTTATGTTTTATTCCTCGAAGAGGGATGGGAAACCAAGTGTTTGAATATCTTTTCCCACAGATGTGCTCGTAAGTGAAATCATCCCACGGGTTCTAAGGCATGTACAAAGTTTATTATCCTCAACTGCTGATTCACTTGTCTCGGATGTGATAGAGTCAAATCCTGCTTCCCAGTTTTGGTTGAATATGATATCGTCAGTAAAGATTCGTATGCTGTGGAAAGAATGTCTGAGCAGCTTTTACGTGAGCTTGCAACTCAATGTGTTAGTGATGTTGAAGCTTACTGGGTTCTATGGTTATTGTTTCATCGAATTTTTGCGCATCAGGCATCGTTGAGGTCAGTGAATATGTTCCCTTCTTCCGTTTTCCTTTTTCTTTTTTGCAAGCAAGTAAAAAATTGATGATTTTTACAGTATCCTTGTTTTTCTAAATCAAATATTATACTGCCATGCACATTTTATTTTTACTTTTTTCAACATATGTATTGGTCTTCGGCCGCCTTTTGGGGTATGTATGTAATTCGATGTTTGTTAAGAGCCTTGTTTCAGTACTATGAACTTCTACTTAAAGGATAGGATGCCGATTCTTTTCAAATTTTGCATAATGATACGGACCACAGTTTTGAACGGTTTCTAGTGACATGGTTTTGTAATTCAAACCCGAGTTATATTTCTAATTACTTATCTTGAAGATTGATTCTTTTATATTTTTCATTATGGTGATTTTTAATTGATATTTTCCTCTCTTTCAGGTCCATGTTTGTTGACAAATTTTTACTCTGGAAAGTATTTCCTGTTTGTTGCCCTCCGTTGGATCCTTGATTTTGCTCTTCTTGAATGCCCACCTAATGCAAATTTGATCCCTAATGGTCGTAAGACACAAAATTTCTTAGAGGCATTGCAGCGGTTGGTATCAGTATGGTCTAAGAGAGAGTTTGTGCAATCAGCTACGATGGAGCAGCAAATTTGTATCCTTTTATCGTCGTTTTACCAAATGATCTATAACAGATCCTTATGATTTTTGAGTGATGATTTAAATGACATGAGAAGTTGTTCAAGCCGCAACATATCTTTTCACTTTGGACTACCAGCAGACTTATACTCTTTTTAAGATGGTAATTTTTATGGTTTTGTTATCCGTTAATTTTGTAATTCAGATGTATCAGCAGCTGTTGGCCTTTCGCTGGAGAAGATGTCCAGAGAGGAACTCGATGAGGTTAAGGATGTGATGCACTCAATTCTTCAAGGAGTGAGCTGTAAATTTCTTGTTCCTATATCATAGTGTTGTTTTAAGTGCGATTGGCTTTTAGCGTCCTCTTATATCTTCACTTTCTGCTTGCAGGTAGGTTGGAGAGTCCTAACCATTTGGTTCGGAGAATGGCTAGCAATATTGCTTTAATGTTCTCTAAAGTCGTTGATCCAAAAAATCCTCTATACCTTGATGATAGCTGCAGTGGAGAGTCCATTGACTGGGAGTTTGGGTCGACTGCCACTGATAAAGGACCTCAGACAACCACAAATTGCTTAGAAAATGGTGCTGATATTAAATCATCTACTACTGCAGTGCTGGAAAAGGATGTAAACCACATAGCTGATGATGAGACACGCAATAACGTGAAGAGTAAAAATAAGAAAGTATCTGAATACAAGTTGGTTGATCCAGATGAGATTATTGATCCAATTACTCTAAACTGTGGCTCGGACTCTGATAAAGATGATGATGATGGTACTGGTAGTGAGAATTCCGATACCGCAAGTGACTCATCTTTACAGCCTTATGACTTATCAGATGATGACACGGATTTAAAAAGGAAATTCACACAGTTGGTTGATGTAGTTGGAGCACTGCGAAAATCTGATGATGCTGATGGGGTAAGTCAGCAGATTTCCCTTCTAAACTTATCTCCCATATAATGTTCGTTTGAAAGATTCGTTAAATCTATCAGTTCGTGGTTTTACGGCAATTCCCTGGCACTTTAGTTTGTTATTTTAAAAACGGGGCAGATCAAGTTTTCTTCTAGGCAGTTCCTAATATATCATAAATGCAGGTGGAGAAGGCTCTTGATGTTGCTGAAAACCTCATCCGAAGCGTCGCCAGATGAACTTAGGCATGTAGCAAGCGATCTCACGAGAACTCTTATACAGGTTCGTTGCTCTGACTTGGCTGTAGAAGGCGAGGAAGAATCAGCCGAAGACAAGAGGCAAAGGGCATTGGTCGCTTTGGTTGTCATGTGTCCATTTGAGTCTCTTGATACCTTAAACAAGCTACTATATTCACCGAATGTTGATATCAGCCAACGGATAATGATACTCGATGTCATGACAAACGCTGCTCAGCAGCTTGCTCATACTAAAACTATGAGACCTAAACATCAGACCAGGCCTCTAATATCAACCATATCAGAGACCCAAGCCTGGTTTTTGCCTAGCGACATAGGGCCTCCTGGTGCGGGTTCCTGGAAGGAGGTTGCAGAAACAGGAACTTTACTGAACTGGGCAAATCGTTATGAGCGAGAACTGCCTCCAAAACCTGGTCTGATAAAAAAAAGGGAAGACTCGCAGATGGAGTCTAAGATCAGAAAATGTACAAGAGAGCCAAATAGAATGGTCCCACAATAAGTTTCCGATGTATGCGGCAGCATTTATGCTTCCTGCCATGCAGGGCTTTGATAAGAAAAGACACGGTGTAGATTTGCTTAATAGAGATTTCATTGTCCTCGGGAAACTCATTTACATGCTTGGCGTTTGTATGAAATGTGCCGTCATGCATCCAGAAGCATCTGCATTAGCGCCCCCGCTTCTAGACATGCTCGGAACCAGGTATTGTAATGATCTGAGAACAAGTATGCAAACATTCCAATTCTTTTCTGTTTTAGTAGTGAATAGCAGATTTGCCTCGGTATTTATTTAAAGTAACTTCAATATGTCACTGAATTGCATGGTGTTGACTCATGCAGGGAAATCTGCTATCACAAAGAAGCATATGTCAGAAGAGCTGTCCTTTTTGCAGCTTCATGCATATTGGCATCACTTCATCCTTCTTACGTTGCTTCCGCCTTAACAGAAGGAAACCTTGAAATCTCCAAAGGGCTTGAATGGGTTCGCACGTGGGCGCTTCACGTGGCCGAATCAGACACGGATCGAGAGTGTTATACGGTAAGCAAGAAATAAGAAAACTATATCCATTCAATTTTATTTTATTATTAAAAATTTACAGATACATGCATGACTTATTAGATGGCTATGACATGTCTGCAACTCCATGCTGAGATGGCTCTTCAAGCGTCACGAGCGCTGGAGTCGACACAAAGTTCATCGAAAGCAGCAAATATAGGTCTTCCTCCCCCTCCGTCCGAGGGGACGATAAAAATCCCTTACTCCAATGTACTCCATTAAGCTAACCAATCTAATTAACTTCAAAAGAAAGTACTTCTTCCTAACCTGTTTTTTTTTTTTTTTGGATTTAATTTAAAAAGTAACTAGCCTTGGCTCTTGTATATCTTCTTTTGTACAATACTTAACGTCATCTTTAGTTTGCTCTTTTCTCTAGCATCCCTTATTTCTGCCATGCAGCCAACATGTGGTTTGGTTTATACTTCGTAGGTTTGAACAGAAAAATCAAATTTTTTGTGAGAGAACGGTGGAAAAGACTCAAATTGTGTGTTCAAACTTATTTATTACCAAACGAGCTATATATTTTGAGTATCTATATGACTGTTGATTTTGATATATTCGCCACGTTTTATTACCTACACTATACATTTCCTTTTCCTATGTCAAGGAGCTTAATTATGCATGTTTTTAAAATAATGACTCCAAAAATTACCACTAGAATTTTATAAAAATCTGTAGTGTAGAATTATCAGTTCGTCACCCTAAAAACAATATTAGGGTACTTAGCATCTTCTTAATTTGCTTATCAAATATATACATAGATTTTTGACACTCTATATTTATCAAATTTGAGCAAAATTATTGAAACAATTATAACTAAAATAACAATCCAGAATTGTCCTTGTTGAAGGGCTATCCTATACATCAGCCTTTAGAAAAGAAAAATCACAATGCTATAATTTCAAAAAGGAAAAGGCAATTAGAAGCAACGAAACTCCATTATTTATGGACTTTTTTTTCCTTTAAATTTCTACGCAAGCTTATAAATTTTATCATGAAATCCCAATAAGACTTCTTTTGAGGGAAAAATTGAAATAAGGCTTTTAAGCACAGTTATCCTTTAAACTTCATCGTATAATTATTATTTTCTCGTTAAATGTTTAATTTTGACAATTTACATTTTAAAATTACAAATCAAATAGCAAATCATCCTTGCGTTAACTTTTTAATGTGATCTTTATGACTCATGGGTTTGCCTAACAATAAGAATTATCTTGTTTCTACTCAAATACACCTAAATTGGATCCCATTTTTCAAGTAAAATTGGGTTAGTTTCCATTCCACTAGTAATCTTAGAGTCAAAATAACAAGGATGTGAGCGAGATAGCACCAATGATCCTCTTTTCATTCAGGCAATTAAAGGGTACATCCTTGTTCAAGATGACATGTTTCCAAGTCCATGCTGAGATGGCCTTCATGTATTTTTATTTTTAATTTTTATTTTTAATTCACACATATAACAACATACACATAATCTCATGAAGCAGATCGACCACAGGTCATTCATGAGGAGAAATCTTAGTAAACTCATACGTGAACTTTATTAAGTTACAACTTCTAGATAATGATAAAAATTCCCCACTCCAATATTTCAAAGTGAAAATAAAGTTAATTGCCTCAGCTCTTGTTTCCTCTTGTGTAAACTCGAACATAATTCAAGGGCGCATGTTTGATGTTTTTAGCCTTTTAAGCATTTTAGCCTCTCATAATTCGACTACGGTTTGCATGTTTGGCATTATTGATCGGCACAGCTATAATTTCTAGAGTTATTTTTATGAATGACTCCATTTTTAAGGGTTATTTTGGGGTGACTTAGAAATTTTGGTTGTCCCTAAAGCTCCCACGATTACCTCGTAGCCTCACCCACCAAACGATCTGCTCGTTGGGTTTGCATGGTGGGCACAGTGGTGGTGAAGTTGTGAGGGATTTTGTGGAATAGATTGATTGATTTATTGTTCTTTTAGTTATCATTTTGTGATTCTTTTCATTTTTTTAGAGTTTATACAAAATTATACATATCAATTAGTTTGATTTTAGGGCTTAATTTTAGGTTTTCTGATTGTAATTCTTCTCTATTCAATCTTGTACGATTTCAATACAAAGTTTGAGTGAAAATTTTTTGAATCCCAAATTTAAAGTTGGTATTAGAGCATAGATACCCATCAAACAAACACCCACACCAATCAAATTCTTCAAACACATCCCAAACATCCAAATCAGAACAAACCCCTTTGAAATCAAACCAAAATCCACCCTGCAAATTAAAATACCATAAAAAAAAAGTGTCATTGAAGAGCACTCCGAAAATCAACATTGCTGCACTCAATTAGTCTAAAATCCTTATTCATCGTTAAAGTGCACCGTTGAAGAGCGCAAATGTTGAAACACCAAACTGTCACGCTGATTTTCTCGAATAGTTCCATGAATTTGTTGTTCCCAAGCGTTGACGGTCAAACCAGCATCAAACCACTGTGAGTCTCCACCGTTGAGTCTTCTCCCTTGTGAGCGTTGCTTCTCCATAGTCGAATCCTCCTTTTTTCCTGTTTATTTAGTTCTTTGTTTCTCGTTTATTGTTGGCTTATTATTCTTTTTTAAAAAAAAAAAAGAAAAAAAAAAGCGCGCGCGAGAGAGACAGAGCAAAATTTAAGGGAAAAAAAGAGAGGAAAATTTAAGGAAAAAAAAAAAGCAGAAATAAACAAAACAAAAAGAAAATATTTGTTATTAAAAAAAGAAAAAAAAAATTGATTGTTTAATTGAAGAAAAAAATGAGTGAAAAAATATTGAATTATTCATGACAAAATATATTCTTATTTTTGTGTAATTTGGAGTTGGCCGACATTCTCCCCTAGACAATGTTAAATAGAAAAATCTCAAAGTTTTTGGGTAAATTGGTATACACCAACTTCAGAGGAAATGCTGAGATTTTGTGGAATAGATTGATTGATTTATTATTCTTCTAGTTACTATTTTGTGATTCTTTCAATTTTTAGAGTTTATGCAAAATTATACATATCAATTAGTTTGATTCTAGAGCTTGATTTTAGGTTATCTGATTGTAATTTTCTTTGTAAAATCTTGTACAAAATCAATGTAAAATGTGAACGAAAATTATTTGAATCCCAAATTTCAAGTGTAGATGACAATGTTTTGGTATGCAATTTAATCTAGGATTTGGGTTAGGGACGGAAATGAATTTTTTTATTATTTTATCTTTTCAAATATCTATTTCATTAAAAGATGTTGATTTTTCTTTTGTTTTCTATATTTTTTTTTCAGATTTGTTTGTACTTTTGTTTAGAAAATAACTCCATAAAAGAATGATTCTATAGACCACCAGAGACACATTTTAGTAATTTTTAATTTGTAATTTGTAATTTTTTTTACAGAATTATTTTGATAGAAGAACAAATTGTGAGAAATGTAAAAATAAATATTGAGGGCCAATTTGAGAGTCAGATTATATTTTGAAGGTCATTAGTGAAAATAACCCAAATCTCTTTAATATCCGCAGGTTTACATATCTCAATGAACATAAATTCCAGAAAAAGGCACATTGGCTACTATTACTATCACTATTATTACTACTAGTATTACTATTACTATTACCATAATTACCATTACTAGTATCATCATCATTTTTACTATTATTATCATTATTATTGAAAGAAAACGTATGATAAAGTTGAATCCGCGTTTTCTCCAAAATCACACATGAATATTGTGTATAACTTGTCCAACTATACTTTACCGAGTGGGGGAACATTATATCCCTTCCATTTTAGTTGTAAAAATGCAACCAACGTGATATGAAACAGATCAAAGCATTATCAAAAACTTTATGTTGTTTGATCAGGTATGCATTAATGGGTGGTTTTGGAGCCATTGTGATCTCAATTTTTAGCAAGTTGGTAATATATAACCTCAATATTGCACATCTATTTTTCTATAAATCACTCGTGTAATTTAATAACAGTGTATTTAGATGCACTGGGCAAATAAATATTATTGGACTCTCATGTGATATTCATTTGATTGAACAAACTATTTTATAATAATATCCAAGTCTAAATTTTTACTTTTTTAGAATTCTGTATCACACTTATGTAATATCTTTACATTATTCAAATGTTATTTTTAACAAAAATTATCTAAATAAATATTTTATTTAGATATATTTTTTAAATTTTATAATTGAATGCAAACATTCAGGGTTTGTTTGGTACTCCATTTCAGCTCCAATTAAACTGTATTTTTTTTTATTGATTTCTTATATTTTTTTCTAAAAAGCTAACAAAAATTATAACTAATTTTTGAAAAATCAACAAACTCCAATTTAAAATTTTTTAACTCCACTAAAATGTTGCATCATAACCTTGAGACCTTGAAAGATGTCAAAATTAAGTAAACACTAACTCATATGACATGATGTGCTTTTTAGTTATTCGAGATTTAGGGCTCTCCCAACAATTTTTGGGGTCTTAAGCAGAACTTTTAAACGAGCCTTTTTCATTTATTTTCTCAACTTGTTATTAAAATTTTTCCTCTTCCCATATCATAGTTATTCATAGACCTATCATTTAAATTATCATTATTTTTAGTCTTTATTTTATTTCGTACTGGTTTTGATCTTCTTCACGAACTACGTACTACTACTTTACATAAACGTTGTATTTCCCAACTCACAAAAGAAGAAAGAAATATGTGTTACTAATTTTTAAAATAACATAACATTGAAATTATATTATAAGCGATTTTATATAAGTGTTAATAATTTTTAAAAATAAGATAACAGTGAAATTATATTATAGGTGTTTTGAAGAAAAAATTTTGGGGCTTCCTCAAAAAAGGTGCCTTAAGCAAGTTGTTAACTGGGCTAAAAGAAAGACCGGTCGAGATTTTAGTTTCTCCCTTGATATGAGCTTATATGACATGGACGTGAGTATCTTTACTTTAAGTTTAATATTCATTATTGATTTTAAAGCATTCTGCAACATTTTAATACATTTAAAAGGTGTTTATCGAAATTAAAATTTAGGCAATACAATGAAACAAAAAATTCCAGTCACAATAGATGTGAAAAAATAGAAAAGGTACTTTATGATATTGTTAGGTACTTTTAATTTAGTCGTTACATCAACTTTTTAACGTCATGACCATAACTAGAAAGCAAACTTATATATTACTCATAAATTTTAAATGTGAACATTAACATATCAGATTGTTAATAAGTTATAATTTAACAACTAAAACACTAATACGTAAAATAAGAATAATTTTTTTAAGTAAATAAAAATTTTGTTTTTATCATAAGTTTAGCCGATATGTGCGTATATATATATATATATAGGCACACAACCCTAATATTAGGTGTGTGATCCACAAAACGTAACCTCAACAACATATTCGTTTCCGTTTTCAATCTCCTGCCCGCTCTTCAGTTCAAGCAGTTCAAGATAAAAATGAGCTCTTCTTCTTCAGCAACGTCCTACAGAAGGTAAATACATATATTAAGTATAATACATGTGTGTGAATATATATGTATATATATGCATCCCTATAATTCATTTAATTTTCACTTTAAAGTAACATGATTGATACATGAATACAGGCTAGAAGGGAAGGTGGCAATTATCACCGGCGGTGCAAGCGGGATCGGAGCAAGTGCGGCGCGTTTATTCCACGCAAACGGAGCGAGGGTCGTGATCGCCGACATTCAAGACGAATTAGGCCGGTCCACGGCGGAGAAGCTCGGCGAAAACGCCTATTTCGTCCACTGCGATGTGTCGAACGAGGATGACATCCGCAACCTCGTCGATGCCACCGTCGATAAGCACGGTAAGCTTGACATAATGTACAACAACGCCGGCGTTCTGGACAAGCCGTTCGGAGGGATTCTGGACTCGACGACGTCGGATTTGGACAAAGTGATAAGAGTCAATCTGGTGGGCGCATTCCTCGGCGCCAAACACGCCGCGAGGGTCATGATCCCGAGGCGCCGAGGGTGCATACTCTTCACCGCCAGTGCCTGCACCGCTATCGCGGGGCTCGCGACGCACCCTTACGCTGCGTCGAAGTATGCGATTTGGGGGCTGGCGCAGAACTTGGCGGCGGAGGTGGGCGAGTTTGGGATCCGAGTGAACTGCGTGTCGCCTTACGCCGTCGTGACTGGCATGGCGGGTGGTATCAGTGAGGCGGATGCGGCGCAAGCGGAGGAGATGGTGAGCGAGATGGGGAATCTCAAAGGGCATATCCTCAAAGCTGAAGATGTGGCCATGGCTGCCCTCTACTTGGCTAGTGAAGAGGCAAACTATGTGAGCGGGCTTAACCTTTTGGTTGATGGTGGGTTTAGTGTTGTTAATCCTTCTTTATTCCCAAGGTCAAACTTGTAATTTCACTATTATGTTTGATTAAGCTGAAAATCAGTGGTTATTTTAAGGTTGTGATGTTTGAACTAAATTAGAATATTCTAAGGACTTGTATGGCACGTCGATTCAGATTGGAAAAAAAAAAAAAAACAAAAATCAATTTGAACTGAGATTATCATATCAATTATGTTATTATTATTTTTTTCACTTTTATTTACTTCAAATATTTTAAAATCATGTAATTTAGTTTCTTTAGTTTAGTAAAAAGAAAAGTGCTTGATTCCAAACCCAAAACCCAGAACAATCTGTCAAGATTGAAAGCGACCAAGTTGTTTTAATAACTACTTTAAGATCATCAATATCCATGAAAGCAACCAGACCGACTTTTCAGTCTCACAGTATGGATATGAAAACCGTGGTTGAATGAAAGAAGAAAAAGTACAGCAGCTGCTCTGTTAACCATTTATCAACTTGTTGGCTCAATTGTGAAATGGTCCCCTATCAACAGCAACTAGTTTAAATAAAGCTTTCTACGTATACTAGTTTATAAACACGTACATATATATAGCATGTGTGTATATATATTATGTCTGTTAAATTTTTTTGCATATAATGAAAAATGATCTTTAAATAAAGATGTAATCATTTTAATAAAAAAAATGAAAAGTATTTCAGTCAGATATAGTTAAAAATATATTGAAAGAAAATAAAGAATCCATAATAAAAAAGTAGAAGGGGAAAAACGAAGATATATTTGGAAAATGATTATTTTTTTATAGGGGTAAATTGAAAGGAGGAACAAGGTTTTAGGGAAAAATTAATAAATAAATGGATGAAATATGAGGATAGTTACCAAACAAAATTATTATTATTGTATAGAAAGTTGATTAAAAAAAAGTATATGAGAAAGAAAATGATGTTTAATTAAAGACACATATATTAAAAAAATTGATAGGGATAATTAGATTTTTTAAAAAATAATTAGAAAATTTTAAGTAAAGACAAATAAGAAAAAACATTCTATTACAATAGAATTGAAAATTTTGTTGATATATATTTAAATTAAAAAAAAAGTGCAAAAAGATTTTAAAAATATGAACACAGTTAAAAAAAAAGTGACAAAAAGCAAGAGAAAGCAAAAAAACAAAAGGTCAAAAAGCAAGAAACAGAACAAAAAAAAAAAAAAAAAAAACCACAATACTTTCACACGCTAAACACACACACACACACAGCGCGACAAAAAGCATGGAAAAAAAAAAAAAAAAAATCAAAACATGCATTTTGGTTGAAAAGTTGGTCTACACTATTTTTTTAAAAAAAATACTTTTTATATCTATAATCTGTAATGTATCAATAATCTATAACTATATTAAAAAAAATAAGTCTTTTTGACACTATTAAAAAATTTAGTTTTTTTCTATCATGTCTTTTTGTGAACTTTCTTTTTAATTTTTTTTTATTGAGTTGTTTACCTCATTTTTGTTTTATTTTTTGTTTTTACTTTTCTCCCCAAAAGTTTTCCATACTTCTAGGTGGCTCATTTAGAATACTTTTTATTTTTTCAATTTGTCTTTATGTAACATAACTCTTTTTCAAATGTCTCAACAAATTTTTTCTTACAATTCTTCAAATTGTTATGTTCTCTTTTAATTATTGGTTATTTGATTTTGTTAAACTCTTTAGGAGAGTTGCCTTTTTGACACTATTCAAAAATTTGATCTATCTCTTTTGTCTTTTTATTCGTTTTTTTCTTTTTCTTTTTCTTTTTTCTCTCTCTTTTTTTTTTTTTTTTAGTTGTTTACCTCCTTTTTGGTTCTCTTTTTTTTTTTTCCCAAAAGTTTTACAAGTATTTATGGATAGCTTACTAAAATACTTTTCATTTTTTTTTTCATCTTTCCCCTATGTTTAATAATCTTTTTAAATATATCTTAACAATTTTTTTTCTTATTATTTTTCAAATTGTTATGTTCCATTTTATGAAAAAAAAAAATTTAACAGATATAATTAAAAAAAATCAACACATTAAATTCACACGTGTAAACATGCCTAAAAACAAGTAAAGTTAGATACATATAGCTGGCCTCACACGTACATATTCTGAGGTCCATCGACTTTAATAACACATCCTGCCACTTCCATATTTCATGTGCATCCACAGACCTCATCGTAATAGCGGAAGTGCTTTCCATATCCAACAGAACACCATCGTCCTTATAGCTTGTGCGATGATTCGACGCAAAAATCTTCTTGATTAATTATTAGTTCCTTCTGATGCTGGTCCAATAACTGCATTGAGTGCTCCAACTACCATACAGTACTATTACCTGCCTTTCATATCTGATCAGACCATGAATTGTTTACTTCAATAGTAGCTGGCAGCATGAGTTGATTCATTATAACTTTCTTCCTCGATTATTGATAGAGATACGCGCATTTTAACACATTGTTAAATTATGTATTTTTTTTTTCTATATTCATGTCTTGTCTAATTTTTGTGTCTCAATTAATGTTTAGTCATGAATCATATTTCATCAGAATAGTCCTAACTAGTATATATGATCAATAACA